>OX101739.1:8115883-8485183 GCA_944452665.1 Stenoptilia bipunctidactyla
GGGCAACCATTTTTGCCATCGGCGGAGGAATTTTATTTGGGTCTCATATCCTTTGAAGTTCAATTTATGGTAAGATTTCAAAGTTTCTTTAAGTTTTTTCACTAAAAGAGTTGTTTAGTAAAATGTCATTTAATTTAAATCATGATGTAAAACGGGCTTGATTCATACGAGGTGTTCCGCTTGATTTCCCATAGCTTAAGGTTGCGTTCCCTCCTAAAAAATTACACTTTTTGCCAAAGAATATGTGGTTCAAAAGTGCATAATTTCCAAGATATCATCAATCTTAATATAATGAGTTCATAAATTATCACCCTTGTAAAATCTCTTTAACATTCATTCAATAAACGCGTGTCACTGAAGCTATACAATAAACAACAAAAACATTTTAAACTTTGATGAACGTTGCATACAATGTACAACCCAAAACGTTGCGAACTGTACCTGTGCATAGCTATAAAAAAGGGATAGAAAATGCCACGTTGTCGTACTTCGCATAAAGGTGTTTTACATAAGATGTTTTGACTTAATTGAGTTATTTTGTTTTGTTTTAAAAAAATATTAAAATTGATTATTTGATTCTATTCCATTAATACTCTATGTATAGTTATGGGAAATCAACAGGAACACCTTGTATACCTTCAGATACAAAATTAATGGTAAATGAAACCAGCAATGAATTTCAACTCATAATTCGTATACTTTGTAAACTTATTTATAACGCACCTTACGAATAGATTTTTCATCTAGAACTTTAAAATTACAACCTTACATCAACAAAAATTTGGCAAAAATAGATATGAAAATTTAAAAAAAGTTGTAAGGATATTTTTGAATAATATTTATGTTTCTTTTTCAGGCCAATTGCCTCTGTAATCGCGATGTCTCTGATTGCACTTTACTCCTTCATACTCCTATACACCGTTACTGAAATACTACCGTTTCCACACCTTCTTTCTAAACAAACTGGACAAGCTTCGATCGCCATTTTCACAGGACACCTTCTGTTTTCCCAATCTATCCCATTTAATTGGAATATTGAACTGAGTAGCCACATTATGTTGCTTCTGCAAAATGTTTGGACTGTATTTTTATGGACAATGGTTGCATTAATTTTAGTGAAGAAGAATTTTAAAATTTCATTGTGATTATTATATTTAAAAGCTTAATAAAGTTGTTTTTTAGAATAGAAATAATGTCTTAAACCTTAGTCTTTGTTATTGTAGTTTCAACGTATAGAAAGTAGATTCTTGCAATTTTACCGCAATTGTTTAAATTAAATGGGTAAAAATGGTGTTCTATATTTAGAATAATCGTACTATAGGACTTAACTTTGAAGAGAAAGTCAATGTTTTGGGTAGAGTTAACAACCTTAAATGTTAATACATTTAAATACACAATGGATAATTAAATAAAAAATGACATATAATTTGTCTAATAATGCATTTATAATACAAATTCACAAGCATTAAGTCAAGATTATGTGTTAAACAGATTAAATATAACTAATAAGAAAGTTAACATTTCTCCAAAATCCAGACTTTTCATTCAGTGATTACTGGAATCAGGATAATCTGGAAATTACTTTGGTTGGTAAGCCAAAATCGATAATTACTTCTTGTTATTTTTATTAATTGGCTAAGTTGAAATTATACAGATTACTTGATAGAATTTCACTGTATCAGAGGTAATCCTTCGCTTGGATTAACTTTTGTAGGTGGAAAACGATAATCTTGTTTTTAGCCATAAGTTTGTAATTGTTTCCTATTGTGAAGAAATAAATAAATAAATGAAATGTTGAAATGATCTTGTCGAAACTCTCATCAGTGACTTTACGAAATTTTTACTGGTAATAACTAAGACGCCTTTACAATAGCTCAATATGAACGTATGTTGGATTTTAAGTTGAACTTGACAATCTTTGATGTATTTCCAGGAGACTAGGTGACAGAAAATTATGAGTATATTGAAACTTCTTTTAATTTATATCTTTGGTTAAAAAAAATACGGTTAATATAAAATAAACTCGTTGCGGTTTAGAAGACGAAGAGAAATCAATATGAATCGCAAAACAAATTATTAACTCTGTACTTGTGTAGATTAAATTGTGAGAACGTTGTGTAATCAAAAGATAAGTTATTGTAGAACTAAAGAAAGAACTGTAGCTGAAGACTTTTAGTTATGTAAGTTTGTATAAATAAAACATTGTATATAAACGCTTTTATTTTTTTACTTAAATTGACTCACCAACCATGTCAAAGTAAGCATTTATACATGTGGTAATGAAAGGACGCAAAACCTAAAAGTAGTTTTTTAATGTTTTTATTAAGTATGGATGGGACGTTTGTCTTCCATGACACCTGATGTTAAGTGAACATGAAGACTAAGGTGGTACACGTCCATCCATGAGAAACCTATTCACTCGACGCTTAAAAGTACTAGGACTATACTGGTCAGGGAAAATAGACGCAGGCAGTTCATTCCAAACCTTTGCGACCCGTATCAAAAAGGAACTGTCAAAGCGCTTAGTTCGACTTTTCGGAATATCTACCACGTAAGGATGGAAGTTCTGTCTGCGTCTAGTAGTCCGATGGTAAAAGGGTGAGGGTTCAATTTGTTCAAACAGAGCACTCGCGCACTCGCCAAAATGTATCCGATAGTACACGGTCAAACAAGCAACCTTACGACGATGCTCTAAGGTCTGCAGTTTTTTTGGTTGTAAGGTCGACATCGTTAATTAATTTACGGGCTCTGGTCAACGGAATCCAGCGCTTCTAGTTGATACCTGGCTGAACCATCTCAAAGATGACTGCAGTACTCCATGCATGATCGCACTTGATCATGATCGCACATGCACGATCGCTCATGCATGAACGCACATGCACGATCGCACGCTGTGTATAAGTACTTGAGTAACACACTTGAGTATGTTCAGAATCGAGGGTCAAGCCCATTCCAATAATATAACATTTTAATTTCGCCGCGTCTAAAATTTTCTCAAGTCTAGTGTTAATTTTATTTAGAGACGGATGAATTAACTTCGGTACAAGCTACTTTGTGACATGTTCCTGTGTCAATAATCGCGCGTTATTAGGTACACTTGGCCTTTGATGTGCATGGAATTATTAACTTTTTATTACATATTGTGTAAAAAAAAGTATGAACTGCCCAGGTTTGAAAAGTAATGGTAAGTAATTCGATAACTGAGGCAACAATAAACATACGTCGTAATCAGATAATGTCTATTATTAAGTACTTATATATTTATTTTTTACTAAACTAAACCTGCGTTTGAACCCAATCTCACCTGATGGTAAGTGAAGATGAGATGAGGTCTAAGAGCACTAATCGTGCATATAGATTGCTGTAATAGGACTTGTAATGTAACATTCTGCGCACCACACGTCCAAATACGCAACGTGCGCAGCATGTTACATTACTAGCAATCTGTACGCAACATAAGAGCACACTGGCCTAGAAAAGAACTGGCTTTCAATCAGTATTGCCGGAACACATCACCGCCGGCGCCGGAGCGGAAATATATGGCCGCAGATTTTGTATTGAGGGTGGTCGCTAGCCAGTCGGCCCTGACGTGATCCTACTACCTAGCGAGGGTCACTTAAATAAGTCACCTTTTACGATACGCTTATCCTGGACAGCAGCTATACTAAGGCTATTCTAAGTCAACCCTACACGGTTTGCTATAAGAACCTAAAACCTGGTGTAAAAAACATGTTTCACTACTCTCTTTGTATACTAAGTGGTAACATACATTGCCTTCTATTCCAGAGGTTTTGAATCCCGGTGGCGGCGGATATTTGTGTGATGAACACAGACATAAGTCGTCAAGTCATGGATGTTAATATGTTTAGTTCACCGTATAAAAAATATGTATTTATTCAATATGAATGTTTATATATTTCTTAAGTATATCAGTTATCTAGTATCCATAACACAAGTTCTCTAAGAAACTTAATTTGGGCTAGGTAATGTTGTTTTTGTGTCAGAAGTATTTATATTTATATTTGGCTGTTTAAAAGCAGTAAACTACATTGCAAAATTAAAACTCTCAATTTTCTACAAAATAACCGACTACCAAAGTATTATATGCTTAGAAAAAATTAATTTCTAGAAAAAAGGAGTGCAGTCCTTAATCTCACACCTCCTACGGCCCAATTAAACGGCATTGTTGAACGGGTTAATTAACAGGAATATTATCTGCTCAAACGCGGCGCGGAAACAAATTGCTTTAAGTGCAAGTGAAGAGCGAAAGAGCTTTTTAGCGAAAGAAATTTTATTTTTTATTTTATTTGTGGTAGAATATTTGAAATGGTTTTACTTTAATATTGTCTTAAGTTTTCGCGATTCATACTTTCAAATAAAACTCTTTTAACCTTATTTATCGCGTATACTTCCATTTTAAGTTTTAATTTCGACCTTTTGGTGTCTTTTCAGATCCCTTGGTCTCGAGTGACTGAGGTGTCAGGCGTCAGATTGATAGGTGAAAAAAGTTACACATCATCACATTCATACGCAATAAATCCGGTTAAAAAATATCAATCAACTTTATCAATTTTATTCAAATCTGTGAGCATTTTGGGAAGGTAGACGTGCAGAAATAGTACAGTATTAGTTTTTCCGACTTCTCTTCATGATCTAGAGAACAAAATAAGATGTTGATGAAGATGACGAAAAATAAACAAGCATCTTCAGAGAGGAACTGGAATTTTGCAAAACAGTGTTGAAAATGTAATTTAGCTATGGTATACTACAATGTGAAATAAGTGGAATATCTTCCAAGTGTTGAGACTTTAGGAGATCTTGTTGGAGGAAGTACCTCAAGACGAGAGTGTGGTTGAAGATAATCCTATTGTTTTTTTTTTGTTTTTCCGCCAAGGAAAGTCTATGGCACCCACTAAAGCAAGCTCTAGCAGAAAGAGGATGAATCCTGTTACGGACGAAAGGGAATTCTAAAGAGCTGCTTACCCCAATGGCTAGCAGACATAGAGTACCCAGACAGTGTGGGGAGCGCAAGAGCAGCCACGAGACTCCTCAGAACGCCTGAGCACACCCACTAAACACCCCCCTTCAATGATCAGCCTTGACATGGGCTATTGATCATAATCGGAGCGACAGCCAATCGGTAGCTAGAGGCTAGTAGCAGAGCTAGCAGCTCTTTAGAATTCCCTTTCGTTCGTAACAGAATTCATCCTCCTCCTGCTAGAGCTTGCTTAAGTGGGTGCCAAAGAATTTTCCTTGGCGGGAAAACAAAAAAAACGCGGCTCGTTCTTTTGGTCGATCGCGTCGTTGAGTGCGGACGTCGAGTGAGCGCTACTTGCGCTCGCGAAACAACGCCTCCGTACGCAGGCTCGATGAGCCTTTTTCAAGGTTCGCTTTTCTTGATTAATTGATTACTATGCAAAATCGCTTGTTGTGTGTTCTTAATTCATAGACGCGTTCTTTTCAGAACGTTAATCGTGTGTTTTTAATTCATAGACGCGTTCGTTTTAGAATGTTCAATCGCGTGTTCGTGTGACGTAGCTACAAGACCAAAGTCACGTTTGACCTCAATCTCACAGATGAAGATCGTAAACAAAGATGAGGTAGAAGATGAATGCAGTCGAGTGTACGAAAAAACTGGATTTTTATAAAACATTGACGGAACATCACCGCTGAAGCATTTATATTTCACCGCTAGCCATACCATTCCATTCCTACCGCCAAGCGGAGTTCACTCCGATTAGTCGCTTTTTACGACACGCTTATCCAGAGGTAGTGAGGCTATTGAAAGCCGACCCTTCAACGCCCAAATGACATATATTCACAGATTTTAGAACAAACCCAAGGCTGGAAGAGGCCACTGGTTCTCTTACTTCATAGGCTTATAATTGTAACCAGGATTCAACTGACGATTAAGGTGTACAGAGAACGAATGGATAAAGATATCAGAAGAGGACCAAATTGGTGACCTACTTATAATGGGTCTAGTTAAGATTACCCGTAACCGATGATTATGTATGGGAAGATTAATAATCGGGGAAGCAGTAAAAGAGGTATATCTCGTATTCGCGATCCCTAGTCTTTCCCACAGGAAAACAGACATGAAGATGTGTTAAAAATATTGTTTAAATAGATCATGTAGGAGTAAAGACATCATGACTCCTGTGTCTATCAATTGATATTTTGAATTAAGCAACCCTCTGCTAGGTCAGTACAACAATGGGTGACCGCCGACCAATCATTTCTCACCGCGACTTTCGTACTTCGGAGAGCATGTTACGCAATCGATCCATCTCGTCACCAAGAGGAGAGACTCATAGCCTACTAACTAAGAGTTGTCATGAAAGAAGTTCCTATCAATTGCTTGGAAGCAGAAAACACTACAACCTGTAAAAGATAACTTGTCTCTCAGTGACTGTATTCGACTTAACTATTAAGCTTCGTTGCCACTTAATCAAAGTTTATCAATTTGTGTCGATTCATCGGCAACTACGAATGTTTATACTTTAAATATTGATTTTTAAAAGTAATTATTAGTAAGATAAATGTCAAATGTATAGTTTTATCATGGTTGGAAGAACCACCTTAGTCCTCATGTCCACTTCCCACGAGGTGGACAAATGTCCCATCCCTAAAGACCAGTATTTCTACAACAATTACTAAGTGTAATCCGTATCTTTATTGAAAACATGATTTATAAGAAAAAACCCTCTTAAAACATACAATAACCATTTAAACTAAAGTACTTCTCATTTAAGATATTATAAAGACGTTCGCAATTACTTTAGACCACTTATATGAAAAGCACTTTAGTCCCAAAATATGACAGTAATTTCTGCAGGAACCGCCTACGCCTACACGTTTCAAGAATTATAGCTAATGAGACAAAACGACGAAGCCTTTTACATTTTTACCTACCCATTCAAAGCTGGAAAGTGTGTGGATTTATTTATATTACAATTTCAAGAGTTAAATAGCATTTTTTATATATTTTTGCTTTGACAGATTAGTCACCGGGAAATTTACAGAGGAGTTTATGTTTTATTGTAAGTGATCATTTAAAAGAATAATTATATTCTGACAGCTTTTTTTACTTAAGATAGAATGGATGGATGGAGTGTTTTATTTTCTGATGACTTGAAAGTTGGTCAAGATGGATATAAGTCACTTATTCATGCTTATATTTAGTTAAACTGAAAGGCAAGCGAAACTTAGTCATATACCCTTGGGTCAAGATTTACACATCTGTGAGTATGAACATTTGTCATTGCAAAGATAAGACTTCACCAAACTTCACATTTAAAATTCACCAAAACTTGTGACACATTTGCAAACTGAAAACAGATTTACTAATAGTTACACCATGACACACACAATAATGTATAGTTTTCAACAATAAGTTTCATATATCAAAAAAAAATCTCTGCATCCATGCAGACATCCTTAGATATTTCTTGCTTTACTTAAAATAAAAAATACGGAGGAATATAACAAACGGAAGGTTATAATAAGAATGACGGATAGACAATTTCAGTGAATTGTTTAAATCATATAATTTACTGCTGTACTTCTGGAAGAGGCAGTTCCTCCGCTATGCTTTCATATTTGGCTTCTTCCTTATCTACGGCCGTATACAGAAAGAAAGCTGAAAAACTTATAAGGCCGTTCCACACAAAGGAAGCAGGTTGAGGCAGACCAAGCAAAATGTCGGACTCATCGGACGATGATTTCCCAGCGCTGACCAGCTTGTCGGAACTTGTCGGCAGCGTTCATATATGTTCCTGCGCGGGTCACCAGCGCTGTGAAGCTTTAAGCTTTAAGAAGCTAATAAGCTTTCTTTCTTTATACGGCCTATCATTGAAATCAAACGCGGGATCAGACACCGGTAAAAAAGCACCTCGCATTCTCCTTTCGGAAACAAACAAATATTCTACAACAAAGAAGTTACTTTTTAAATAAATGAAAAATGTGTTAAGAAAAAAAGCATTTTAAATGCAAAAACTTTAAAATATTATTAAACATTGAAATTCTTCACTTTAACTAAGATTCACAATTTCTATGAAGAAATTGGTCTCGGGTGGTCTTAGCTGCAAAGCTATACCATTAGATAGAGCTACGTTAGCATGTTAGCATGTTAGCTACGTTAAAATGTGTTAAGTGATTTCGAGCCGTACCGCCAGGCCCCGGTAGCTCAGTGGGAGAGCACTCGTCCGGCAAACGAGAGGTCCCAGGTTGGAGTCCTGGTCGGGTGACTTTTATTTAACACATGTTTTCATTTATTTAAGAGTAATTAACCATTTTAAATTCAAAAACCTTTAATATTATTAAGTTACTTTTTAGCTTAGTGTTACACAGGGATGTTTACACAGGGATGGACATAATTTGGATGTGGTATAAACAAAAATACTTAAATTTACATGATACTAGATTATGTAAAAAAAATCTGTGTAAATTTCTTATGTCCTTAAATAGCTTCTGATCGTAGTATGAGTTCCAATGAGAGTTTTGCCTTTTCCTACACCAGAGAATGTAGGACCTTGCTATGCCGACCCTGCGCGGCGAAATCTTTGCGCAGTGATACTCGTAGTTTATATAAATAGTGAAAATACCTAGGAACAAATTGAGCAAAAACTGCCTCGAACTAACACAAAACTAATTAACACAAAAGCTATGCCTCTAAATAACCTCGTTTGCATCTGAAGTAGACTACGAAATATTATTTACCTTTGATAGCACGACAGCACAACATGGAGTTCACACAACAGTTTTGTAGACAAAACAAGAATGACAAAATCAAGTGACTGCTATGACCAATGCTCGAAGTGTTATGGGAGGCTTTTTTTGTGGGCAATAGGCTGACCCCCTGTCACTGCAATAGACTCTTCCCACTATTATAATGCCTCAAAAATTGTCAAACGTGACATCAAATGGTTTTATAACCTCTGATGGATACAGGCGTGAAGTTATGTATGTATGCTATGACCAGTTTAGCGTTGCATGTCCCGTTGTTAAGTACAATTTTTCGAGTGATTGTGTTCATTATTTAAGATTCTGTAGAGATTATCGAGTTAAAATATAGCAGAGTATAAAAAAACCGATTCCGTTAACGATTTTGAACAAAGTGTTTTCAGGTTTCGTTTGAAAAAAAAATAACGTTACCGTAATGGGATTTTTGATCTCCCTGCGACCTAGTGAAAAGTGAATATGGTGACTAAGATAGTACACGTCCGTCCATGAGTATTTATACTTATGTTTTTTTCAAATAAAACATTTTTCATTAAATAAATAATTCTATCACACGAAACATGTTTCATATTTCAGCGTTATAATGTTCCCAATATTTAAAGAATCTCAAAATACCTCTAATTTAAATTATGCAATGTCACGAAATAATAGTTAGCGCTAGCAATGCCAGTAAATTCAATCCATTACTCTGATTCTTGTTAATGTGGAAAGTAAATTTGGAATTATATTTCTTTCGTAAACCTTTCATTTTAACGATTAAACAAGTCATTTAGACTAAAAGCTTTTTTTTTTGTTTCAAAATGGGCGAGGTATGTGGAACTTTTGTTTTTGACTATTTCAAGAATTAGAACAAAAATGCATTTTATAGTACTGCAGCTAAACTTATAAATCTACCCTTTTATATCTTAATTTTTAAAGGGATAAAAAATGAGGTAAAATCAAATTTGTTTTCTGGCATATAGTAAGTTTAAGATCATATGATTAGCAACTTCGATAAAATGAATAGTGATTGTATGTAATGTACAATTTATGTTTCAATTTTATGGTTTAGCATAACCATCGGACTACTAGACGCAGACAGAACTTCCATCCGTATGTGGTAGATATTCCGAAAAGTCGAACTAAGCGCTTTGACAGTTCCTTTTTGATACGGGTCGCCAAGGTTTGGAATGAACTGCCTGCGTCTATTTTCCCAGACCAGTATAGTCCTAGTACTTTTAAGCGTTGAGTGAATAGGTTTCTCGTGGATGGACGTGTACCACCTTAGTCTTCATGTTCACTTAACATCAGGTGGCGTGGAAGACAGACGTCCCATCCATAATTTATAAAAAAAAAAGAAGTATTGAAACGTTTAGTTTTTATATCATCAGTTTAAAAAGTATTTTTAATGAGCTCAAAGCTTGGCGATTAGTCTCCCATAGGTGCTAAAGAAGATGAGGCCGTAATCCACCAAGCAGGCCCAATCCATAATTTCAGAACTCTGAAATTATTTTTTACAAACCCGTATGACTGCCTTATACCACAAGTAATAGAAGATGTTACATATTTCTTACGTACTTACTGAAGCAGGAAAGCCTTTGCGATAAACTAATTGTCGACAGTACGAATAGAACCAAACTTTATTAAACCTGTGAAAACGAAGATTTACTGGATCTACAGACACCTCGAAGACTTCAAATCATTTGAGTGTTGATAGTATATCTTGAGTTTTAAGGCTGCAAACTGGACGTCAACGACAAGGGCGCGGGCAGCATCGCGGGGAATTTGGGCCATTCTCGACGCCAGCAGGCAGCGGAGCGATTTGTCTCGGTTTCATACAAACTCAATACTTTCTATCGTGTCGCTGTCGCTCTCGCTGTCACTCTCGCTGTCGCTCTCGCTGTCGCTATCGCTGTCGCTCTCGCTGTCGCTGTCGCTGCCGTCCAGTTCGCAACCTAAGGAATGCTTTATACTTGAAGGAATGAAAATACAACAAACTTAGATCTAGAATGGGAATAACAAACGATGTTATGTTATTTTAACAAAACACACGATGAAAAGCAAACAAAGCTAAAATCACTAAGTTTAAGTGTGAGCTTACTAATATTCTAGTTTACAACAGTGCATTCACCCTGCTAAGCTACCAATATCGCCGTTTCAGCAATTTGCATCATGGCATTACGGTGGAGCCATTAAATTTTCAAGTTTAAAGCGCTTATTTATTTATTTTATTTACACTTTATTGTATGCCTTACAAAAATACAAAAAAATTGAAACACATAAAAAAAAAGATATACAATTGGTGGCCTTATCGCTGTGAAGCGATCTCTACCAGACAACAAACATTCTCTTTTTTGGCCGTGTAAGGTCAGATTAGAAAAGCCCTAATAGCCCTAACGCTTATTCCACTTAACCCCAAAAATAGTTCCACTTCCACCCCAAATCATTTTTTTAAAAGAATTAGAAATCGTAATTTTATTTCTACTTACACCTTAAGAGTCAGAAGTAGAGTCAGCAATAAAAATTAGGTACTAAAAAACTGTCTCGCCCTCTCAATCAATTAAAAATCAATTTCTTATCTTATATTAGACCGTTTTCCTAAATGCTATTTTGTTATTTTGTTTTGTAAAATTTTATCAAACCTTGCAGTACAAGTGCCTACTGTGATAATCTTTGAAAAACTTACTATTTTATCACAACATTTTGTTTGACAACCCTTCCATAAAACATTGCGTAAGATTGTCAATTCTGCCCAACCAAAGAAATTATTGTAAGTAGTCTATAAGTAATTTATTACTTACTTAGTTCAAGGTTATACTAACACAAATTGATGTGTTTTTATTCTGAAAATAAACATATTATCTTAATATACAACGTGTAACAAAATGGAGAGATAAAACTTAAGGGTCAGCTTCTATACCATACGTAGAATATACAGTAAAAGAATTAGTATGATCAGTGCTGGTATAGACTTTATTTAATTATTTTACAACAAAATATTTTGAAATCCCTAGTCAACCTAATAAAGTAAAACAAGGCTTAAGCCGCAGTCAGTGACCTTATGACCTTTCCCGCACCGGCTGAACTATGTAGTATCTGTCTTAGTTACCCATCACTTTATTTTTACGCCATCTGTTATCGAATAGATTTCATCAAAAGCTATCAGCTTTTTTTAGGGTTTTGATCAAAACTTTGAACTTGTTTTTCAGCCGAACCGTAAGGATAACAAATTTATGTTACTGTTACTTATAAACTACATCACTAAACATAGAATTCCCTTAAGTATTATCTCTTCATTATGTTACACGTTGTATAAAACTGTTCCGTTACTGACGGAGTGTCTGACAGACAACGTACAGCCATAACTACTGGCCGTAGAGAGCTTAAATTTGGAATATACAATGCTTAGGGGTTGTGGAGGAGCACTAAGGAAGGAAATCCGGAAATTACCATGGAAACGGAAATTATTGAACTTTTTAGAAAGCGATTCCCGAAATTGCCACGGGAACTGATGTTTAAGTTTATTCAAATGTATTTTAAGACTTATTTCAAATGTATTTAAATATAGTCCGACAAGGATCTTTTGGCGCGTGGCAAAAATTGGAATTAACCACCGTCTTGGGAAATGTCACTTCATGACTTTTACCGCTCATATATATTAATATACTTTTTAATTCAATATTAAGATATGAAATACGCCAAAATTTACAAAATGTGGGCTTAATTATTGTAGTTATAAAATTAAAGAAGTTGTTTTCCGAAAGACAAACAATTTAACGTCTCAATAAATCCCATTTTAAGAGTAAAGAAGCAAGTTGTCTCTGCAATAACATTTATTTATTTATTATTATTACATCAAAACACTTATATCTATCATTACAGGAGACCTAATGCGACAGTAAAGTGCAACAAATTAACTAAGAGTCTTACACATCTTAAACTTATTATAATAGAAAATTATAAAATCTTAAAGAACATCTCACATACATAATAAAAAAAAATTAAATTAAAATAAATAAACTCTCTTAAAAACCATCTTCCATAAATAAAAACAAATTATAAACTATCTTATACATACAATAAAAAAAATAACAACACAAGCTCTAAACAATAGGAAGGCATTCATTTTAACTTACATATTACCAACATAGTAATTCTAGTGAACTCGCTCATTGAACATGTAAAAATATCAATGCTATCTGCAACAGTGTTGAGCGTGCGCAGGGCGTGAGTGAAAGGCGCGTCGCGCAGCAGGTTGGTGCGCGCTCGCGGCACGGCCAGCAGCGGTGCGCGCCGCCGCCGCCACAGGTAGTCGTCAGGCACACACAGCTACAGCTGCTGCAGGATGTCAGGGTTATGTATCCTGCCTCGTAATACTTTAAATAAATACAAAGCAAGAGACATATCCCTACGTATCTCTAACCTATAATATCCCACCATTCCAAGGACGAACAAAGTGGGATACAGTAATGGAAATCCCGGATATACCCCATAATATTTTAAATACAAAAAACGCGAAAACTTATTTTGTATGCGTTCTATCATGAATTTGTACTTGTCTTCACTAGGGCTCCAGATAACTGAATTAAATTCTAAGTTGCTTTTTACAAAGGCATCATATAGGGCATCATATAGGGCGCGCAATGCATTCATGTTGGTGAATCCATCAGCCTGCCGTAATATAAATCCCAAGTTCCTGTACGCTTTCTTACACGCAGCAATGATATGCTTCCTAAATCTCAAGTCGGCTGTAAAGTGAATGCCCAGATCTCTGATCTCAGCGACGCGCTGCATCGGCTCTCCCTCCATATAGTATGTGTGGTGGAGAAGTGAGCGCGCGCGACTGAAAGACAGCACCGAACATTTACCAACATTGAAATGAAGTTTGTTTTTTTGACTCCACTCAATTACTTTATTTATGTCTTGTTGCAACCTGTCATGATCAGGTGTGTTTCTTACCTCACCATGAACTAATTTCAGATCGTCAGCAAATAGGAGGCATTTGGACTCATTTACCACTTCCGGCAAGTCATTAATCATTAAAATAAACTGAAGGGGCCTAAGTTGCTGCCTTGGCTGACGCCCGATCTTGTGTAGTAGGGTTCCGACCGGTGACCACCGCAGTCGACGTACTGACGTCTGTCCCCTAAGTAGCTGGTGAAAAAAGTAAGCGTGTGCGGCGTGCAGCCCGCACCGGCCAGCTTTGTGAGCAGGATATCATTGTCAACCGTGTCGAAAGCCCTCCTAAAATCGAAGTATGCGACGTCCACCTGCAGTCCAGCGTCCACTGCTGGCACCTATTGCCACACATTGAAAAATACACTTTAGAACATAATTTGTTTTAATTTTTTAAATCTCAATAAAAATTATGATTTCCGGAGAATATCTCTTTAGAAAGACTATATGAAAAGTGAACAAAGCAGGTTTTTTTTACAAATTTTTCAAAATACGGGCTACGACTACTAGGACTAGGTTCCTAATAATGAAAATAGTGGTGATGAGGATGACGAGGAAAACAATTTATCATTAAAACATGATATTATTTTCATGTTACTTTTTGTTAAGTCTTTTATTTTCTTTCTTTATCTTCTTCTATTTATATCTTCAACCCTGTGTTTCACAACTAACGTTTTTCTCAAAATTTACGCGATTTGTCTTTTTGTAGTACATAAAATTAAATAATTTCTGTTTTTAAACATGAAAAAGCTTAAAGTTTATGCATTCATATTTTTCCCTGACACGAGGGAAATTATACTGTAATGGTAACCCTTATTTCACCCTCACGCCCCTCTGACGTCATCATCCAAGCGCCAA
Source organism: Stenoptilia bipunctidactyla (assembly GCA_944452665.1). Classification (NCBI taxonomy): domain Eukaryota; kingdom Metazoa; phylum Arthropoda; class Insecta; order Lepidoptera; family Pterophoridae; genus Stenoptilia; species Stenoptilia bipunctidactyla. The sequence goes on from OX101739.1 coordinate 8,130,419, forward strand.
AAAAGCCTTGTCGGACTGTACTTACGAAATAAAGATGGATTAAGCAATTTATGCTCTTGTGTTTTATTTATTTAACCTACAACTTCGCTGTTGACTCTACCAAAATTGTTTTGGGGTGTAAATGGAATCGTTTTGCTAATGATACTATGACTATTTTATTCCATTCTTGTTCAAATACTCAGGTCATTGTGGCATAACATTGGCTCTCACAATTAGCAGTCTTGTGCTTGTTTTTTTTCATGTCACGGTCAATTTGTACTGTACCTATTTGTATTAATTTGATAATTCTGACTGAAAAAGTGTGACAAGAGTTTTTTTCCGCCGGATTTTTGTGTCTCTTGGTCTACTGTAATATCTTACTTAACAACTATCAACAACTAGTTGAAGTCGAAGTATGTCATGACTGACTTCATGAAGTGTTTTGTGAAATTCCTAAGATGAATAAAACTTTTTGAATTGAAGTATGAAAATATTCATTTATTTAGTTTTGGTACCTATACATTTTTTTGGGGTTAAAATGGAATGAATGTATGGACTGTACAATTTTGAGAACAATAGGCTTTGGGGCTTAGTGGAATAAGCCACCACCCCTGGATAAGCATGTCATAAGGAGCGACTAATCCGAGTTGCCTTCGCTTGGTGCAGGATTCATATAAAATCTGCCGCCAAATATTACCGATGTTAATGTGTTCCGGCTTTATTTTATGAATAGCCAGTTCTTTCATAAGACAGTGTGCTTTTAATTTTGACCTCATCTTCAGTTGAGATTCAAATATTTATTTATCTTAAAAGAAATCGGATTTGCGGAGTAGTAAGATGTGCAGGCAAATATGTGTCTTAAATCTGGGAGTTTTTATAAACCTACTCGTAACAGCCCGTTCACACATGTTTCGTTTTACTGGATACGTTTTACCGGATACGTTTTTTTTCATCGATGGCGCATGCAGTTGTTTGAGCGACTTCACGTATGGCACAGTATTCAGTATACGTATTTACGATACAAAAAAGGTATCTAGTAAAACGGATCATGTGTGAACGGGCTGTAACTTTTTATCTTGTAGGACTTTTTTTAAAACTTGAATTTCCTCAAGTGTCTTTTTCTACTGCTAAAGTTTGAGACTAAAAATAATTTCTATTCAATGTTTCTAGTATTTTTTTAAAATACTCCCCTGTGCTTATAAATGCTTATAGCGCTTTTCGTCACATCGTAACTGAAACATTCAAAATAACATATGAAAATCATGGCATACTGTTCGTATATGATTTTTTTTGAAAGGTAGGTATTTTATTCGAATTGAAACCATAGAATGCTATATTGCAGCTGCCCAAAACCCTTTCTATATTTGAGAAAAATATATTAAGTTTTTTTCCTTAAGTTGAATAAGGGTTTTGGTGAAAACATATGATACACCAGGATCGCTTAATCATCAGGAATGTATACTTTAAAAGGTTTCTTTGTTTACTTTTTCGAATAAAAAGTCTGTAGTATATTCCTTTATAGGTATCATTTACCAACGTTCATATCTGCATCACTCCTAGACTTTGACCCATTTTTACATTTGCAATAAAAACTCTTTGTTTACATTTGACGACCGGCTGGTGTAGTGGTAACATACATTGCCTTCTCTGTCAGAGGTCCTGGGTTCGAATCACGGCGGCGCGGCGGCGGATATTTGTGTGATGAACACAGATATTAGTCTTAAATAAAACAATTTTTAAACGAATGTATTGCGTACATTATATGTCCCAGTCGCTCGTGACCTCGACGTTTCAGAGTCTGCAAAGACTCCGAAACGTCGAGTTAAAATTTAAAATGTAAATATACGCGATAAAACCGATTAAAAAGTGTTTTTTTTTAATAGTATGAATCGTGAAAGCTTAAGACAATATTACAGATATTAGTCATCAATTCATGGATGTTTACATGTTTATTTAAGTTTATTTTAATAAAAAATATGTATTTATTCAATATGTATGTTTATATTTATGCTGGACTGGGATCGAAAGAAAAACATAGAATGTTTCTATTCCCGGGCATACTGTAAAAGTCAGCTAAGGGACAGAGGTTTTATTGACGATTTGTGGGCGATAGGCTGACTCCCTGTGACTACAATAGTCTCTCTTCATCTTTTTGATTCCTCCAAATTTGTCAAACGTGACCTCAGATGGTTTCTGCCTACCCCATACCTAAGGGATACAGGCGTGAAGTTATGTAAGTATGTATGTATGTAATGTATATGTATATTTATGTATATTTATAATGTATATTTATATATCCATAAAACTGGTTATTTAAGAAACTTAATTTGGGCTAGATAATGTTATGGGAGTTTCAGAAATATTTATTTATTTATTACATTTAAAAATCGTACTACATATTAATAATGTTTGACAAGAACTCTTATTCTAATATTGTCTTTCACGATTTTTAATCTAAAAGAACACTTTTTAACCGGATTTATCGCGTTTAATTTATTTTTTACATGACCCCGTGGTCACGAGCAGATCATTATTTTAAACTCTTATCCTATAATAAGAATACAAGTAGCTATATTGAAGGATAATGGGCGATCATCATCTTCGTAAGCTGAGAGACGCGCACTGCTGGACAGAGACCTCCCCCAAGATTCATCTACCGTCTGACGTTCATTAAGTGTTTTTTTGTAAAGGAAGGAAAGGAAAATAAAAAGAATATAATGAATAAAACTTTTTTGAATTTTGAATTTAGAATTTTCAAGAAGTCTAACTTATAAAATGTTGAATTACCACGATTGTTACTTTTTTATGTCTGTGGGTGGATATACGAGTATACTTCAACTTATAATTTTAAACTGTTTATTATTTGCAAATGAATTATATAATTAAAAAACTATTTGAAATGAGAAGTTAATTTCCATGTTCTATGTCTCATTTTGCGCTTTTGGTTACAGTGTATGAGAATTCCATCTTCAGTCCATCATCTACAATCTTACAAGCAGCAAAAGTTGATACACATATTTGACCTATATTAAACCTTTCCTCTAGTTTCATAGCCCAACAACCACTTGAAGGCAGCTTGTCAGCATTTCTTGAAGAATCTCTATTAATGATCTCTCGACCACGCTTAGGATCAGCACCTTTACAAAGATGGCTGAAGATTCTAATGGCTTCTTTGATAGATAGGTGCTTGGTATAGATCGGTTTGAAGATTTTTTGAAATACGTTAAGATCAAAATTTGGGTGTGAGGGTCAATTTTATGTTTTTACTTAATCTCATATTTGTAGATGTAATGATTTCTTGGGTACTTATTTTTCTTTGCTATTAAATAAAAGATACTGTAACTTTCTTATCAATTTATACGAAAAATGGTATATTAGCTCATGCTATATTTACTTAAACGGATATCACAACCTATAAATATAATAATATCATTGATTGCTTTATCTTTGGTTTTGTTTCAGGTGAAGCAATGTGAATTTACAAAAAAATTAGAACTGCACATGTCCAAAAGTCTCGATTAAAGTCGAAGTAGTAACATTGGTTAATTTAGAACACGACAAACCTCCACTTACCAACTTAAGTGACTATCGATGCCAACTGAAAACTCGAGGGCGTCAATCTAGCGCGTCCATCGATGGTAGAATGGATGATTTATTTATTTATTCTGCATTGTAAACAAGGAGTAAGAAATAATTTTAATAACAATGTTATATGTACAGTACACAATGGGCAGCCTTATCATCTACAGTCAATCTCTTCCAGGCAACCCTGGAATTCGACGTTGATCGAGCTGATATAATATAGTCGGGGAGGGGACTACTCAACATGGACCTACCGTCCATCGATTGATAAGTCGAACGGAATCTGTCAATTATTTAAAGCTACCAGATCTGTCGCTCGAACTCTATCGATGACCTCGATCGCCTATCGACTATCTTTTGTTTTTGATAATGTCTTTGTTTATTTAAATTTAAGCGGGCTTCGTAAAATATAAGTTATTACCTATAGATAATAACTTATATTTTATTTTTATCTTTTATCTTGATTACCGTTTAGGTTATACCAGCCTGTCATGGCCGTATTTGAAGCTACTTTCAACCTAGAATCCTACTTTTACAGATTTGTTTACTCAATGTCTTTTACTAACTTTTCTTAGTGGATACACTTTCTAAACAAATGCTAGTTTAAAAGCACAGCGTTTTTGAATCAAATTGCTTGCTTACATGCCCTGAGGCAAAACTATGTAACCGTATAAAAGGTTAAACATAAGTCGTTAGCAGAAATATGTGTATCGTACCGTTTAACTTTAGTTTAAAAAATATACAAACATTGATTTATACTTTGTTGATTTGACTCTGTTGACCGAAGAGCCCGTAAACTCATAAATAACAAATAAAAAATTGCAGACGCTGGAGCATCGTCGTAAGGTTGCTTGTTTGACAGTATTTTATCGGCTACATTTTGGTGAGTGTGCGAGTGCTCTTTTTGACCAAATTGAACCCACTCTTTTTTACCACCGGACTACCAGACGCAGACAGAACTTCCATCCCTATATAGGATTTACCAAGAAGTCGAACAAAACGCTTCGATAGTTCCTTTTTGGTACGGATTGCCAAGGTGTGGAACAATCTGCCTGCGTCTGTTTTTCCTGACCACTACAGTCCTGGAACTTTTAAGTGTCGAGTGAATAGGTTTCTTGTGGATGGACGTGTAACACCATAGTCTTCATGCGCACTTTCCATCAGGTGGCATGGAAGACAAACGTGCTATCCTTACAATATGAAAAAAAAATGTTTAATTTATTTGACTTCATGGTCACCCTAATTAATACGTTTAATTGACATAGACCAAATAGCATTTGTATTTATTACTCCATAAGTAAAGTCCAGTCCAAAAAAGTCACATAGAGACATGAAATAAGAAAAGAATCAGCACTCAAAGCTGTATTACTATCGGTTGAATAAACGTTAAGAGTAAGTTAATCGTGAACCGTTTTAACGCTGTTCATTGCCACTTCATTGCATCTGGTATGTGTTACATTGTGTTTACAACGAATAAAGATGTTAGAGCTACTAAAATTAGGAAATAGCTGTTAAATGAAATAGTTTTAGAGTTGTAACTGTGTTTATTTATGTATCTGTTACTTTTTATTGTAATATGAAGACGATTTTATTAATTTTTTCTCTTTACGTTTATTTATATAATTGTGTAATTATAGCTTTAGCTCCTTGTATCTTAGTGTTTATATCTATCATTTTAAAGGTAAGCTGGTGCTGAATCAAATCATAATACGCGTCTTATACACGCTTACGTAACGGTTTTTTTTTATATTTTTACTATTTTTTTATTCTGAAATATACAGCGTGTTCAAAAAAGTACTTTGGAGAAAAAAAAATACCTATCCCACTCGACTAAAAAATACCGCGTTTTATTTGGAATTTTAGTTTTTATAAGATATTACGAAGATCGAAGATATTTTTTTCAAAAGTCTTTTTTGAACACCCTGTATACAAACTTAAACAAATTTGTTCAAGCATGCAATGTAGGTATTCGGTACTTGGTTTGATTCTTAGCCGGATTCGTTTTGGACGTGATATTTCTATACTGAATTTAGGTTCTATTTGGATATCTTCTCCATTCTCATTCCACTGTGACACATCTCTTTAGCACAAGCTTTATTAATACTTTAAGTCTTCATTGTTAGTGTTAGGTTAAGAACTAATCCTAACAAGGAGCTAAAAATAAAATACCATGAAATCCGTAGCAGCCATTGAAAGGTTCTCATTCGCTTCCTTCCGCTACATATTATATTGTAAATTAACAAAACGGTACCTACAATTCTTTCTAAAAATAGAGAGCTGTAACTCTAAAATTATCACATTTTTAGGTAAGTGCTTTATATAATTTAAATAAACTCAAAATAGCAATCGAATGCTACCTTGAAGACGAAAAGTTCAGTAAATAATGTGAAATCCTTTGACATGCGCATAACATTCATTATGTTGACAATTATGCCTTAATAGACGGCATAAAACTTAATGAGCGTGACTGTACATGGCTCAGATAACGCCATAGTCTAAAGTTAAGACAGAGAGTTAACTAATTATACTTTTTGTATATTCTATGTAAGATCTTTTTGTATACTGGTGAAATAATAGCCTTTTATTCCAGTGGACTTGGATTAAAGTCTCGGTGGCAGCGAGCAAATATTCTCAATAATATTTGTTCAAAAAAACAGATTTCACTGACTATTTTTATTATGTTGATTTAAATAGAGTAAGGAAAGATAAATTTCAGATCTAATTAAAAAGAGTATCTCATACATTAGACTTTACTAGAAAATCTATGCTCAAGAATTTTTTTATTAAATTCAATATGACTGACAATTATCTTCAACATATTTTTTGGACTTTTTTATTATCAATATAATATCTGAGATCGACATAATAAGCTCAATCACAAATCACTAATAATATCTTAAATATTTATTTTCAACTAAATTAGAAAAGCACATATTTTTATGAATTTGATTTTTAAATGTAAAGCACTAGTGATCAGGATTTTTGTGCGTTGGTGCACCGCCCTCCGTTCCTCATAAAGCAACCAAAACAACAAACACACACTCAGAACACTATAACCCGCACCCTAAAGCGCCACCTTTATAATTAATCGAGCTTTTGCCCAAGACTTTGTGCGCGCATAAATATTGTTTGTTTTATACTAGCTAAAAGTGATATAACTATTCATAGTTCCCGTGAGAATTTAAGAAACTCCTTTCATAATGCAATCGGACACCCATTGAAGAAACTGTTTACAATTTTTCACGTCGATGCACTCAAGGAATAAGAAATTTCATACAGAATAAAAAGTCATATATTTCCCGTTCCCGTTGGAATTTCGGGATTTCCTTCCTTAGTGCAACTTAATCCCCTAAGGATTGTATGTTCCTTTCAGCTCTCTACGCCCCGTAGTTATGGCTGTACGTTCAATGTTAGTCACTTAAATACTCAGGCACTCAGTTAGTAACGGTACTGTTCAATATAATTATAAGTATTGATAACAATGATTTAAAAATAATAACAAATTGCGGGCGCTTACCTACTGTTAAACCTACTCTATGTACACAGGGATCTGTAAACTGAGATAATCCATTTTTATTAACCGTAACAAGAGTTTTGCCGAGTGCGTTAATGTGACGATCTTTCCCTGGGGACGGGCAACTTTTACACCAGATGTTCGTTGCTGTTTTTATTCCGTTGGATTAATTATTTTGAATTTACACTAGTATCTTTCAGTATGTGTGGGGAAAGTAAAACATTTTGCGTGCAAGTCATTGACTTTTTGGATTTTCAAGATTTTTTTAAACGATAAAATTTGGTGGATCTTTCTCTCTAGGGCGGAGATATTTAGCATGCAGCGCTTTTACGAACCTTAATATACCCAGTAATGTTTACATGTTGTATCTGAAAAAAATATTCACAAAAATTAACCATATAACTAACCGCTGTGTAAAGATAGAAACATAATTTATGAAATTTGGCTCGATAAAAAAAGTCACAAACTTAACACTAATTTACCATTTTAAAGGGATATTGCTACAAAATACCATTAAAGATTCATATAAAAGATACATGAAAACATTAAACGGACTTCTCTTAACCGATGTGTAAAGCAAAATGGTTAAATAGCAAAATAACAAGTTCATTTTTTGAAAATGAACTTGTTATTTTGGTCGGTGAAATTCGCTAGCGATATTTGGGCGGAAAGTATGGAAAAACGCACCACGTTACAAGAGGCCCTTAATATGAAGGATGGTCGCTTGCTAGGCAGACCCTGTAGATTATTACCATGAAGCAGGGTTTCTTGAATTAGTCGCTTTTTACGATAATAATCCAATTTATCGATTCTAAGCCAATTATAAGACACTTCATTTATAAATACATATGAACTTTGAAAAAGCTATTAAAATGTGCCTTAAAAATGCTTGAATCGAAGCATAAGAAAAACAAAGAATGTACCAGCTGCTTCTCGTCCCGGGCATACTACTAAAGTCAGTTAAGGGACAGAGAGAGACTGCAATAGTCTCTTTCCTTTATTATAGTACGTGCAAATTTGTCAAATGTGACATCAAATGATTTAAAGGGGTTCTGCCTACTCCATACAGGCGTAAAGTTATGTAAAAAAATGGACAGTCTAAAAACCAAATACTTATACTTCTTTAATTTAAGTTCTCATCTATAAACCACATACTTTATTGTAAATATTCAATCATAAAGCAAAAAGACATTAAATACACATTAACGTATTACGGTTAAGTATCGTTTACCCATTTGCCCAATACGCAGAGTTTTGGAAACCTGAAAAGTTCATCGACGGAAATACCTTGAGAGGTTTGGCATTATTGTGTGTTACAATAACGTTAACTTTTCAAAGTGTTCAGCAAATATATTGAGTGCCTACCATTAAGGTCTACGTATAATGGTTTGCCGAATCTCGGTGTTTTGAAGAATTTGATGAAAAAGTATTTTTTGATACTAAGTTGGGTAAGTGTGGCCTTACATTAAATGTGAGTTCAGTTAGAGTTCTAATTACTTCCCGTGTGGAGTTGCTGGTCACCCATCGGGCGCGTCCCCAGGTGGCGGATAGGGGAAAACCAGCTGCGGGGCCCTTGTCGGTTCCCCAAAGTATCAGCAGCTCACTTTGGGGAATCGATGAGGGCATGAAGAGGGGAGCGCTGGTTTGAGCCATCAGCTGCTCGGAGGGACGGAAGGCTTGGATTGCTTCGGCGTTCGGGGAGGATTTCCCCAATTAAAAAAAAAAAAAAGAGTTCTAATTACTTCAAGACTTGTTGTGAAATCAAACGCCTCTACACTAAAACCTTATAATACTATGGTTAACTTAATGTTGTGTTTCCTAAATTTAGTTAATATACGAATATGCAGTGCAAGCACAGAACCTTATCGACTCGTATGTTTACGAGTGGTCGTATAATATGGAGACGGTTTGTGAGCAATAATTGAAATTTGTCCATTACCGCACGGCCAGCTTAAATAAATGTGTGCCTTGGTAATTTTGAATGTTTGTAAACATGTTGTACTCTTAAATATCTGTAAAATAAAAAAATACAATGTTACTAAAAAGTTACAACCGATTTCATACTATACGAACATTCGTAAACATACGAATCGACAAAGTTCTGTGCTCAATGCATTGTTTTTAGGATTCCAAACCTCAATAAAAACGAACTCTTATAGGATCGTTTATTGGATGCATCCGTCTTATATTTACTTTTGTAATTTTATAAATATCGGGGACTATTAATATACTTAAGCCTATTATTGCTTAGAACAGAGACAAAATGAAACATCATCAAAAGTTTTTCGTTTATGCCTATTTTTAGACTCACAAGGTTATCAGAACCCATAAAGTAACATTCCATTGCCCTAGGAGCATTACATTTGGTAATCTTTGAAAACTACGCAATAATAAAGAAATAAAACTGATAAAATATTGAACAACGGAACCCTGGGTATGTAAGTCTCTCTTGCACTTTTCCAAATGTTTTATAAGATACCAAAACGTAGAGTACGTCTTCCGTACCAAACCAGAGCTATTTTTGATTGCCCTACTGGGATTGCAAGCCCGGTCCACTAGAAACCGGTTAGCACCGAAACGTCTTATTAAAAACATATTCAATTTAATACTTATTTTTTAACCAAGCAAGACTGAGTTTTCTTTGTTCTGTTGGTGTCGAAGCGTGTCCATATTTAAATGCGCAGCTAATAACTTGCTGCTGATAAATTGTGCTAAGAATAGTGTCTTGTCCTTGGCCACAGAATACACAAAACTATGGCTTTATCTGATTCTTTTAAGGTTATAACTAGATTTGTATATGTGTTACCGGAAAATAATAAGAACAGTTAGTTCATAAATTTCCACTTAAAAGACACCGAAACGTCGAGTTAAAATGTAAAATATAAATTATACTCGATTAATCCGGTTAAAAAGTAGTTTTATTTAAATTAATAAACTTTCGTAAGATTCTAAACGAGAGATAAATTGTATTATTTTACGTTTTCATTTTCGCAAATTTATCAATTTACGACGTCTCGTGGTAAATTTTTATACTTCATTCGTAAGATTCTAAACAGTTCCACCAATCATAGAAGAGTTTCTAATTTTACGCTTTTTGAAAATACGGAAAATAATACATACAATAATAAGACAAACAATAACAAAATTGGCTTATCTACAATAATTGTTTATGGTGCTTCGCCGGCCACGGCCGCGGCACCGCTCGCTTCGCTCGCTCGGCTCGCGCACGTATATTACATCGCTCGCTGCGCTCGTTGCTGCACCTAACCGTTCCGACAAGGCCTTCCAGAGCATCCGTTTTTTGAAATTAGAACACGTGACTTTTGCGACCAATCAAAGTTTACTTATCATTTTACGAGTGAGTTCGGTAAGTTTATCAATTTCACACGAAAATATGGGCGTAAAATAATACACTTTGTCTCTCGTTTAGAATCCTACGGAACTTTTTATTTACGGTATTTATTATTTTCCGGTGACATATACATAGATGGTGCTGTCGGAAGGGGCCGCCCTAGGCGAACATGCGCCGATCAAATTGGCGACGTTCTTAAAAAGGGCCTAGTTAAAAGTACCCGTAACCGGCGATCATGTATGAAAAGATTAATGAACGTGGAGGAAGCGAAAGAGGTATGTATGGATCGAAGCAATTGGTGTTCCCTTGTCTCTGCCTACCCCAAAGGGAGACAGGCGTGAGGTTATGTATGTATGTATGCACATATACATAAAATAAAAATGGCACCCCATTATAATCACTGCTGAAAACAGAACTATCTAGTTATTAGAGCACGTAATTTTTCTTATATTTTAAATATTGTTTTTAGTTTGATTAATTTATTTGACAAGATTATCGGTGTTATTATGAAGCTAGATATTATAATGAACTTGAGTTCTAAGATCAGATGAATTGACGCAAAGCTCCTTGTAAAGTAATAACAACTTAGTTTTATTCTTTTATTGTAGTATCATGACCAATAATAGTATTGTCAAATGGTAACGTTATTTTATGACAAAATTTTAATCTCGATATATGTCTTGAATAGACTGATACTCGCCCTAAAAGATTACAAATCCAGCTACACCACAGAAATAATAAAACCCACGATACTTTTATACGAACTACCCGCATATTTTATATTGCCATTTTATTTCAACGTGATTGCTTTAGAAGCACTTTTGCTGTCTAGAAACTTAGTCTTCAGCTACGTGCAACTTTTATAGCTAGGTCACGTGATACGGTGATAGATTGGCTAGAAGAACTACTTGTCCAACTCCACGGATAATTTGGACACCTGATAATTAACTACAACTTCGAATTTGTTCCAGTTATTTTATTATTGATAGATGTTGCAGTTTTGAATTTCAGATGAAAGAAAACAGATTGAGAGAAGAAAGTAAATCAGAAATCATTATGTTTTTACCTTCTCTGATATCCGATGTTTACTTTTGTAATAATTATGTACCATCAGATAAGTCATGCATAAAACTATGCATTTTTTGCGAAATACATATAAGTAGTGTACAGTTAATTAGGTTAAACCAGGCTATAAGGGCTCAAAAAGAATGAATACTTAAAGCTAACATCATTTTTTTCATAATTCTGTTCATAATGCCTTACTGTGTCATAAAATCAGTGTTGCCTGTTAAAAAGATTTGCGTACAGATATGATATTATAAAAAGTTATGCTAAATGTTCACCAAAGTTTGGCAAAGTATCTTTTATCCGTGAAAGTGTCTTAATTTCTTGATACCTAGGTAACATTGGCGCCGTGGTTACTGTGTGTATCAAACTATATCACAGATCAAGCAACGGTCTATACTTGGATGGGTGACCGCCGAACATTCATTTCTCACGGCGACTTCCGTGCTGCGGAGGGCACGTTAAGCAGTCGGTCCCGGGTGCTGTATACTTGTATACAGTAGTCGTTAGGGTTTGTCAGAAGCCATTTTCGGCGCCCTAAAAATTCTGACATCCACCACCCAGCACTGGGCCAGCTTGGTGGATTATGGCCTATACCTCCTCGTTACCCAGGGGAGAGACTCATAGCCCTGCAGTGGGCTATGAGTCTCTCCCCTGGCAGGCTGGAGTCGTGATGATGAGGTAACATTTACTATTAGGAAGAGTGCTGTGACCGTGAACACATTTAATCTATCCTTTGTTTTCAAAATGTTCATTAGATAATATAACGTATAACATAGCGAGATTTCGGCAGTCTGTAGGTACGGGTAAACAAGGCGCTCGCCAAAATCAACGGCAATCAATTCAGAACACGGCGTGAACATGCTCCTTTAAGTTTTTTTTAAGCCATGATCTAAAATAACCAAGCTTATTGATCATGTTCATGGCTTAGATTTAAGACACAATAATATATGAGCATTGCCACGACAATCAAATTCAGATATTCATTCCAACAATATCTATCTCCTAACTCCGCGAACTAAATATGGAAAAAGAAACTTATTATTCGAGGGCGCGCAACTATACAACAAACTGCCAAATAATATCAAAGACATTGAATCACTTCAATGAGAGGTTTTCTGACAGATCATTAAAAAAAACAAAACTGTACAAAATTGGTACAAAAGGCTTCGATAGATGGCGCTTTACAAAAAGCGAAGGCGAAAAATTTATTCCACACTGCGTTTTTAAAAGTAAAATAAATTTATTGACGTCTGTATCAGAAGTTGAACGTATAAATAACCATGGATGGTAGATACCACTTACCTACACTATAGTATACAGACTTAACGCCTTCAGCTTTTTAAAAGTGCCATCTATAGAGGTTTTCTGAACTAATTTTTATGAGCTGTCAGAAAACTCCCCATTGTATAAAAAAGCACTACGACATTTCATTCTAAATAAATAGGTACATACCTACTCACAATAATTATATAATTATAATAACCTAAAAATAGTAATAATAAATTAACATTCTTTTATTTACAACGTATAGTAGTCTAATTATATGAATCACACTCGCACACCCAATACTACATGGAATAAATCTAAAGTGATTGCCATTGAAAGCCATGTTGACGATGAATATTACAGACTTAAGATACGTAATAGCGACTGTCTGCACTAGTAACTTGATTGTTTAAAATATAGTTTTACCCTCTTACTAAAAATAAAAAATGATGTCGAAATTTGTAAATTTAAATCAATAGGTAGTAAGATTGTTATTGAAATTATATTAAGAGGTTTTTGAACTTTGTTTTGTAGATAAAATATGAAATATTTTAATACTTAGTCCACTCTGTACACTACTGAATTTCAAATTGTATTTCTCGAAGACAAGTGAATTGTATTCTTTTATTTTGGGAAATAAACTTCTTAAACCACAGATACTATTATGTATGCAAAAATTTTCGTATTCATATTAAGACGCAGTATAGATAGAACGGGAATAAAGACAAGAAAAACAAAAACTCTTCCCGGGCATATTGTAAAAGTCAGTTAAGGATAGGCTGACTCCCTGTCCCTGCAATAGTCTTTTTCCATCATTCTAATGCCTCCTTTGTCAAACGTGACATCAGATGGTTTTGTAGCCTTTGGTGTTCTGCCTACCCCGTAAGGGATACATGAAGTTATATATGTATGGACTTTTGTCTACTCTTATGAACTCTGGAGAAGAAATTGGTTGAGGCTTTATTCCCCGCTACATTTCTAGAACTTCTTAATGCTATTATTCTGTTTGTAAAATCAAAATACTTGAAAAAATTTTGGCTGCGCTTTCCTATGTTAATAATATCCAATTAGACTTAAATTAATTACATTTACTTTTCAAAGGAAAAATCGCTGCAGCTTTTAAAACAGAATTAATTAAACATGATCATGGAAATTTCAAACCTCACATCGCTGGAATATTCAAAGCATGAAAATATTTCTTACCTTTTGATTGGAATATCTAATATTTATTTTTCGTTTTCGCTTCCTCAAATCAAAGTATCAAACAAAATGTGATATGTGTTCCTTTCAGATAAACCTCTGTCAATAAAAACTTTATTTAATCTGATCACGAATAAGTAATTTTACAAGTCGCATAAAAAATGGCGACCCAGCCATTTTATAAAGTGCCTGGACGGACAGTATCTGTTAACTTATTTTATACCAAATAAAATGTTGTTTCTAACTTTGAACAAATCCGCACTCCGTCTGAAGAAACTTTCAAACAAACGAATAAATAAAGGCAGCAATTTGAGGGTTTAACTTGAAATATGAACAAAATTAAGGTTCGGGAGAGTTCATTTGATTTGCGTTTGTTCTGGCATTCGTGTTTTTGTGATTTACTTTTTGATGAATTCTTCAGAAACGCATCTTATTCTTTGTAATACTAAATCGTTTTTTGAACTTAATGAAGCCCGATGACCCGATGATAACTAACGGTGAGGAGATAAAACGATATGTGTTTAAAAAAGATCTTGCTTTTCATGAAATATTTCAGGAATATATTAAAGAGGGAGTAGTGGTGTTATTTGGCGACAAATTTTATTCAAAGGGTGGTCATTTACCAGACGGACCCTGTACTACCCTTATTATTATTGGGGGGGTTTAGGGACTATATGAGTAGTCTTGTCCGCTCGTCACACTGCGACCTAAAATATCTATTGTGTGAGTCCCTACCTACCTGTACTACCCTTACTTCAAGCCGAGATTTGGGTGCATAGTTAAGAGTAAATTAAAAATAAGATTTAATATCAGTAAGCTACCATATAATGTTGTCTAAGTTTTTACGATTCATTGTTTTAAATAAAACACTTTTTTATCCGGATTAATCGCGTATACAGGTTTAACTTTAATTAGCGCATTAACTCTTGCATGAAGCCTCTCCACATCAATCCCCTAAACATTTGTTCTACGACTTTTTAAAATTGATAATAAAAAAAATAGTTTTCCCTTACATTAAACATTTATTGTCTCTAAACTGGCGTTACTCTATTAATACTGATGGCACGCACCACACCTTGCGTCACGCCACGTGTAGCGGAACGCGGCGTTGCAGGGTAGCGCAACAAAATACATAAATAACACAGAGAGAAAAAAAAATTGTTTTATATTTATCAAGATTTGGAAAAAGTCGTAGAACAAATGTTGGTGATGCGAGAATTAAATTTAACCTGTATTATACACTTAAGAAGTCGTCGTGGCGCCGTGGTTACTTTGTGTATCATACGATATCGCAGGTTAAGCAACGTTCGGCGCGGTCGGTATTTGGATGGGTGACTGAATCAAATACGGGTGACTGAAGGCAAATACCGGCCGTTCATTCATTTCTCATGGCGACTTATGTGCCTCGGAGGGCACGTTAAGTCTGTCCCGTGTGCTGTTACTTATATACAGTAGACGTTAGGGTTGGTCAGAAGCTATTCCGCGCACCCTGACAATTCTGACATCCACCATCCAGCACTGCACCAGCTTGGTGGATTATGGCCTATACCTCCTCGTCACCCAAGGGAGAGGTTCATGGGCAGTGGGCTCATTATGCCTTATAAAGCCCTGGATTCGCATGAACTTAAGAAAAGATACAATGCTGCCGCCAAGTCCTGCAAAAAGGTGATCAAAAGAGCTCGTTTTGCCCACATAGGCCGTATCGGGGACAGAATAGCAGCATACCCTTCGGGAAGTAAAGCTTTCTGGTCCCTTGCCAAGTCAGTCGAAACGAACTTTTGTCGCCCGTCGCTGTCACCACTGAGGAAACCCGATGGTCCTCTGGCCCATACTGCTAAGGAGAAAGCAGTTTTGGCAACTAACCTCAAGATTATAAAAAAATAAAAGAACTGACAATCAAACTTTATTAACTTTAACGAAAAGAATTAACAATGCAAAATAACTAAAACAAAATGGTAAGCAAGCTAAGTAGCGACTGTTCTCAACGGAGGCGCGCGCTCGAATGCCAGTCCTCAGTCCCCTCTCGCTCCTCCAGTATGACGTCACAGCGGTGACGCGGTGTCTTGGCCACGACCACTGGAACATTCCACTCCCAACACGGCCTCTCCTGACGAGTGGACGTCCGCGACCACTTCTATGGTTCTGGACTCATTAGGCGTTTTCTCTGAATCAGAGGAATCTGCATCACCTGTGCTCTCTTCCACTGTTGTCTCATCAGAATCTGCTGAAATAGACATTAAAATTATCTTTTACAACTTGTATCAAACTGCCACAGAACATTTGGCACCATGTGCGTAGGTTAACCACTTTATAAGTGTCACTTAATAAGCACAATAAGATTTAGGTGAAGTATGCACAGTGAATAATGAATATTAAGCGTTTTCAACTATGTATTCAAAATAAAAACTTCATCGTATGGTAAGTAAGTGAAATGATTTATGTTTACAGCGTAAACAGCAACTAATTAAAATGATCTTTTTACCAATATGTACGTAAGGCATATAAGTATAAAGCAAGCTATGAAAATCGTAACTTATCACCAAAGCCATGATTTCAGTAACTTTAAATAGCAACATAGGGTTTAGTGCTTTATATTTTATACAAAGTATACAGAAATTCAGTAACACGAACAGACGTTCAGAGTTTGCTTCTTCAATAAACAATGACAGAGGCCCAAAGTTTGCATGTCTAAAAAAATCATGACAGAGGCACCAAGTTCGCATGTCCACACAACCAAGACAGAGCCACCATGTTCGCATGTCCAAACAACCAAGACAGAGGCACCCAGTTCGCATGTCCACACAACCAAGACAGAGGCACCATGTTCGCATGTCCAAACAACCAAGACAGAGGCACCCAGTTCGCATGTCCACGCAACCAAGACAGAGGCACCCAGTTCGCATGTCCACACAACCAAGACAGAGGCACCCAGTTCGCATGTCCACACAACCAAGACAGAGGCACCCAGTTCGCATGTCCGCACAACCAAGACAGAGGCACCCAGTTCGCATGTCCAAATAACAAATTTCATTTTCAAATAACAAGAAAAAGGTAAAGAGAAAGAATGCCCCTATCGCATATTAGTAATTTAGGTGTACCAAACAGGGAAATAGCGTTACTTATTATTTTCTTTAACTCTTCGGTGTCTTGTTTTCGCATGGGGTATAACAAAGAAAATTTACTAAACGCATCAATAATTATAAGGATATTTTTATAGGTATAAGACTCCGGCAATGGACCAAGAACATCAACGTGAATTGTACTAAAATGAGTGTCGGGTTTTGACCAAGATGTAATAGGCATGTGCGAGGCTCTGGCGACTTTAGAGGAAAGACAAACTACACAATGTCCAATATACTTTTTAACAAAACTTCTTAAATTTGGAAACCAGAAATGTCTTAATATCAGATCTGTAGTTTTATCAACCCCAATGTGTTCATGTTCATCGTGGAAAAGTCTTAATAAGCTTAATCTATGACCCTTGGGTACAAAACATAGCAAGCGACTTTCGTCACCCAAAGGGCAGTACTTATAATATAGAAGGTCGTTTTGAACCGAATATCTTGATGAATCTAATTCATTGTTATTGAGCCTGTGTTGAGTTTAAGCGTTTCTTCATCCGCAGACTGAGCTATTTGGGCCCACGACTTTGGTCTGTCTATATGATTAACTACCATAGGGTTTCTACTGAGATAATCAACGTGCGACATTAATGAGCCCTTTCTTTACTCTATGGTGAAGTTAAAGTCCTGCATGTAAATCCACCATCGTGCAACTCGAGGCAAAAGATCCTTCTTACGCTCCGTTAATTTTAGCGCATTACAGTCTGTAACTATTTTAAATGTTTTCCCGATTAAATATTGACGGAAGTGTTGCAGGGCCTTAACTACAGCAAGAGTTTCAAGTTCATATGAATGGTAACGTGGTTCCGCACCTTGGGTAGTTTTACTGAAATAAGCGATCACATGTCTTTTCTTATCGGCGTGTTGTTGTTTAAGTGTGGCGCCGTAACCTATTGAACTTGCGTCCGTGTGCAATTCCGTTGGCAAGTTCGGGTCAAAAATTGCTAACACTGGTTCGTCACATAACCGATCGATAAGGTACTTCCGTGCATTTTCTTGTTCTATGCCCCAAACAAATGGAACACCATTTCGCGTCAAATGAGCTATACATGAAGTTCGACTAGCATAACCAGGAATGTACCGACGGAAATAACCCCCCAAACCTAATAGTTGACGAACCTGTTTAACATTTGTCGGTATTGGAGAATCAACAAGAGCTTTTACTTTGCAACTGCTCGGTCTAACCTGACCTCGAGAAATTACACGACCTAAATATTCGACTTCCGTGGATGCGAACGTACTTTTCTTTAGATTGACAGAAAAACCCGCGGATGTCAACGTCAACATGACGTTTCATAAATCAGTCAGTGCTTCGTTGACAGTGTGTGACAGGAGGCACACGTCATCGACATAGACTAGAACAGTACCGGAATCAATGAACTTTTTCAATGTTTTTGAAATGATTCGTTGGTATACCATTGGCGCATTTGCTAAGCCAAAAGGCATTTTAAGATATTCGTAATGCCCTTCCGGTGTTATGAATGCTGTGAGAGGCACAGATTCGCTGTCCAACGAAATTTGATTGAAGCCAGTTGCCATGTCTAAACAAGTGAACAGTTCATGTTTACCCAAGCGATCTATGTGGTCGTCAATCAACGGCAACGGAAAACGATCTTTGACAGTCACAGCGTTGAGTGCGCGGTAATCCACACACATGCGATCTGAACCGTCCTTTTTTTTCACGAGAATTATCGGACTAGCATAAGGGGACTCAGATTCGCGTATTATACCCTTCTCCAAAAGATCACGAACTATAGTGCGCACCCTATTCTTTTCGTCAATAGATAATTTATAAGGCCTGTAATGAATGGGCGTTTTATCTGTTAACTGAATATGCATACTACCAGTATTTACAGTAGACAGGGCCGTTCCCGCAATAAAACTATCCTTAAACTCGCGTATTATAGATATTAACTTTTGTCTGTCCGAACCTTGCAATGGCGAATTAATTTCAAAATCAGTATTGTTTACAACTTGCATGACTGAGTGTGTGCAGTCTGAACTGTCAACGCGAGTGAGTCGTTGACAACCGTATGTCCTTATGTACGCCACGCCTTTGCGATTGAGAACATCGGTCCCTATCAAGATTGGTACACTAATAACATTCTCGGGTACAATTAACAAATCTACTTCCAAAGAAATGTCACGAAATTCAATGATAACTGTTACGTAACTTGTTGCCACAATGCTTTGATTACCTATTCCTTTTAGCAGTTGATGAGTTGGCTTTTTAGAGCAATTAAAATGTTTAAGTATTGTTTCCGAGATCAAAGATACTCGAGAACCGCTATCGATAAGTATGTCAGACGGAATGCCCTGTATAACAGCAGTCGTGACGTCACTATTTGCATACTCGCTTATCAACTCCCGGCAAAAATTAACATTATTTTTATTTCTCAGTTCGGAACGTTGTTTTGTAAAACAAACGCTGACGTCATGGCCCGGTTTCTTACAGAACGAACAAATCGATGGTTTCTTTCCACTATTCAAGCCATTATGATCACTGATTGGTGCCGTATTTTCGATCTTAGGACGCTTAAAGCAAAAACGTTGGGTATGCCCAACCTGTCCACATGAATAACACTTTACTTCCGACTTAAATGATTTGGAACTATTAAAATCACGTTTACGAGAATTTTGTGTATCAAAATGTCTTGTTCTCGGCAAGCGTACAGAATCATGGGAGGAAGTGACACTACTTTTAGGCTTAACATAAATTGACGAGAATTCCACAAGATCACGTGGCATCAATTTAGCATTGGTTGCCGCTGCACGAATCTGCGCGTCATCAATGCCACGCAGAACGATGGCAACAATTAGCTCGTCACTCAAGCCCTTTACAATGCTCAAGCGCAATAAAGTTCGACGCGCATATTCGGCATAGGTTGTATAACTATCCGAGTTAGTACACATAACTTCAAATAATATGTTAGCGACATCGACTCTTCGACAACAAAGGGGCTTAAATTCTGATTTAAAATTACTCCAGGTGCGGTCGTCACTGACCCAATCATTGAGCCAGTTCCGAGAATCACCTTTTAAGCAATTAGCAATTCGTGACAAACATTCGTTATCACTCCAGTTATTCAGCTCGTAAGCTTTGTCTACCTCACTACACCAAGAATCGATGTCATTAACACTTGGATCGAAATTGGAAACATAGTAATGGGAAGATCTTACTTTAGTTAGTGCACTTAACGCTCCAATGATCCTGTCCGCTGCGTCGATACTTGAAACGTGAGATTCCGAGGCTGCAACTGAGACTGAACGTTCAGAAATATGCGAGTCAACTGGTGGCTGTAATTGAATGGAGGAGTTATTACTTTCTGAACTTAAAATAGCACGCGTCGCTTCGCCCTGTGGTTCCACAACGGTGCTTTGAGATGCCACAGGCGTGCTGCTAGGGGCACTTTCCAGCGCATTAAGGCGTTGCAAAATCGTCCCAAGCTGCTCCTGAATATCAATCGCTTGCGCACTCCGTGTTTGTATTTTACGTGAATCTTAACCATTTTTCTAACTTTACTTAGCTTTTAAACTATACAACTGTATCACCAGGATAACCAAAAGCGGATAGGCATGTGAATCCTATCCCACTTCTGATTTTGGCAACTAACCTCAAGATTATAAAAAAATAAAAGAACTGACAATCAAACTTTATTAACTTTAACGAAAAGAATTAACAATGCAAAATAACTAAAACAAAATGGTAAGCAAGCTAAGTAGCGACTGTTCTCAACGGAGGCGCGCGCTCGAATGCCAGTCCTCAGTCCAGGGGGCGTCGACATTGTATGGAGATGGTGCAGACTACATACTGGAGACAGAGTGAAAAAGACAGAACACAATAAGATGAAAAGAGCAAGAATGATACCAGTGTAGCCCATGAAAAAAAATATTCAATCGATTGTTCGAATACATCGCAGTATTTTTTTGAGTTTACACTCATTCATATTTTTCTTCAAGAAATCTTCGCTTTTATTAGAAATAACATTAAACGAAAACTTCTTCATAATTTTTAAATAATTTAATTAATATTTAAAGGAACCGTATTACATAATCGAATGAATTAGCGAATCGATGTTATTTGAATATAGCAACACAGACATAAAAAGAAATGTAAAAAATTAACGTCTACTTCACAATGTGAAAATATTTTTTCGCGATTGCGGTTTTGCGATATTTTTAAATTGTGTTTGTGTTTTAAGTTTTCTTGTGATTTAATCGACTTTTCTCCCCCTGATTGCTTGAAGAAACTCGCGTCAGTGTGAATTTGTATTTTTAAGAAAGAGTGTCAATTTATCCACACCTTTTGTTGTATTACTTTAAACAAAATAAAAGTATCAAAAACTTATTTATTGTTTTACTTATTGTTCATCAAGTTAACCTTATATTTAGCCAGTCGCAATAAAAATAAGCAAACCTTACAGAACTGATGGTATGGTATTTCACCTAACAAGTTCGTAAGTATTTGCTTATTTTTATTCAGACCAGAGCAAGTTGAAATCTCGAAGTCGTTTGAACTGTTTGAAATTCCCGCCATATTAGCTATGTGGACCGTTTTCAGATGGCGTCTAGTCTTAACTTTTAATGTATGAAGTTGTACTTCTTCTCTTGAGTATATGTGTTCTATGCCTCAGTCCCCTCTCGCTCCTCCAGTATGACGTCACAGCGGTGACGCGGTGTCTTGGCCACGACCACTGGAACATTCCACTCCCAACAGCAGATTTATTTGCTAGTATCTTCGCGGAAAATTCTCGTCTAGATTTCCAAGGAAAAATCCCACCCCAATTACCTCAGTTCGGACCTACAATGGGTACCGTTCACATTCGCCAAAAGGAGGTTCTTAAATGCTTGCTGCACCTAGACGAGAACAAAGCTAGTGGTCCAGACGGCATTCCTGCAGTGGTCCTAAAACGCTTCGCAGCTGAGTTGTCTCCCGTTTTAACGCGCCTCTATCGACTTTCATTGGAATTGGGTAAGGCTCCCAAGTCCTGGAAGCTTGCTAACGTACAGTCAATACCGAAGAAGGGAAGCCTTGCCGATCCTGTCAACTATCGACCAATTTCAATCACCTCCATACTTTGCAAAGTCATGGAACGTGTATTGAATAATCGACTCCTGGCATACCTCGAGACAAACGAGCTCCAAAGGGACAGCCAATATGGTTTCCGCAACGGATGCTCGACCGGATCTTCTCGTGTATGCCACTCACTTATGGAGTGAGGCCTTGGAGGGTCACGGTGAAGCAATAGCTGTATCCTTAGACATTTCCAAGGCCTTTGACAGGGTCTGGCATGATGGTCTCTTAAGTAAGCTTCCAGCATATGGCATACCGATTAGGCTCTGCGACTGAATATCTGATTTTCTGAGGGAACGGTCAATTCGAGTAGTTAGATGGCTACTCCTCCGACCAAATGGCAATTAATGCCGGGGTACCTCAGGGATCTGCTCTCTCTGCAACATTATTCTTGCTGCACATTAATGACCTTTTAACACGGGGCATTATTGTTTATGCTGATGACAGCACTGTTGTAGAGAGATACGTATCCAATGCGCGAGCGAGCCCCCATGAAATCCAGAGTTTAAGAAAGTCAATGATTGAGCGCGTTGATTTGACCTTACGGAAAGTATCCGATTGGGGTGAGTCGAATTTGGTCAAATTCAACGCGTCCAAAACTCAGGCATGTCTATTCTCCGCAAAAAAGAGCACCTTCACATTTACGCCCACTTTCCAAAATGTATCTGTCCCCATCACTGACCATCTGGGGCTTTTAGGCGTAACTGTAACATCCAGTTCAAACTTCGGTCAACAAATTGTGTCCATGGCTCAAGTAGCTTCGAAAAAGTTGGGAATCATCTCGAAGGTACGGCGGTACTTCGGCCTTGCACAGCTTCTTAACTTATACACAGCTCAAGTGCGATCATGCATGGAGTACTGCAGTCATCTTTGGGATGGTTTAGCCAAATATCAACTAGAAGCGCTGGACTCCGTTGACCGAAGAGCCCGTAAACTAATTAATGACTTCGAACATACAACCAAAAAACTGCAGACCTTAGAGCATCATCTTAAGGTTGCGTGTCTAACCGTGTACTACAGGATACATTTTGGTGAGTGCGCCAGTGCTCTGTTTGAACAAATTGAACCCTCACCCTTTTACCATCGAACTACTAGACGCAGACAGAACTTCCATCCGTATGTGGTAGGTATTCCGAAAAGTCGAACTAAGCGCTTTGACAGTTCCTGTTTGATACGGGTCGCCAAGGTTTGAAATGAACTGCCTGCGTCTATTTTCCCTGACCAGTATAGTCCTAGTACTTTTAAGCGTCGAGTGAATAGGTTTCTCGTGTATGGACGTGTACCACCTTAGTCTTCATGTTCACTTAACATCAGGTGGCATGGAAGACAAACGTCCCATCCATAATTTATAATAAAAGAAATATATATATAAAGAGTTGTGACGATGATACATTTTAAATCAACATGTCGATGTCTTAGATTCTTACCACACCAATCGATCGACCGTCTATCGAGGGACTAATCGAACAGTCGCCGTAGGTCGATAGTTTTTACTATGCAAAAAAATCCGGTCGACGTGTCCGGTCGATCGAATGGTGTGTTAACATCCAACCCCGGGAATAAGATACTGTTTTAGTTAAGTAACCGTATATTGTTGTAATTATCAAAGTCTATAGATAGACAGAGAATTGGTTAATGAAGG
The DNA here is from genome assembly GCA_944452665.1 of Stenoptilia bipunctidactyla. Taxonomy (NCBI): domain Eukaryota; kingdom Metazoa; phylum Arthropoda; class Insecta; order Lepidoptera; family Pterophoridae; genus Stenoptilia; species Stenoptilia bipunctidactyla. The sequence goes on from OX101739.1 coordinate 8,154,218, forward strand.
CTGTTAATGAAGAGTAATCTACCAGTTGCAACGTCCATTAGCCGACTAATTTTCCGAGCTGCAATATCAACTAAGTTAAATTTACCAGATATCAAGTTATAACTTACATAATAATTATGTGAATCTGGTTATATCAGGTTGAACAGAGTTTGCAATATTTTGTAATTTTAGATGTTTAGCTTCTTTGCAAGATCACAGTTTACCGAAATGTCGATCAAAATTTAAAATTTCAACAAGTTTTTCTTAACATTAAATCATACATTTTGTAGTATTCCATCTTCTAATTGCAAAAAATTTAGAAGATTAATAAGTGATGATCGTACTTACTTAAGCTTTTTCATGTTGAAGATGGTATGCCTAGTATGCCTAAACCCCAAGCTAGGTACTTTTTACGATTATCCTATGTCCATGGTTGTCTGGTAAAAATCGCTGCCCAGCGATAAAACCGCCAATTGTGTAATCTCAGTCACTTTGATTGTATTTTAATTTTTTTTTTATATAAGGTTAACAATAAAGTGTAAATAAATAAATAAATAAAAATAAGATGGGTGCTGACTTCTTCGCTAAAAAGATGTGAAAAAAATGTTATTCACATTAGATATATGACATACCTATACATTATGAACGTCAAAATTTACCAGGTTGGTCATAAAAACAAATTAGACTGAGAGGAACAAAGCGTGCTGAACCCAAACGTACAGTAAGTAATCTTGCTTACTTTCCCATTGGACCACAGTGGAATTTGGTACTTTTCTATAGACTTCAGACTTTTACAAACTAGTGGTTGAATTTAAAATTGTTTGAGAACTTTTACTAAAGGCTAGCACATAGAAAAGTACAAAATTCCAATGTGGACCCTCAATGGGAACGCAGGCGGCAATCTTTTAATCAAGGAAACAGCACCAGTGCGTAAGGTTGAAGATTTTCGTTAGGTACTAAAGATTTATTTAGTAAATATACATAAGTGACAAAATCTGTATAAATTTATCTGTTTCGACCACAGTATAAACGGGTATTAGTAGAATTCATTTCTTGGAAAAAACATAACCTACTGCAGTATATCTACATTTGCCAAAAGACGCGGTTGCAGATTAGCTATTGAGCAGTTTATTGTTTGATTGACATTAACTAACCGAAAAAGGTTCTTTTATCTATATCTATCTATCTATATCTATCTATCTATCTATACTTATAATAAATCTGTAGAGAGGTCAATTCTGTACATGAAATATTTTTTCAAAATAACTATCAGGGGGTGATTAGTGATCGATACTGATGCCAAAAATGCAATCAGTAAAATTTTTGTCTGTCTGTCTGTCTGTATGTTCCTTATAGAAACAAAAACTACTCGACGGATTTTAACGAAACTTGGTAAAATTATTCTTCATACTCCTGGGCAGGTTATAGTATACTTATTATCACTCTACATTCAATAAGAGCAGAGCAGTGAAGGGAAATGTTGGAAAAACGGGAGAAGTTACTTCATTTTTTAAGCTTTCGTCGCCTGTGCAGCCTTAATGGTTAAAGCTACATAGAAATCATGTATGACAGAAATACTATTCATAAAACTATATAAAAAATATCACACAACAGTATATGTTTATATTTTATGGTTGACTCACAATAACACGTGTAAATCCAGATAGCTTAGCAGTTCGGAGCTTTCTGATTATATTTGTTTACTCTTACTTTTATAATACTCTCACTCATTCCTAATTAAAAAAAATAACATTATTATCTATTCAATAAAAAAAGAATCATAGAAATCGGTATAGAAACACCAAACTTATACATGAAATACGCTAATAAGTTATTAGCGTAATAACCCATCGCGCGTGAATACTGAATGATATAGGGATTATTTTTGCGTAACGGTTGCCGCGCTCGATGCGGCTCGCGGCGGTAGGGTATAAAAAGGCGGGAGGCGAGCGCAAGCTTTTGCGCGATTTAATAAAGGTAGGTACAGAAGGAACAAGCGTTACATTACCTGTCAAATTTCCCCAACCAATTTTAACTTATTATCGAGGGCATAGAGTTCAATTTCAAGTAAAAAAATTTGACCGATTTGTAACGCTTGATGTACTGCCTTCTGTACATACAGAGATAAAATAGAAATCAAGGTTTTGTTAATTTCATGATCGTTTCTGCCTCTTGGAAGTCAGAAACCGTAGATTTCTTCGGAATAAAAAGTAACGTATGTGTTAACTACTATACCAAATTACATTAATATTGGCTTAGCCGTTTGGCAGTGAAAAGCAGCCATACATAACTATAGGTAGTATTGTATGTACACTGATAATGGCTGGATGGATGGATTTTTGCTATTCTTTCACGCAAAAACTACTTAGCTTTACCTAGAATAACAATAAGCTAAGTATAATTAATGAAGATATTGCATGAATTAAGTAAAATTGAAGGCATTAAATAAAACACTTTTTAACCGGATTAATGGCGTATAATTTATATTTTAAATTTTAACTCGACGTTTCGGTGTCTTTGCAGACCCCGTGGTCACGAGCGACTGTTAAAATTTAAAATGTAAATATACGCGATAAATCCGGTTAAAAAGTGTTTTATTTAATAGTCATACATAATAGTTATCGCGAAAACTTAAGACAATATTAAAATTTAAGGCACTTTGGCGCCCGATTTGTTTATAACGCTATGTGCCTTTGTAATGTACCTAATAGATAGTTACCTACCTATGTTTGTGGTTAGGAGTTATGCATATTATATGGGCGAAGATTCTTCATTTTTATTTTTGTTATTAAAGATAGTTAGGACCTTGGAGAAGAAAATAACCTACTCGAAATACTAATTCAATACAGACGAAGTCGCGGGCATCATCTATGTAATATACCTACCTACCTATACTTTTTCACAAAACCTAGGTGAAACTGCGGATCACTGCTTTGTTGTAACAGTTTTTGAAGTCATTCTGTCTGTTTAGCTATCAGTAACGCTTTCACAGCTAAACTACTGAGTCGATTTTGACGAAATTTAGAATAAGGTAAGTTTTAACTTCAAGGAGGATGTAATAATAGTATTTATCCAACTCTAATAAACGGTATCCACGCGGACGAAGTCGCGGGTCACAGCTAGTATGTAATAAAGGGCACAAAAGAATGTGGGTAAGCTAAAGTTAAGTAATCCTATGAACAAGTTGCGATGTGGAATTAAGGATGTATTGTACACTCTTATCCTTTTTTGTTTTGGTGGAGCTAAAGCGTTTTCACCACACTTACTGCTATTATTTCAACCAGCTTCCAAAACGAGGAGGTTCTCAATTCGTCTGTATTTTTCTGTGCCTTTGTTACACGGTTTTTTCGGAATTTTATGAATCGATTTTAAATATTCTTGAAATAAATTTCATCGAAATCGATTAAGTACTTTAAGATTTTTTTTTGAAAAGATATATATGGAAAACGTACGGAAAATATTCACCTTGACGACCTTTTACTTAGCCAAAGTTTTGACGAGAAGTCGGTTTTTTTAATGTCTGCATTCGTAGATTATTAGAGTTACCTACAGCGTCAAACGGGACCCTATACTAATGCGTCGCTGTCAATCTGTCTGTCCGTCTGTCACCAGGCTGTAACCGTAATAGTAAGTATATGATCATTACTTTTAAATTTTTATCGATGATGTTTTTCTGTTGCCGGTATAACAATAAATGCTAAAGTTTTGTGCAGTAGTTACTTGATGGCGTTATTTATGCAGGGTGACTGGTGGGTCACATTCGAAATTCGAGGACGTGATAGTTTGAAATCATACATGAAAGTAAAAAATGAAATAAATATTAATTATCTACTGAGTAAACTTAACCGAAAGTTAAAGAATTCATTACGCAATGCATGGTTACACTAGTGCGGACGTATGCAAGTCGCTATCAACACAGAATAGGTACTTAGGTATAAATGGCTTCGACCTAGTAAAACTATTTATTTATTTATAGGGAATTCTGCTGAAAGATTAAGTACCTACCTGTATTATATTATTATGATCAAAATCGAGTACAGACTGCTTACCTTCAGTATCAAAAATTTGTCACTAGTCTACCTGTATATTACAATACAACACGTATCTAATTGCTATGTAATATATTGAAAGAACTATTATCCTATCAATACAATGAGTAGAGTGCAGCCTTTGCGGGAATGCGTTCCTGACAGCTCCTTATGTCCACTGAATAAAGTTTATTTCCGATTCGAAAGGTAAAAAAGCTATGATTTTGACAGCTGTCAGGAACGCAAACTCCCACCGGTCGCACTATAGCTACGGTATCAATGTCTTATGAGAAAAAAACCTTCATTTTAGAGTCCAACTAACACATAGCCGTTTTTTTGTGTTGTGTGTGAAGCTACCGTAAGCATTTAGCGACTTTTTGTCATACTGCCATTATTGTCACTTATCAAATCAAAATAACGCAACGTCGAGCAGTGAAAATGTAAATATAATTTAAACTATCTTTTGCAATTAATTTGTGATATTTATCAGCAAATACAAAATCGCAAATTATAACTTTGTTTTATTTCTAGTAAAAAGTTGCGTAGGTACCTAATTTATCAAATGCTGTTACATAATTTATATATAAATTATGCAAATTGTATACATACTGAATAAGTTTCACTGATTCGGCAAAATATTTTGTTCGTGAAATATTGTGTAAATAACTGTTATTAAACGCAAATAACATTTTTAATTAATGTCTATTATTATGTTTATTTAAGAAGGTTTTAAAATTAAGGTTTAACTTGTTTATTATATTTCGAATGCAAAACTAATATTTTGATCTAAATGAACGGTTTATTTTTTAAAAGTTCTTCAAATTTTCAAATTACTTATAGAAATTAGAATTTTTAACATATTTAAATTTGGTGAAAGCGCTGATGTTACTTGGTACAGAGTTGCATTCTAATTTTGATCTCAGGTGTCGTTGCATATTTTCGTTGGCACTGCGGCATCATATGTTTACTGGATTCCACTGTCGTAAATTTGCTATTAATGGAAAATAAATAATTTAATTTTTTTAACAAATAAATGTCTTACTACACTGGGTGACTGGTGGGTCACTTTTGAAATGCAAGAAAGTGATAGTTTGAGATCATACATGAAGAGAAAAACATAGATATCTACTATTTACTGAGAAAACTTAACCGAGAGTTAAAAAATTAACTACGCCACGTATGGTTACACTAGCGTTGACAGCGATCTGCGTGCCAGGTCACGTGCCGCGATTGACTCGTAAGGAAAGTAAATAGTCAGAAAACTTTATTTATTTATAGGGAATTGTAGTGAAAAATTAAGTACCTACTTTAAAAAAAAGTTTAGGTAACTAATTTTGATAATCAACGAATACAATACAGAGCATTAAAAAAAACAACTTCACGACAAAACTTTGGCTGAAGTATAAAGTCGTCAATGTAAATATCCTCCGCATTCATACATTATTTTCCAAAAAATATATATTTTTCTAAATTACTCTATTGATTTTGATGAAATTTATATGGGACCACATCTAAAGTATCCTCTATCATATGAAAAAGAAATGTTCAAAATCGATTTAGTAATTATCCGAAAAATCGTGTAACAAAGGCACAAAAATAAAAACATACTTACACACGAATTGAGAACCTACTCCAATTGGAAGTGGGTTGAAAATGTTAGGTGAGTCGAATCGTTTTAGGTGTCCTACTCACACGATGAATCTCAGATATGATCGACTAGTTTCGAGCTCGGCCATTCAGGAAACTGACGCTTCGCTTAAGGCGACAATTCGAAACATCACTTTATTTAGTTTTAGATGAAGATGACGACCACTTTGGCGATGAGGTAAACCTGTCTGCCTCAGACGCCAGTGGTTGCGGGTTCGATTCCCGACGGAACAAGAAAAAAAAATGTTCCGTGTCTGGGTGTTTTTCTATTTATATATTCTAGGTTCTAGGTTCCCCCCTAGTTCGCTACATGGTATCCCATAACACAAGCTATGCTTACTTTGGGGCCATGTAGTTGGTGTGATTGTCTGGGGATTTTATTATTATTATTTATTTATTATTTAGTTCCTCAATTCGCAGCTGCTTGCAACATTACTTTTTGCACTTGTAGATATTATGACATACATTTGTTTTTGACATTCGACGCTGACGCTTACAGCATACAGTGAATTCGCTTAAAGAATTGCAATTCTGATGGAAAGTAGTAACTAGGCTCATTTATATCATTAATTAAATATGGTGAGATTAATGACCCAAGGCTTCAGCTGTTCAAGCCTTTTGTTCCTGTAATTTGCCTGGCTGTTCCTCCCCTTTGACCGGAACGCAACTACGCTCTCACGCAGTTCCTATGACGGGTATAATAGATAATATGATTGTAGTACTGCTCTATATTCTTTTAAATTTATTTAATTTTGTTTGGTACTCTGTACCAAGTAACATCAGCGCTTTCACCATATTTAAATTTGGTGAAAGCGCTGATGTTACTTGGTACAGAGTTGCATGCTAATTTTGATCTCAGGACGTCGTTGAATATTTTCGTTGGCACTGCGGCATAATATGTTTACTGAATTCCACTGTCGTAAATTTGTTTTTAATGGAAAATAAATAATTTTATTTTTTTAACAAATAAATATCTTACTATACAGGCTGACTGGTGGGTCACTTTTGAAATGCAAGAACGTGATAGTTTGAGATCATACATGAAGAGAAAAAAATATAAAAAAAAAGAAATATCTACTATTTACTGAGAAAACTTAACCGAGAGTTAAAAAATTAACTACGCCACGTATGGTTACACTAGCGTTGACAGCGATCTGCGTGCCAGGTCACGTGCCGCGATTGACTCGTAAGGAAAGTAAATAGTCAGAAAACTTTATTTATTTATAGGGAATCGTAGTGAAAAATTAAGTACTTACTTTAAAAAAAAGTTTAGGTAACTAATTTTGATATTCAAAGAATACAATACAGAGCATTAAAAAAAAAAACCGACTTCACGACAAAACTTTGGCTGAAGTATAAAGTCGTCAATGTAAATATCCTCCGCATTCATACATTATTTTCCAAAAAATATATATTTTTTTAAATCACTCTATTGATTTTGATGAAATTTATATGGGACCACATCTAAAGTATCCTCTATCATATGAAAAAGAAATGTTCAAAATCGATTTAGTAATTATCCGAAAAATCGTGTAACAAAGGCACAAAAATAAAAACATACTTACACACGAATTGAGAACCTACTCCAATTGGAAGTGGGTTGAAAATGTTAGGTGAGTCGAATCGTTTTAGGTGTCCTACTCACACGATGAATCTCAGATATGATCGACTAGTTTCGAGCTCGGCCATTCAGGAAACTGACGCTTCGCTTAAGGCGACAATTCGAAACATCACTTTATTTAGTTTTAGATGAAGATGACGACCACTTTGGCGATGAGGTAAACCTGTCTGCCTCAGACGCCAGTGGTTGCGGGTTCGATTCCCGACGGAACAAGAAAAAAAAATGTTCCGTGTCTGGGTGTTTTTCTATTTATGTATTCTAGGTTCCCCCCTAGTTCGCTACATGGTATCCCATAACACAAGCTATGCTTACTTTGGGGCCATGTAGTTGGTGTGATTGTCTGGGGATTTTATTATTATTATTTATTTATTATTTAGTTCCTCAATTCGCAGCTGCTTGCAACATTACTTTTTGCACTTGTAGATATTATGACATACATTTGTTTTTGACATTCGACGCTGACGCTTACAGCATACAGTGAATTCGCTTAAAGAATTGCAATTCTGATGGAAAGTAGTAACTAGGCTCATTTATATCATTAATTAAATATGGTGAGATTAATGACCCAAGGCTTCAGCTGTTCAAGCCTTTTGTTCCTGTAATTTGCCTGGCTGTTCCTCCCCTTTGACCGGAACGCAACTACGCTCTCACGCAGTTCCTATGACGGGTATAATAGATAATATGATTGTAGTACTGCTCTATATTCTTCTTTCCGTACAAATCGTTGTAATTCATGTTGTTCTTTTATTGATGTAAACAACTTCACGTTTACTCGAAAAACAGAGTATTGTAAGGGAATTAATCTTTCCGACACAGCGTTCGGTTCAGTCACACTATCGCTTGCGCAAAGATCCATAAAATTTTGGTCCAAGTTACAACCGTTTAGAGTTTTTTGATTTCATTTTATCTGCAATTTAATTTATGATGATTGGTAGTTATTGAAGTATACCTTAATCAACACCATTACAATCAGTTTTATGACGGTTTTTAAGGAGTTTTATGCAAAGCCTTCTATGTAAATGGCAGGCTTAAGCCAAACATTATTAACATAAACCAATGCTACGTTGTTAGATGATAGAATTACTTATGACAGCACCAAAGTGTCTTTAGAAAAACTCTCGACTACAGCTTGAAAGAACTGGTCAGACGGTTAACGACGTCGATGTTATAATTTTTCGCGGTCATTTTTTACCGACCAGACCAAACGTTGCTAGAAAAGCAGAGCTATGTTATTCGATATAACAAGCTCAAGAGTTATTTTGTGGGGACAACTACACGACCGTGTTTTGTTTTATATTTTTTTAAATAGAGCAATACAATGATGCGGTACAAACCACGAAGATTTGGATCATAGACGTATTAAGTTATATTTTATTTTGTCTAGCAGTTTTTTCGAATAGTTACAGGATATAAAATCTTACCTGTACTTTTAAACAAAGAATATAAACATTTTATCGTCCTTATCGATGTAAACTGTTATCTTTTTATGTAAAATATATGCAACAAATAGGTAGTTGCTCTAAAAAATATCAAAATAAAGAACAAACTGATGACATTGTTTTCTTCCAATTTGTTTTTAGTAGTTAGAAATCTTCGTGGCGCCTTGTTTACTGTGTGTATCATACGATATCGCAGGTTAAGCAACGTTCGGCGCGGTCGGTACTTGGATGGGCGACCGCCGACCATTTATTTCCAACGACGACTTCCGTGCTTCGGTCACGGGTGCTGTATACTTGTAGTCGTTAGCCAGCTTGGTGGACAATGGCCTATACCTCCTCGTCCAAGACTCATGCCCTGCAGTGGGTTCATTACAAAAAGTTGTGATGAAGATGAAGTTTTTAGTCATAGGTATTAGGCTGCAAACTGGACGGCAGCGACAGTGACAGCAAGAGCGACAGCGGCGCGGGCAGCGATTTCCGCGACACCATAGAAAGTATTGAGTTTGTATGAAGCGTTGTGAACGGCAGCGATGCGGGCAGCGGGAGGGTACAACTAGTTGCAAGCGCCAATAGATATAGTGAGTAGTGCGCGATCGAGCTGTTTTAGTGTAGTCTGTTGCCCACAGATATCGATAACTTTAAACAGTCTCCTGAAATGTCTTTGGAAGAAATTATTTCAGATGTTTTAGAAACAGCACCTATATAAGACAGTAAATAAATAAAAAAATAAAACAGCCAACATTTCAACCACAAAAATCGAAGAGTAAATTATAAATTATGCGAGAAAATAAAAACGATTTTTCTGCTGGAGATATTATACTTTCTTAACTTTAAATCCGATCCTAATTCTGATTTAATATTCTCTGGGACAAAATCAAATGTTTTCACTAACATTGTAGTGTTATCAAAGAATTTTGTCTTCTTCTTCCTAATTACGATGTAACTCGCTTCTTTTGTTTAAAGTACGAATTAACGTCTTCTTTTGTCCATAGTAAATCGTATCATGTCATGAAATGTGAAAGTACTTATGACGCTGTATCGACATTTTCGTTTGTTCGGTTCGTCTCCTAAGCCGCAACAAATCGCTCGAGCACCCTCTGGCTTCAAGAACGGTCCAGATTCCCCGCGTCACTGCTCGCCCCGCTGTCGCTCTCGCCGTCACTGTCGCTGCTGTCCAGTTTGCAGCCTTAGATGTTATAGAAGTTAAAATAATATTTTAATATTATAACTTTAAATATATTATGTTTAAAGTTTGATTAGTTAATTTGTCTTTAACTTATAGTTTATCGTGGAGCTTAGAACGGCTGACAAAAGTTTTGCAAATGGCGTCAATCAAACATGGTAGTAATGTATAGGTTCATCTTGAGATGAATTTCTATTAAATTAGATTTTAGTCAAAGGTTCGTATTATCAAAGCTTATTCCGACTCAAAATCTACTTAAATACACATTGTTTGAGAGCTATCTATGAAATTTTATTGAACGTATATTTGAGTCCTAACCAAGGCTAAGGAAAGCTATCATAATACGGCTAATCGTCACATAAAGACTATAAGTAAATAGTTTTAAAAAAACATAATATATATTCTATTTCATATCTAATTAACATATGACCCATTGTTTAGCTAGACCTTCTTAAAACTAAAGCGTGTAGTTTTAAATACTAGTAGGCATAATAAAGCATGTACACACGATGCATTATGTATCAGTTTAATTAATTAACTCATATTTACAAATATGTTACTCATCATAAAAAATGAGGAAAATATCCTTACACACTTAACAGAACAAGTAGGTATCTACTTCTTTTAATCACTTCGGAAATCAAAGTGGAACTTTTTCTTTTTCCTGTTCTACTTTTTATCAAAAGGTAATTCTTTGCTGATTTCAAACGGATCAAAGCGGATTTCAAACTTTGATGTTATCAAAACCATGTTCTTTTCGAAAAGAAATAACATCATATTTTTAGGGAATACTATGTATATCTTGAGTCCTTTACTGAGTAGTCTAGTTATGCAAAATAAATTTTCAAAATCGTGATAACTACCTTTGTCTTTCATGTAACAGATATCACTTTGATATTATTATTCAATAAAAATAACCCGTAATGAAGGAGAGGACAGTTAAACACTTTTTTACTTTTGTGCTAGCTACCTATATCCGAAAGAACCCGACAATAGGACCAGTTGGCTGGGGATCAGTGTAGGTAAGACAAAAACCGTCAAATGATTCGGGCAGTATCAAGCAAAACAAATTTTTGCATTCGTGCTAGAAGAGAACCAACGCCGAGTCCCAGCGTTTCAAGGTATCTAACCTGTGTGGCTGGGGTCAAACCGTATTATTAGAACCAGTCTGTACTTAAGCATAAAAAGATCACGTCATAATTTTGTGCACTGTACTAATCATCGAAATCGTCAAAAACCGTGGCGGTATTTGTATACTTTGGTCGTAAGAGACCAACCGAAATCCGACCAAATAAGACTCGAATCAACAAGATAAATATTACCGAACTATTTTATCCTATCACGTTAGCTAGCATGCGCACCATTATAGATGGAATTACTCGATTCGGTAAGAGGAAAATGCCCACAGAACCAAAGTTGCCATATTCTAATATTTTTTATTATTATTTAACATGAACATCAGTCTTTTTTAGTTTAATTTCAATGCGAGCTGTTGAATAAAAGTCAAAATAATCTATTTCAATCCACCCTCTGCTGAACGATAATGATCTAGTAAGTGAAGTTAAAATTTTGTATGTTATTCAAGTTTTGTAGCTGACTGTACGTTTTATAAATTTACAATTTCAACAAAATAAATTAAATTTGTTAATTATCACGAAAAGGTGAAAAGTTAAGTTATTACTTAGTTATATTTTACTTCATTTATTTGATCAGTTATTTTACGACGTAGTAGTTAGAAATTTTATACGCCAGACAGTAAAAAGGACTGTGGTATCGCCTCAGGGAGTACTAACCGACATTTTTAATAAGGCTAGGTATTAAAGAAAATTATTATAGTAAAAAGTGTTGTACGTGATACCTGATACGAGGGTTGCCTTTTATATTTCGGGATTAGAGAACAAAAACAAATATTAATCATCGAAAATCACTTTATTGTTTTTCAAAATATTCCCCATGAAGATCTATACACTTTTGCATGCGTTTGAACCAATTGTCGAAGCACTTTTTCCACTCTGATTGAGGTATCTCCAAAACATGCATTCTGAATGCAGCAACCGCTTCTTCAGGTGTCGAAAAACGTTGACCTCTCAGTTTGTTTTTTACGTGCGGGAATAAAAAGAATTCATTTGGTGAAAGGTCAGGACTATATGGCGGATGACTCATCAAATCGATATTTTGGGTGCTCAAAAATGCAGTTGTTTGAGCCGATGTGTGAGAGCTCACATTGTCGTGGTGTAGAGTGATCTGTCTTCGGCGGTTGGCTTTCCTAATTTCTTGGAAGACAACTGGCAAACAAATTGTTGTGTACCACTCAGAATTGACTGTTCTGCGTTGTTCTAGTGGTACGGTTGCGACATGTCCAGTTTTTCCGAAAAAACATGCGACCATTTGCTTGGAAGAGCTTCGTGCGCGAACAACTTTTGTTGGATTTGGCTCATCTTGAAACACCCATACAGTCGACTGCTGTTTACTTTCGGGCTCATACGCGTAAATCCACGATTCATCACCTGTCACGATGTCATAGACGTGTTTTGAAGCACCGCGATCGTATTTTTCGAGCATTTCTTTCGACCAATCGACACGAGCCTTTTTTTGAGCGATTGACAAATTGTGTGGGATCCAACGCGAACAAATTTTTTTGACAGTTAAATGTTCATGCAATATTGAGTGTATGCTGGTCCCACTAATGCCTAAGGTTGTCTCTATCTCACGATAGGTCACATGACGATCTTGCAATATCAGTTCGCGCACAGCATCAATGTTTTTCGGAACAACAACTGATTTTGGACGACCTTCACGAAATTCGTCTTGGAGTGAACTCCGACCACGATTGAATTCACCATACCATCGATAAACACTGGTCCTTGATGGAGCTTCATCGCCAAAAGTTGAATTAAGTTCATTCATGCACTGCTGCTGAGTTAATCCACGTTGAAAGTTGTAAAAAATAATCGCGCGAAAATGATCACGATTTAATTCCATTCTTTGGGGCAGATGAATCTTTTAATTTACTGTAAACAACACAAATAGCGCTCGTATGTCAAAACGTTCTGAGTACGTATAACCTCAAAAACTTCTAACTTTACGATAGAGCTGTCAGTTGACAGATTGCAACACCAGGGTTGCCAAATCCCGAAATATAAAAGGCAACCTATGTATATGGATGAGATATTCTCGTATACGAGTATTATATGATGATTTTGATTTTATGGCCTTAATTACTATTATTTAAATAATATTTGTTTTTTAATAATACATTGAATATAAGGCAACATCAAAGTTACTGTCCATGGTCAATGTTGCCTCTAAACGTTGTATACCTATGGGTAGCGCAGTACTGAGACACAGTTTCTTGAAAACAATTAAATGTATTGTACTCAACTTCTCATTTTAAATACCCAAAATTATTCTAATCATTTAAAATTGGACCAGCCCCAAAATACAGACTTTACCGGCACGGAGTAGAAATTAATTTGGAGAGGCCGGCGAAGTTGGCTCTCTGCCCCTTATTGGGCTTTGAGCAAAAATATGGGACAACCAACGGCCGCGTACACGAGTTTATGTCCTGAGGTATCTCGGGAGACATTCTAGCACATACTTAGAATGAGTTCTTTGGGCAATCTATTAAATTTAAGATTCGGGAAAAAGTTAGGAAGAACATTATCTTAATGTGTGCTCATAAAGAGCTGGAGATTTAGGTCGCTTGGTTATTTTTGTTGTATTGTAGTATTTGGGTGTGAATAAGCTTTTGGTAAATGAAAATACACATTATACATTTTAATTATGACTAATGACATAGAGTATATTATGGTTGATGTCTTTAAAAGGATACTGTGGCACAGGGACAGGGAAAATTATTATTGAATTATAAGTTAGCCAGTAAAATGAACTTAGAATCTCGACGACCACTTTGGCGATGGGGTAAACCTATCTGCCTCAGACGCAATTGGTTGCGGGTTGGATTCCTGCACGGAACAAGAAAAAAAAAATGTTCCGTGTCTGGATGTTTATCTATTTATGTATTTATTTTCTAGGCTCCCCCCTAGTTTGCTACATGGTATCCCACTATGCTTACTTTGGAGCCATGTAGTTGTGATAGTCTGGGGAATTTATTTATTATTTATTTATCTCACAATACTGGGATATTTACAAAAAACATCGTTTTTGCTGCAAAAATTTTAGATAATCTTGAAAATTTTGACCGCTACAGTTTTGACTATCATCAATTTATACTTTTTTAACCGAAATATTTGATTAAAAGAGACTGTGATACACCCACAAAGCAGATACATAGTAGAGCTGCTGTAAGCAAAGTTGCACAGCTTCAATTTGGGTTGTCCTGACGTCACAGCCTTTAGTGCAAGCTATTTCTCGCTAGAGGCTCTGGCGTCAGTTCGTCGCTGACTTCTGTGAAGTATGTACACGCGTAGATATTAAAAAAAAATTAAATCCTCCATTTGTTTCTCGATGTAAAATTTTGTTTCCTATACTTTTATAAAGGAATTACATTGACAATCCAAATAAAATTAACTTACCACGAAGATAATTTCATTCATAATTATTTTTTACAAATTGTATGTTTTCCAATTATTTGTGTCCAAAATTTCAGATTGTTATTTGTTGCCTAGGTGATTTTTATGCCGCGAAAAAAGGTTGCGTTATCTGCCGTCAAGTAGAAATACGTTTATTTCGCGGTTTTTTCTGACAGATTTGAAACGTATGAAATTTCGTTAAAAAACTAGAGCCACCTAGTAAAGTATAGCTGAACTTTTTTGATGATCATGTGAATATTTTAACCTTATGTTTCAACCGGTTTTTACTACTCGCTACTAGGTGACTAATGCCATCGCCTGTCTGGCTATGATTGGCCATAACCCACCGCTTACCCCTCCCGCACCCCGCGCGTAAGCTTCACTTGAGTCCCTAGAAAAAACCGGATAGGGCAGCTCCTCTATATATTTCCTCCGTGGATACACCAATAGCATTGTACTTGACAGTTATTCCAATTAAAAAAAAAAAACAAAATTATATATTTTTTTAATCAGATCTAAGTTCTCTTATACTATCATAAGCTCGTAAAACAAATTTACTTTAAAACTAGCCAGACTTGCAATAACATCACAAAAATTAGTTCTGTCTCGTACTCCCAGAAGAAGCGTATATTTCCCAGGATATAAAGAATCTAAGCTACTTTGTTTTAAAGTGGAAACTTGCTGGAAATATTACGTGACGGTTATACAGTTAACAAGTTTAGTTCTTGAGTCAATATTATTAGAAGAAATATAACCGTTTTTACGCAGGCAACTATGTAAGAAATGGATCTTATTCTCGTATTGTTATGGTTTATTTTATATATTTTTTTTATTGGTTGTTATATCCGAAGGAGTATAACTGTATTTGATAGTAAGTTATGATAAGGTCAAAGTTGATGCAAGCTGGTAAGGGTTGAAATATTTCCAGAATTGCCCAGTTTTCATATATGTAAGTCTATATCAACGTCTGAACAAATGTGCCAAATTTTAATAGTGTATGTATGTTTTTATGTTTGTATTCATATATCTACATGTCCGATTTAAGGAATTCTTTTTTTTGTTGTACTAGGTATTATTCAACTTAGGGTATACTATAATCTCATCAAAATCGGTTCAGTAGTGTTTGAGATAGGGATTTTCAACTGCCTTTTTTGCCATTCGAAGCTGGCATCATCGCGCAACTTACGATACACATTTCAATCCGTTAGCGACATCTCAAGGTGGTATTGAACCGTAACAAGCATAAAATGTGGTTAATTAACCGTTAATGACGAAAAATGCACATTTAACCGAGTGGTTAAATCTTTAATAACTAGCTTCGCATCTATAGTTGGGACTGTCTCTTTATAAGTCACTGCTGAAATGCCTAATTATCGAAGTCAAGATATTTCGTAGAATTTTATAAAAAAAGTAGGTAGTCACTAGCCTGTCATATTGTGTAGAGGTTACTTTAATTAGCCACCTAGAAATAAAAACTATTTTAGTGATGATAGAGCTTTTTGAAAGTCGTTCACTTAGTAGCTTTTGAACTTGCATATTTAATAAGGTAATGCTTCTTTGTCTCTGTCTGTACCTATGTTTAAAGTACTTACGTAATGTTTTTTAACATTATTTCAACTTTTTTATAAATGTTACATTAATTTACTGGAAAAGATAACTACTTAAATCCTCAGAAATTAAAACTGTTGCAGCTAAAATATTAAAAATCTTTAAAATTTAAACCTTATCATACAATAACTACTCATACAAAGACATAACAATGTTTAAAGAGTAAACAGGCATATTCCAGTTTTTTACAAAACTACGCTAAAAAGTACATAGCTCCGCAAACTTTTCTCCAACGCGATACTATCCAATGCAAAGCAAATTCCAGTCGCAACACAAGACACCGCCTGCGCGAACCCCTTTGTATAAATAATTCATCGACATGTACCCATTTGAGGACAATTTCACTAAACTAACAATCTGCAGGACCCTGGCTTCCAATTACGAGCCTGACTGTACAAAATAGTACAGCGGTGTACAGTCACAGTGAGATGGTATTTTGTCGGCTCTTGGACGACTCTGCCGTATCTCAAACGAACAGACACCATTAACTTGTTTGGGTGCGGTTTGGTGGAGCGATTAGCGATTTAAGTTCACTTGTTTATTTTTAAATTGTCTTTAAGTTTCCACGATTCATAATCTTATACAAAATAGTTTTTAAACAGATTTATCGCTTAAAATTTTATTTTTCATTTTACATCGACGTTTCGGTGTCTCAAAAGTCACGATCATGATTACGAGCATGTTTTTATTTAATAGCTACTTGATTATATTTGGATTTTGATCTCACCTAATGACAAGTGACTTCACGCCTGTATTCCTTATGGGGTAGGCGGAACACCAGAGGCTATAAACCCATCTAATGTCCCGATTGTCAAGTTTGGAGGTATTACAATGATTGATAGAGACTATTGCAGTGACAGAGGGTCAGCCTATCAAACACATAAACGCCAGTTAAATCTCTTGTATGTCCATGGTACAAGCAGCTGTTACATTCTGTGTTTTTTTTTGCTACCATTCCAGCATAGGAGCATGAGAAAAATTTAATCTCACTCGTTTATGCTCGTTTCTCTATTATACTCGTTTCAATATTCAACTGACTGGTATGAGTAACCAATACAGGTACAAACCTGGTAGAAAAAAAATGGTGTTTCACAATATCTATAAGCTATGAGCTGTAAGTTCTCTAATTTGGCATCGGCCCTCTATACATGATGTTCTTCCAAGAAAATAGGCGATATGTGATTTATAAAATATCACACATTCGCAAATTATTTGTATGATATTTGAACTAAATAAATTATGAACATATTCAATTTATTCTTGCTATGTTTTGGTATTGGATAAATATACTATAGTATGTTTTAGAGATTTTTGTTTATAATTTGTAAATGCTTTTATTTATAAGTTATTTTAATTGTATATTGTCTGTTTTTTTCCTTGATAAATAAATAAATAAATTGCGTTTACTTACTTACTTACTTGAAACGAAACGCCAACTCTTTGACTTACTTTTCCATTGGTTAAATCACATTTTTTATGAGGTCAAAGTAAATATTTCAAAGATGAGTTATGTTATTCAATAATACCAGTCCTTTTTTTTTCAAAAACTGTTATGGATAAGTTAGTAAGAGAGAACTGGATTATTGATATGTTGATAGATATTTATTGTTTGAATCAAGTAACACATATTGATAATATTCCTGACTTCTGGAATAGGAAAAATCCGTGGTACAGAAGCCAGTTCCTTCCAGTGCTTGACTTAAAAAACATAAGATTTTGACAGTCCAAAAGCAAAAAAAGATAAAATAAAGAAAAATTTATATATATTTATATGGCCAATTTTTCTATTTTGTTTGTTTTGTTTAATTTTTCTATTTTCTATGGCGTATATGTGTGAGCGTTGTGTATGTGTGGTATATTTGATAGGATATTTAGTTAAATTAATAAATTGTTACGTCGTTGGCTAGATAAAATGAATTATTCTGTAATTGGTTATATGTAATGAAAGCTTAATAAGCTATTGGCCTCAGCAGGCCGCCATGCCACCTTTACCTCATTGGTTTAAGTTAATAACTTGTAACGTCGTCGTTGGCTAGATAAAATGACTTATTTTGTAAAGGTCAAAAGTGTAACGACGTTGCCTAGCAACCCATTAAAGTCAAAGAGTTCGTAAGCAGTGGTTTAGATGTCAAGATTTTAAATATAGAAAGGCATTTTGGTAGTGAATTCTACTGTTCGTAGGCAAAACATGTTTTTATGATATCGAAACCCACCATTAGTGATTTTGATGAAGCGATAGTTAAAATAGCTCTATACAATAAGTCCCAGAAACCTAAGTACATAAGCAGACTTTTTAATGACGATTACTTAGTATTTACAATTTAGACTCTACCTTACAGCCGGAGTTATTTCTGTAAAGGATCATTTACATACATTTTTAAAGACAATTTTTATCTTTTAAAAGGCTTAGTCTGCAAAGACATTAAAGTGTCGAGTTAAAATGTAAACTTGATAAACTAAGTATATAAAACATTGAAGCTAGCGGTCATTTTTCCTAGGTGCTAGTCAGAACGTTACTAAGAAAATACACAGTTCAATAAAACGCTGCGCTTGTCAATAAAAGAGCACCTTAACCTCTATCATTGGGCGTAACCATAGCTAATGAAGTAATGATGCTGACGCTTGGCCATTACCAAACTCAATAGCTAAAGAATACCCTCTTTCTTAAGTAGGCCTATCTGTTTCAGGATAAAAAAGGGGTTTCAAGGCTAAGTAACTTTATCGAGAGTATTTCTATATAGGTTGCTCTATTGGACTTTTTGTTGGGTGGAAATGTTCGAAAGATTGGTTAAAGTTTTTATTGGACGCGAGTAACGTGTTGGTAGTATTCCAATTTGATGATAATCAAATGAATGTTTGTTTTATAACTTACCTACTTTACCGTATTGCAAAAACTTTTCAAAGGACGACGCATAATTTCGGTACCCACCTCCAATAGCCATGTAAGATGGATAGATTGGATAGGTCTTAGCAACCTGAATCAAAGTTACAATGGCGCCAAGTTCTGATCGTTAAAATAAGGTCCTAAATGTCACACTATAAGATATGGCGTTGGATAGGTCTTAGTAATCTGAATCAAAGTTACTATGGCGCCAAGCTCTGATCGTTAGTCCGTTCAGAGCTATGAAGTCTTAGTGTCGGTCTATAAGTTTTGTATCCACCCCCAATAGCCATGTAAGATACGCCGTTAGTTAGGTCTTAGTAACCTGAATCAAAGTTACTATTGCGCCAAGTTCTGATCGTTAGTCCGTTTCGAGTAAAAATAGTAGACAGGTCACCGATAGCATAGATAGCAAGCGACACCGCCGCTCTGATTATCTGTTGCACACCTGAATTAAGGTTGTTGTTTTAATTTTGTCTTCGGGGATTTTGATAAATATTATTAGGTTGGTTATCAGCTTGGACTCAGAATCAAGACAGGCGCCATACCAATTCTTGTTCTATAAGATGAAACCTATTCAACGGTATACTACACATGTCTATTGAGGTACCCGCTCCCATACAAAGTTATGGGTCGTCCTTTGTATTTTCACCGAATTTGCTGCCAAGAACTGCGATAACTCTGTAATACATAATAAGACCTATTCTTAAACGATGCAAACCACATCAAAATCAATCTAGTAGCTAGACGACTTAACGTGGAGATAGACAGAAATTCTCTTTTATATGATGTAGACATTATTAGCAAATAGATATGCAACTCGAATGTGAACTTTAAGTTAACAGACTCATTTTGAACCTATACCAAAACCTTTGTAACCTAGGAAGTACCTACAAAAGAGGCTGACACTAAAGCTCAAGGAATGTTATTTCTCTGTAGGGTTGGCACAGAATAGCCCTAATATCCTGGATAAGCGTATCCTAAAAAGCAACATATCCGAGTGACCTCCGCTTGGTGGTAGGATCCCGTCAGAGTCCGACTGACTAGCGAGCAGCCTTCGAATGAAATAACCGCTCTTTTTGATCAAATTGAACCCACCCCTTTTTACCACAGGACTACGAGACGCAGACAGAACTTCCATCCCTATATAGTGGATTTATCAAGAAGTCGAACAAAACGCTTCGATAGTTCCTTTTTGGTACGGATTGCCAAGGTGTGGAACAATCTGCCTGCGTCTGTTTTTCCTGACCACTACAGTCCTTTTAAGTATCAAGTGAATAGGTTTCTCGTGGATGGACGTGTAACACCATAGTCTTCACGCGCACTTTCCATCAGGTGGCATGGAAGACAAACGTTCTATCCTTACAGTATAAAAAAAATGTGTTCCGGCATTATCTTATGAAGAGCCATTTCATTCCTCGGCTCGAAGTAGAAATATGTTTTTTACTTCTGCTACCATACTGGACTGGAAGCGAAAGAAAAACATAGAATGTTCCAGCTGCTTATCTTCCCGGGCATACTGTAAAATTCAGTTAAGAGACAGAGGTTTTATTGTTGTTTCTGTGGGCGCTATTCTGACCCCCTGTCACTGCATAAGTCTCTATCCATCATTATAATACCTCCAAATTCAAACGTGACATCAGATGGTCTTTATCAGACATATCATATCGGGCATATTAGATGGTCTTATCTCTGATGTTCTGCCTACCCGTCAAACTTGAGTGCAGAGTATAGTGTTCGCAGAGCGCGTTGGAGTGTTCGGGGTGGTGCGCGCGGGCGGCGCCGGCGCGGCCGTGGCAGGCGTGGGAGCCGGGCCGCGGCCGCGCCGCGTGGTGTTGCGCCTGGCGCGCCGTGCGCTGCGGGACGAGCTGCTGCAGGCCGCGCGAGTGCGCCGCACCCTCACCAGCGCCGACGCCGGTCAGGCGGGCCCGCCCACCCGCATCTACATCAATGAGCGGCTGACGCGAGTCAACCACCTCCTTTTCCACCGGGTCCGTGAGGAGTGCCGCAAGCAGCAGTGGCGGTACACGTGGACGACGCGGGGCCGCATCTACGCTCGCCAAGGGGAAGGGAAACAAGTTTACGCTATTCGTAACGATGCTGACCTCAATCGGGTTTTTAATATTGAGGCCGTTTGAAAGATGTCTCCATTTAAGTCTAGCTTTAGTATTTTGTATAAGATTAGTTTATAACTGTTTTCGATTATTTATTGTGAATTCAAAAGATAACTTAAAGGCTATATTTTTCTTAAACATTATAGAATCCTCAAAGGTTGAAATTAATGAGAAAATAATAAAACTTAGTTGTGTTATTTGCAAAAGCTCTATCATTGTATTGTTAAGTGAATATAATATTATGTATGTTTATAATATCATCGCATTACAAAATATGCTTGTTTATACCAGATATGTGAGTAATGAGAAATACTTACTTGTTGTAGGAAGAGATATAAAGTTTTCATTGCGTTACAATGGTTAATCATAGAATAAAGATAGGTTTGTATGATCCAGGTTCCCTAGGCACGAATCACGATAACTTTGTAGCCTCAGTTATTAGGAACGACATAGATGTACTTGCTATAAACGAGACCTGGCTGCGTGCGGGCGAGGAGGGCCGTGCGCCCGCGCCGCCCGGCTACCGCCTGCGGCACGTGCCACGCCCGCCCGGCCCACGCACGCGCGGCGGCGGCGTCGGCTTCTATGTCAGGCGAACTGTAAAGGTGCGTACTTGGCCCCATCCGGTAGACCCCCTGCACACGGCAGTCGAACAGATGTGGTTAACGATGACAGTAGACGGCAAAAAGCTGATCATTGGAACGGCATATCGTCCACCATGGCAGAATATAGATTTATTTTTTGATGCGATTACTGATACAATTAGTTCTTGTCCACAATCCCACGGTATAATTCTACTTGGTGATTTTAACATTAATGTAATGAAAATAAATAATTCTAAAACTACACAATTCAACACGTTCTTAACTTGCCTTAATTTGTCACAGCTAGTTACTGAACCTACTCACTTTACTGCCGACAGTCAAACACTATTAGATGTTATATGCACTGATATAAAAGCTAAGAGTATAACCTCAGAACTTGTGGGGTCGCTATATGGTCACTGTTTGATAGTAACTGAGTTCAACATAAAGCGTGAAAAACCTGTGCCCTTCACTATTTCTTATAGACCTAAGACTAATATATGTATTGAAATGTTTGAGAGCCATTTACAAACTATTAGATGGGACCTGCTATCACCACTCGCTTGCTTATGGCAACGATCGTTTCCAATCCAAATTCTCCAACTTTGCTCTTGGCAACAATCGTTGCCAAATTTGATTTTTAATGAAACGACTCAGAACTCTATTTTGTAGTATGTAAGGTTCACCTAAAAAATATTTTAAACCATAGACAATGAATTTATCCATCATCGAAACGTAAAATGACTAAATTAGAAAACAAATTTCTTTAAAAAAATACGAAGTGAAGTTTCGAGTCGCCATTTTGTGTTATATGCTCGCAGAATTCAATATTGTTTTTATAAAGATTTTACTATCAAAGTAATTGTTGTTTTATTTTTAACAGTTAAAATAACTATTATATTTTATAAAAATGACATAAAATTATATACCTATCGCGCATTTTTTTTCTCTATTTCAATTTATTTGACTAAAACCGGAAAAATATGCTCGACCTTAACTAAGCCTCAAATCAAATATTATACACATGACGTTTGATAAATAACACAACGTTATTTTATTCCTTATTTTATTGTCTACACAAAACAGTATTTGTATTTACTATAGGCCACTTGTATCGATTATAAATCAAGTTTTTCTAATGACGGCCGCCCCGATTGTAACAGTCAAATTTCACTAGCAAAGTTCGATGATTTTTTTGAAATCGAGAGCAAGCGAGTGGGTCATCGATTGATATTAATAAAATGATAACTACCTTTAACCACACGATTTTGGCTATTTTCGATGTACACGCGCCTTTGAAAACCAATATTTATAAAACAACGCTCATATCCTTGGATCACAGACACAATAAAAACTATGATGCGATTACGTGATAAGGCTGCTACAGATTATCACAAAAATAAGATGGATTTTAAAAGACGGTATTATAAAGACTTAAAATCTTTGACTAACCGGGCCCTGTTTTATGAAAAATCAGCTTACTTTAAGTATAATATAAACAGGAAAGCTCATAACTCCAAATTATTATGGAAAAATCTCAAAAATACATTACTGCCTAAAGAAAATACAGACCTTCCATCGATGTTCCATGATCCAAACATTATTAATCAACATTTTTTAAATATTCCTGGATTACCAGACGTCTGTGCATCACAGATTACATACTTTAAAAATCGTAAATTTAGTGACGACGTAGTTTTTAGTATGAGGCCTGTTTCTCTAGATTCAATAAATAAAATAATTGGTAACTTAAAGTCGAACGCAGAAGGGTGCGATGCAATTAGTTTGGATATGCTGCTTATGACTTTACCATACACATACTTTATAAGAGATCTAATTAACACGTCCATAACTACTTCTACCTACCCTGATTTATGGAAAACTTCAGTTGTTCTACCAATACCAAAAAGTAAAAATCCAGTTCACTTAAAAGATCTTCGTCCCATTAGCAATTTACCGTGTCTGTCTAAAGTTTTGGAAAAATGTGTTTGTACGCAGCTGACAGATTTTTTAGATAAACATAAAATTTTACCTGAGGAGCAGTCGGGTTTCAGGAAGGGACGCAGTACCACTACTGCGCTTGTTGACGTGACGGATAGTGTACTGCAGGCACAGGATAAGGGTATGTGTACGATATTAGTGCTACTTGATTTTTCGCGGGCATTTGATTCTTTGAATATTAAGTTACTGGTAGCCAAATTAAGTTGTTATGGTTTTGATGACAAAGCTCTGAAATGGTTCGGTAGCTACCTCAATAATCGGTCCCAGTATGTTAAGTTAAGCCGTAGCGATGGATCTTCCATGGTTTCAGACAAACAAGACGTAAATACGGGCATTCCTCAGGGATCAATTTTAGGGCCAATCCTGTTCATTCTCTACTCAGCAGATATCGTAAACCACATAAAGTACTGCAAGTATCATATATACGCTGATGATACTCAATTATATATTTCGTGTAAGCCTTCTGAAATCGACTCTGCCATTGAAAACGTCAACCAAGATTTAGATATGATAGCCAAGTGGTCACGAGATAACTGTTTACTGCTAAACCCTGCTAAAACAAAATATCTTATATTTGGAATTCCACAGCAGCTAGCGAGCTTACGACCATCAAACCACGTAAAGTTACTAGACGAGGCAGTCGAGCGTGTGTATGAGGCGCGAAACCTGGGTTTACATATGGATTGTAATTTGCGGTACGAAAAACATGTTACTGAGTCTGTAAGAAATTGCTTTTATAAATTGAAAATATTACATAGAATTAGACCTTACATAAATGAAAGTATACGGATCCAGTTAATTGAATCTTTAGTTCTTTCAAAACTGAATTACATGGATACTGTGACCGGCCCACGCCTACTTGCGAGAACGAAAAAGCTTATCCAGCGTGTACAAAATGCATGCGCTCGTTACTGCTTTGATATACCTCCACGAGACCATGTTACACCATACCTTAATAAACATTGCCTGTTTAAAATGCAACATCGCAGAAAATTACACCTAGCTTGTCTCCTATTTGGTGTGTTAAAAAATAAAGCTCCCTATTATTTATACAGTAAATTGTCGCAGACTTATAAGCAGAGGTCCTGCGAGCCCCGGCCGTGTGTGGCGCAACTCTCGACGCAGCGACATAGGTCTGCTGCTTTTAGGGGTAGTTTTAGTTACGCAGCAACCAAATGCTGGAATAACATCCCACCCCCGCTGAGGAACATAAAGTGTTTTGGGAGTTTTAAAATCAAATTCAAACAAATATTACTTCACGTCAAATTTCTCAGGGAACCCTACAGCATGATACAAGCGCGATTTAAGATATACCTACCTACTTTATTAATAAATTTGTTAATTATGTGTTTCCTATTAATTTAGTTATCCGATATTTTATATAATATATACATATCTATAAATATTTTGAAATGTGAATGTGTGCGACCTTTGCTTATTTTTATTTTTATTATTATTGTAAAAATACTGTATTGATTTTTTTTTTAATTCTTTGCCTTTTAAATTAATTTATGTTAATTTAGTCATTTTTATTTTTGTCAAACGCATAAATGTAATATTTTAACAGTTTAACTAGTGCATTTTTGCTGTCGTGACGACACTCGACGATGGTTGCAACGGAAGACCAGCGCTAGTTTGTTAACTAGCAATATGCTGAGTTGCGGCCTGTTTGTGGCATTTGTTATATTTTTCTTTCATTTTTTTTTTCTACTAATTTGTGTTTCAATTTTAATTTAGGATTTTTATTTTTATTTTATATTTATATTTTGTTCATAATTTTTGCTTCTGTCACAAATAAACTTTTTCATTTCATTTCATTTTCATTTCATTTACCCCATAAGGGATACAGGCGTGAAGTTATGTATGTATGTACTTCTGACGACAGTGTCAGTGAGGAATCTGAGGGCTTTGGTGAATGTTTGTAATGTTTTTATTTAGTGCATTTCGAGTAAAGTGCGCGTCCGGATACCTTGTCTAGTCTGTCTGAGTCTTCAGATAAAATTGAGACCCGTCTTACACAGAAAACATTCTAAGAGAACCTAAGGAAATTACTGGTTGTTAGAAAATATATTTCACCTGTATGAGGTTCAAAATAGAACAATTGAATTAAGGAAGAAACTTGTTTTTTATCAAAAGCAGAAAATAAACATCATTGCCTCTTTAAAAAAATACAAGTTTTTAATGTCGAAATTAAATTATGAAGGTCATGGGGTGTTCTCTTCAGTAGTCTGTCATATCTTCTTCCTACCACATGTATGCAGACGATTTACAGATTTATACCCACTGCACTCCAGAAAATCTGCCCGCTGCGATAGAGCGAATAAATTTTGACCTCTCACAAATTTCTCAGTGGAGTAAATCACATGGTCTAACTGTAAATCCAACAAAATCGCATGCTATAATTATTGGCAGTTCTTATATGATTAGTCGCATAAACATAAATATGGTTGATCCATTATTTTTTAATGGTGTGGGTATTAGCTACAGTGACAAAGTCACAAACTTAGGTATAATATTTGATAAAACTTTATCTTGGAAACCTCAAGTTGAGGCAGTGAGCAGGAAGATGTTTGGCATCAATAGCTCCCTTAAACGCCTACGCAATTTTTTGCCTATATCAACCAAAATTTCTTTAGCACATTCTCTATTCCTCTCCGTTCTCGATTATGCCGATGCCAGCTACCTTGACCTAACAGAAGAACTTTTAAAT
Source organism: Stenoptilia bipunctidactyla (assembly GCA_944452665.1). Classification (NCBI taxonomy): domain Eukaryota; kingdom Metazoa; phylum Arthropoda; class Insecta; order Lepidoptera; family Pterophoridae; genus Stenoptilia; species Stenoptilia bipunctidactyla. The sequence goes on from OX101739.1 coordinate 8,180,545, forward strand.
AAACTTGAGCGACTCCAAAATCTTTGTATACGTTTCATATTCGGCTTACGTAAATATGATCATATCTCCGAATTCCGCACTAAGCTCGAGTGGCTCCCTATTCGCCTTCGCCGGGATACTCATATTCTTTCTTTACTGTACCGTGTGCTGTTTAATCCTGTGGTTCCGAGCTATCTCGTAGATCTATTTTGTTTCCGACATGAAAATCACAACAGACAATTACGGTCCACAGAAAATTTGATGCTGAGCACTCCAATACATAAATCGCACTGCTTTAATCAATCCTTTTCCGTGAGAGCAGTGTCCTTATGGAATAAACTACCATACGAGGTAAAATCAGCCCCTTCACTAAATTCATTTAAATTTAAATTGAAGAAATATTATCTCTCTTTGCTCAAAAATTAGAAGAAGTATTCTTATATGTGTATTATTATTAGCTTGTAGGATCAAGATTTGTATTTAAACCTAGGTATTTATTTATCTATATATTTTATGTGTATGTATAATATCTATATATATATATATATATATATATATATAATATATATTATATATTATATATATATATATATATATTATATATATATATATATATATATTTATATTATAATATATTATATATATATAAAAAAAGTTTAAGTAGGGTATATTTACAACATTTACATTTTTTTTAATATTTCAATGTAATATCTAATGTTTATGTATATTTTTTCTGTTAACTGGTTATTTTTATCATTTACATAGAAATATAACAGTGTGATTATTATTAGAATTTATCTTTAAGTTAATAGGGTATATACCTTCCTAGTAAGTTTATGTCTTCTTCTCCTGGTTCGACCCTCGCAGTTTTATTATTATAATATTAAGAGAAGCCTGTAATTAGCTTTACTTGAAGTAAATTAGTCTTAAGATAACATATTTGTAACGCTGTTGGTTTCTTAAATAAATAAATAAATAAATAAATAAATATATATATAAATATGTATTATATTATTTTTATTTGTAGTATGTTTATTGTTAAAATGTAGTTGAACTTGTGCTTTATTAGTACCTACTGATCTGTCTAGTTTTATCTTTACTCAAATACAAGGTTGTCTGGTAGAGATCGCTTTACAGCGATAAGGCCGCCTGTTGCGCCTATCTGTATGTTTTTTCATTGTATTTTTTTTTCCCTTTTGTAATTGTGTGCAATAAAGTATAAATAAATAAAATAAATAAATAAATAAATAGTCTGTCCGACTGTGAAGTAAAGGCACTCGGGTAAGCGACCCCGGCCTCCCTAGCTACTGCGTACACAACAAACGTCCCCTCCGTGTATGCAGCATCCTCATAATACCTTTTTCCTTCCCGTCATTCATAATTCCTTTCCAAATTACCCAATCCTTTCCTATCCGATGAAGTAGGAGAATCAGATATGATGAGGAGGGGAATAAGAAATACACTACCCCAGGAGGGTAGCAGTCGAGCTGGAGAATCCCTCCCTGAGGTCAACTCAGGCTGCCCCATCGTATCTGGGGGGGGCAATATTCCCGACGGCGACGTGCATTGCCACACGTCACGTCTTGTCCCCCCAGCAGGCAAAAAGAGGGCAGGGGAATGCTTATTTGCGACGATGAATGTTTGTGGAGGAATAGATGATAAGATTGACGAAATATGCGAGGTGATGAATGCCAGGAAGATTGACGTGCTAGGTGTGAGTGAGTCGAAAAAGAAAGGTTGTGGAATGTCCACGCATGGCCGACTCTCTGCTTACTGGGCGGGAGTAGAAGAGTCTGAGAGAGGAAGCCAAGGTGTGGGCGTTCTTTTGTCGGAAAGAATGAGTGATTGTGTGAAAGGTTATGAGTATGTGAGTCCCAGGCTCCTGTGGTTGAGACTGAAAGTAGGTTTGACCAGGATTTTTATCCTTTGTCTGTATGCACCAGATATGTCCAAGCCACAGGCAGTCAGGGAAGAGTTTTGGGACAATGTAAGAGATGTGCTTGGAAGGTGTGAAGATAATGAAAGGATTGTTATGTTAGGCGATTTTAATGGCTGGGTGGGAGTAAAGCGTGATGGGTATGAAAGGGTGTTAGGTAATTTTGGTGACGAAAGAATAAATGATAATGGCACAAGTCTGTTAGATGTATGTTTGGAGAGAAAGCTTGTGGTGACTAACACTATGTTTAGTCACAAAATGATTCATATGTATACATGGCAGAGACAGTCTGAGAGAAGTATGATTGACTTTGTAATAGTGGATGAACGATTGAGAACGAAAGTTAAGGATACGAGAGTGTACCGTGGAGTAAATGTCGGAAGCGACCATTTTCTTGTGGTGTCAAGAATAGCAGGTCTGCTCAAAAAATGGCGACATCGCCCACAGGTACGTATGTCTGGAAGGAAAAGAGTGAAAGTCGAAAATTTGCAAGATGAGACTGTCCGTGAGAAATATAAGTTAGAACTGAAAGAAAGGTTGGAACCGCTATTGAATGATGAAGACTGCGAGATAGAAGAATATTGGAGTAGATTTAAGAATGGTATCGTAGAAACGGTCACCCAAATATGTGGGGTAAGTGTGAAGAAGAATGTGAGAAGAGATAAGAACGAGTGGTGGGATGATGAAGTGAAAGGTTGTGTATTAGAAAAGAAGAAAGCGTGGCTAGATCTACTAGCTGTGAGGGGCAGAAATAGAATACGAGATGACTTGAATGATGATGAAAGAGTAGCAAAAGAAAAGTATGATAGATTAAAAAAGACTGTGAAAGATATTGCAAGCAAAAAGAAAGAAGAATGTAAGAACAAGCTTGATAGGAAATTCTCGGAAAACTTTCGAGCCAATTCCAAACTGTTCTGGCACTTAGTCAGAAGAGCCCGAGGGCAGGTTGGAGACTCGAAAGTGGGCGTGTTAAGAGATCAGGATGGGAATATTGTTAGTGAGCATGAAGATATTATGAATCAGTGGAAAGAATATTTCGAGAATTTATTTGAACGAAGTGCGAGTGATGTTTTGGAAAGTAGGTGGTCCAGTGGTGTGGCCAATCGTGAAAGTGAGATAAGTATGGAAGAAGTTATGAAAGCAATGGCAGGTTTGAAATTGGGTAAAGCGGCAGGGTATGATCGAATAGATGCCGAAATGCTCAAGGCGGGTGAAAGTGTCACTGCAAATCTGTTGTACCAGCTTTTTAATAAGTGTTGGCGGTCCGGCCGTGTTCCAGGCGACTGGTGCAAGGCCGTTATTGTGCCACTTTATAAAGGAAAGGGGTCACAGCAGGAATGCAAAAACTTCCGTGGCATTAGCCTTTTGAGTATTGTGGGCAAAATGTATGCAAAGATATTAATCGAAAGAGTGATGGATGAAACAGAAAGCAAGATCTGGGATGTGCAAGCGGGATTTCGAAAGGGGATGGGATGCACGGATCAAGTCTTTGCCTTAAGATCAGTAACCGAGAAGGTTCTGGCTAAACACCGAAAGGTTTTCTGCTGCTTCATTGACTTGGAAAAGGCGTATGACAGTGTGATGAGGAATGAACTTTGGTCAACTCTATCCGAGTTTGGGGTGGACAGTGACTTGATACGGGCACTCAAATCCTTATATAAGGACTCGAGTGCTTGTGTCAGGTTGAATGATGACTACACAGAATGGTTTAGCATCGATCGCGGTGTTAGACAGGGCTGTGTAGCGTCTCCATGGCTGTTCAACCTATTCATGGATAGCTGTTTGAAAGATCTGAAAGAGTCTGAATGGGGTTTAAAAATGAATGAGACAGTGATCAAAACTCTGCTTTACGCCGACGACCAGGTTCTACTTGCATCGTCTGCGTCGGAATTGCAACAAATGGTCACTGTGATGCATGAGTCGTTTAAAAGAAAAGGTGTGAAAGTGAATGTTGGAAAGACGAAAGTCATGGTTATGGAGAGGAATGAAGATATGACGGAATGCAATATTATGATAGGGGACGAAAAAGTGGAACAAGTGAAAGAGTTTGTATACTTGGGGTCCTTGTTTACAAGAGATGGGAAGTGTGAAGGTGATATTGAAAGGAGAGTAAAAGCAGGAAATTGTATTAATGGCGCCATATACTCGATAATGGCAAGCAAAACTATACCAAATAAGGCTCGTCTTGCCGTACTTGAGGGAGTTTTGGCGCCAACGCTTATATATGGTAGTGAATCTTGGGTGTGGCAGAAGAGACATGAAAGCAAGATTAATGCTGTGGAGATGAGAGCGTTGAGAAGCATGTGTGGAGTGAAATTAAGTGATAGGGTGCGCAATAGTGAAATAAGAAAGAGATGCGGATTGAAAGAAGATGTAGTGACTAAGATTGAAAAGGGTATGCTACGGTGGTTTGGACATTTGGAAAGGATGAGTGAAAGTAGATTTACGAAAGAGGTTTACAGAGCAAGAATGGATGGTGCTGTCGGAAGGGGCCGCCCTAGGCGAACGTACGCCGATCAAATTGGTGACGTTCTTAAAAAGGGCCTAGTTAAAAGTACCCGTAACCGGCGATCATGTATGAAAAGATTAATGAACGTGGAGGAAGCGAAAGAGGTATGTCTGGATCGAAGCAATTGGTGTTCCCTTGTCTCTGCCTACCCCAAGGGGAGACAGGCGTGAGGTTATGTATGTATGTATGTATTATGAAATACCCATTTAGCTAGGCATTAAAATGCAAGAGGAAAGAATATATCGAATGGCGGTTCTGTCTTTTCCCTAAATTTAATTTTTATATGCATAGTATACAGGGTTGTTTTTTGGTCACCAGCCACATTTAAATGTTAGTTTTTTTGATACAATATAAACGTACATATTTATTTTAGCTTTGCTCAGTACAAAAAAGTAGAAATATATATCCACAAACGTTTAAAACGTTAAAAAATAGTCGCTGTTGATGATCACAATTACTACGACGCGGAATTTCATTGACAATACTACTACGAGACAAAACGAGATGTTTTGTAGTAGCGCGTAGTCGACTTTATTTTAATGGTAATTTAGAGTGACCATACTTTGCTTAACCTGTTAGCGGATATATTTATTTCCTTGTAAAAAAAATCGTTTCTATAAATGATAAGTACTTATAGTGTAAAAAAAAATTGACCGATGACCACAAATTAACCCTGTATACATACTTATTGAAATAGCATTTTATCTCTCTTTATTTTCAAGCAAGAAAAAATAGCTAATTAAATAACTTGACCGTTAATTTGAAGCCTAATAATACTTGAGAGAGATACCATCGTTCTGTCCTTTTTTCGCACGTTCTTTCCTTCATATACCTACTCTATTGCCTTCTCTTTCTTTACCCCACCACCACACAGGTAGCAGCTATGCTGAATGCGTTAGGATTTTGACTCATTGACGTCGTTGTTCTTGTCCTGACAACTTGTCTATATCAGAGAAGACACAGTGTTTACTAAAGGTACATATTTATCTTTCTAAAACTTGTTACAGAGCTAGGACGTACTGATCGGGCCGCCGGCCTGCAGCAGCACCGCGCCCTGAGCCACGCTGCTGGCGTCCACTGACACCAGCACCGGCTGCGACACGTCATACAGAGCTAGTACGTACTGACCGGGTGGCCGGCCTGCAGCAGCACCGCGCCCTGATCCACGCTGCTGGCTCCACCGACACCAGCACTGGCTACGACACGTCATACAGAGCTAGGACGTACTGACCGGGCGGCCGGCCTGCAGCAGCACCGCGCCCTGAGCCACGCTGCTGGCGTCCACTGACACCAGCACCGGCTGCGACACGTCATACAGAGCTAGTACGTACTGACCGGGCGTCCGGCCTGCAGCAGGCCCGCGATAGAAGCTATGCAACAGCTTTAAAAAAAAAAAAACCGACAAACTGGTCAGAATAATAAAAATGGTTGCTCCTGAAGAGTTGGTGAGCTTCTACAATAAATAATTATAAACCAGCGTGGTCAAGTGTGGTCCATGGTCCAGCAAGTGTCTGTAAACGAACCAACTGGCTCAGATTAAGCTCAATTTCTGGCAGACCTGCATCATAATATAAAAACTCTCTTAATAATAAAGCCGTCGTCGTCTCCACGCTTTGTAGCCCGAAACGAACTGAACGGCTGAGAGGACATCCTCTTGTCAAGCGAATCCTATAATCTATTGCACTGGTCGCGACAAAAATGCACCAAATCATCGATCTGGAATATTGATAATGTTATATTTTTATTTTTTGTTCTGCTAAAATCCTAATACAGAAAATCCTTTTGAAATATAAAAAAATAGATGCTTGGACCCAGTCTATTAGGTAAATAAGTTCATTTTAATTGGAAAAGACATAATAATCAAAAGTAAGTGTGATAATGTATTTATAAACTATACGTGGGAAACCTATACTAGCCTCTCGCAACCTAGTCGGGTTATATTAGTATATATGTATATAAAAGAAAGAAAAAAAAAATAATGTTGCTGGTGTGGGTCACGTCGTGAGGACGCCACACTGGTATCAATGCCTCGGCCGACAGTTCCGTTCCGCTGTGGCGTCAAAAAGTTGGGTGGAAAATGGTCCGTTGGATGAAATCCTGACTAGAGATAACTGGCGTTCTGAAAATACATTTGAACGATTTTATTGTAAATAAGTAAGAATGTCAAAAAATCAAAATTCAGTTACAAGTCAATTTAATGCAGTGGATGAAATATATTTTATATTTCTATTTCATTTAAACTACTTAATTGTAGTTTTTGTTAGCAACTGTTGCTTATTCCTGTGTATTTGAAAGGTAATTGATATTACGTTACTGAAAATGCTATAATAGGTTATTTTTATGTACATCTCCCTGGCATTGTAAAACAATACCACAAGTTTTCGCTTGGTGGTAGGATCCCTTCTGGGTCCGCCTGGCTAGCGACCACCCTTTATATAAAATCTGCCGCCAAATGGTACCGCTCCGGCGGTAATGTGTTCCGGCAATATTGTATAAAGAGCCAGTTCCTTCCTAAACCCGTGTGCTTTCATCTTCGACCTCATCGTCACTTACCATCAGGTGAGATTGAGGTCAAACGCGGGTTTAGTCACTTATAAAAAAAAAAAAAAAGTCAATTAATTTTAGGCTTATTAACTTTTATTCGTATTCACATTGACGTCACCACCACACCAGGCGATATCAAACACGTCTCTCAAGTATTATTAGGCTTAAAATTAACGGTCAAGTTATTTATTACCAACGTTTTACCTAAAATTAAAACGTAAATTAAATCACTTACCTTAATTTGAAGCCTAATATTTTTTAATCCTGCCTGGTTACACAACGACTTCAATGAGTCAAAATCCTAACGCATTCAGCATAGCTGCTACCTGTGTGGTGGTGGGGTAAAGAAAGAGAAGGCATTAGAGTAGGTATATGAAGGAAAGAACGTGCGAAAAAAGGACAGAACGATGGTATCTCTCAAGTATTATTAGGCTTCAAATTAAGGTAAGTGATTTAATTTACGTTTTAATTTTAGGTAAAACGTTGGTATTCTATTAAAAGTACTAATTGTTACAACGACTTAAACACCTCTTGAATGAGAATGTAGTGACGAAAATGGCCCACTGCGTATTTTTTAACCTTTGTTAAATATCATACTTGTACAGTAAAAAATGACTCAAAAGAAAAATTTTAAAGGAGTTCTTCATACTTTAAAACTTCTTCGAACTTATTTATCAAAACGTCAAAACATTGACTTTTGCCGTTAAATTCATCTCCTCGTAACTTTTATTTTAACGAAATTGGAATAAAACTTCTTTAATCTGTTATCGTTTTTTACGGAACAATTTTGTCGTTTCTTTTTCGTTTAATTTGGGCTTGTAAGTTTGCTGAACACAAAATCAAATAATTTATTTTGTTTCAGTTTAATTCGAGTTCTTTGTGTACTTTTTTATTATTTATGCGAATTCTAAAAGCTCCTCGAAAGAAGAAATAAGTTATTTACGATGAACTTTTTGAGATCTTCAGTTTTAATTCTTCTTAATTCTAAATTTCTAATCCATCTTCCATGCTGGAATGGGAGCGAAAGAAAAACATAGAATATATCAGCTGCTTCTCTTCTCGGGCATACTTTTATCAGTTAAGGGAGAGAGGTTTTATTGGCGTTATTGTGGGTGATAGGCTGATTCTCTCTCACTGCAAAAGTCTCTCCTTATCATTATAATATCTCCAAATTCGTAAGACGTGACATCAGACGGTCTTATGATCTCTAGTATTCTGCCTGCCCCATAAGGGATACAGGCGTGAAGCTATGTTCCTGTTTTGGTAAGTCCGGAATATTTTTTGAATATTTTTATATCTAAGTTGAACAAACTTGATTACAACACAATAAAATCAGGAATCTTTTCAGTTTGTGTAACCTACACACAGCGTGCCCGCGTATACAGTACTATTTAGGAAACATTATAAACAAAACATACTATTAAATAAAACACTTTTTAACCGGATTTATCGCGTATATTTACATTTTAAATTTTGACTCGACGTTTCGGTGTCTTTTCAGACCCCGTGGTCACGAGCGACTGAGGTGTCAAGCGTCGGATTGATAGATTGAAAAAGTTATACATTATTAAATCTAACATCCAGCAAGCTGCACGACCTGTAACTCAAGATACTGTCAGCTCGTTTTGTGTCAATCCCGAACGCTACGCTCGAAGACTGAGAAACAGATGGAGATGATGATGTATAACTTTTTCAATCTATCAATCCGACGCTTGACACCTCAGTCGCTCGTGACCACGAGGTCTGAAAAGACACCGAAACGTCGAGTAAAAATTTAAAATGTAAATATACGCGATAAATCCGGTTAAAAAGTGTTTTATTTAATAGTATGAATCGCGAAAACTTAAGACAATATTATGTGGACCAGTACGGACTGGAAAGTGCAAACAAAATCCGGCAGTTAGAATGGTTAAAAAAACGGCAATCACGACTGTTAACATCCTTGAATTTCTTGAAGAGATGTCGTGACAACGACCTTATCCCTGTGTGCGTAAGAATTTCACCAAAGAAAGACATCTGGGGAAGTGCCGACATTCTACGCCAAGCAAGCAAAAAGTTACTCATCAAATCCATCCAACAACACCGGTATGATACGTTTCAAATAGCTAAATCAATAAGTAATTTATAAAATCAACTCTCATTAACGCTGTCTCAAAATGACTTTAATAGCATAGAAAACATAACTTCTAAAAGAGCATTGGCCATCCATGATATTTATAAAAGTAAACAAATCAAAAAGTTTAACAAATTAGAGAATAATGGAATGAGTTATTCAATCAACCGTAATCAATCAATTCAGTCGTCATCATGCTCTGTGGAAAAGGCAGTAGTTAATGTGTCAAAACAAACATTAGATTCAAATACAATAAAACTTTTAAGCATGGGATTAAATTACGCACCGGTTCCATCAAAAATAGCAACAGAGGAGATTATCTGCAAAGTAGAAGACTGTCTCTTTCAGAATAAAATCTCTAAGGAAGACGCCGAAAGTATTCGTCAAGATATTTCTGGCGTTTTGAGGCGATGTAAATTGCCGAAACCGAATCTTGCTAGAGAAGAACGACTTGCATTAAAGAACTTACGCAACAATGAAGAGTTAACTGTCCTTCGTGCAGATAAAGGAAACGCCACTGTTGTGATGGACACATCTGAATATAACACAAAAATTACTAACCTTTTGTCGGATGAATTAACTAATAAAAAAGTAAACTATGACCCTACTTCTAGAATTACGAAGAAAACTTCTGAATTAATACAAAAACACAAAGAATGGTTAAATTTAGATGTGAATAAATTAATCCCAGCTTGTGTAAAACCCCCAAAACTGTATGGGCTACCTAAAGTGCATAAAACTGATGTACCACTAAGACCTATTGTGAGCCAAATAGACACACCAACTTACAAGCTTGCTCAACATATAGCAGGTGTACTCTCACAATTGAGAGGCAAAACAGGAGCATATGTAAAGGATTCTTACCAATTTGTTAGTGATTTAAAACATCTTAAAATTGCAAACAATGAAACCATGGTTAGTTTTGATGTTAAGTCTTTGTTTACATCACTACCTGTCAAAGACTGCATTGAAATTGTGACGAAAAAGCTAACTGAATCAGATTTGCCTGTTGAATATGCAGAATTATTAGAATTATGCCTTACATCGGGCTACTTTATGTGGAATAATGAGTTTTATCTACAAATTGATGGTGTTGCTATGGCCTCCCCAGTGTCACCTGTAGTTGCTGACATCTACATGGAAGACTTTGAGGAGCGTGCTCTCCACATGGCACCCGTCGTGCCGAAGATCTACAAGAGGTACGTTGACGATACATATACAATCTTACCTCAACATAAAGTAACTGCTTTTCTAAACCATCTTAATTCCCTTAATACTAAAATACAATTCACTATGGAATTAGAACAGGATAATAAGTTAGCCTTTCTTGATGTTTTAATTAAAAGAAATCCAAATGGTACACTCAGTCACACAGTTTATAGGAAACCCACCCATACTGACCGCTATTTAAATGGAAAGTCCCACCACCACCCGAGCCAGTTACTCGCCGTAGGCTCCTCTTTGTTTCAGAGAGCACATGGAATCTGCGATCCTCAGCACATTGATGATGAACTGAAACATGTTGTCAAGGTGCTTCGTGAAAACGGCCTCAAACCACCTCGTCGCCGCCGCAGTGACCACGTGAAGCCTCAGACAGTCGAACGCAAACCTGCATTTTTACCTTTTGTAAAGGGTGTCACAGATAAAATCTCAAACATTCTTAGGCGCGCTTCAATAAAAACAATATTTAAACCTAATTCAAAAATAAGTCAACATCTTCGCTCAGTTAAATGCAGCATCCCTTTACAAGACCCAGGTGTTTACAAGATTGACTGCGGCTGTGGGCTTTCCTACATTGGTCAAACCAAAAGAAACGTATCAACCCGCGTAAAAGAACACATAGCTGATATTAAAAATCGAAGAGCTTCAAAGTCTGCAGTTTGTGAGCATTCCATGGACAAGCCCAAACACTACTTAAGGTTTGACTCTGTGAAAATTTTATCTAGAAAGAAGCATTACATTCCTAGAATGATCAGAGAAGCGATTGAAATTAAAAAACACCCTTATTTCAATAGAGAAGATGGTTGGAAACTATCACCGACATGGGACCCTATCCTGAAAAACATTAAATCTAACATCCAGCAAGCTGCACGACCTGTAACTCAAGATACTGTCAGCTCGTTTTGTGTCAATCCCGAACGCTACGCTCGAAGACTGAGAAACAGATGGAGATGATGATGTATAACTTTTTCAATCTATCAATCCGACGCTTGACACCTCAGTCGCTCGTGACCACGGGGTCTGAAAAGACACCGAAACGTCGAGTCAAAATTTAAAATGTAAATATACGCGATAAATCCGGTTAAAAAGTGTTTTATTTAATAGTATGAATCGCGAAAACTTAAGACAATATTAAAACATACTATTTTTATTTTTAACATACGATAATTGACTAAGTAATTTCTTAATGTCAAAACATTCCAAAAAAATAATCTTTTTCTAGTAAAGTGAAGTTATTTAACAAAAATATTAGAAACGCAAGAGAATTCCGCAATATGTTTAAAATGCTCTTTAAAATCGCAAACTGCAAGTGGTTTAACTTAAGTTTTAGGTGTAGGCATTATTGCAAGCCTCCAAGTTTTTATAACATCAAAAAATATACATTAATTCCAAGTAAGATGCTCAAGAGCAGTAATATAAATTTTTCCCGAGCCGCCATAACAGTTTGCGGAACGATTTCTAATTAATTTTTACAGCGGGGAAGGTGTTAAGAACGAAATATGAGTCCAATTTGGTGTTAATATCATCTGAAGGAATTTATTATTTCGTTCGTAGTTTTAGGAATAAGAATCTTGTAGGTTGAATATACAGTTACTTTACAAAAGCGTACGTGGTGTGAACTTTTGTAGGTAGATGTAGAAGTTTTAATAATATTGTTGTGTACAAATATAAACTTTGTTTCTTTAGATTGACCTCACTAAATTTCGATATTTTTCCTATATTTTTTAGTTTAAAATTGTGTCATCTACTAATATACAAATAAGAATTAATTTTGTACATGCTAGAGTATAGCAGTCCCCGTTAGGATATGGGCAGTCAGTATCGGGTGTCGTGGAGAACCTCGGGAGGCTTTTGATCAGCAGTGGGCGTCCTCCCGCTGATTATGATAATGGTGTCTTTGACATAATCTAATGAACAAATCGAAGTCGTCGTGGCGCCGTGGTTACTGTGTGTATCATACGATATCACAGGTTAAGCAACGTTCGGCGTGGTCGGTACTTGGATGGGTGACCGCCGACCATTCATATCTCACGATGACTTCCGTGCTTCGGAGGGCACGTTAAGCATTCGGTCCCGGGTGCTGTATACTTGTATACAGTAGTCGTTAGGGTTTGTCAGAAGCCATCTAGGCGCCCTAAAAATTCTGGCATCCACCACCCAGCACTGGGCCAGCTTGGTCCTCTTCACCCAGGGGAGAGACTCATGCCCTGCCGTGGGTTCATTACAAAGAGTTGTGATGATGATGATGAATGAACAAATAAATCTACAACTTAGGCATTACATGCTGCGGGAAGACAATGGAAGAAAATTTGTGAAAAAAAAACTTTCTCTTATTTTGTTCAATGTGTTACATAAATTACATATCATTTCCAATGTGAGTGGGACATGAAAAACCACACACAAGACATCTAATCGTGCGTACTGATGTCACGTCACAGCTGTTCACACGGTGATTTATATTTCATTTTATGAAAAAGCGTGTCGCGCTCTTATCTCGTATTACTTCATCCACAAATGTTCGAGAATAATAATCTTGTATAGGTTTGCTTGTAATATAAAGCCAATAATTAGACTGAAAGCCGCTGTAGCGCCCGCGTCGTGGTTACTGTGCATATCAAATCACAGGAGGCTTGAAACTTGCTGAGTTTTTAAGATAATATACAACGTGTAACAAAAGGGAGAGATAAAATTTAATTTTACTTGTATGTATTTATTTCTTGTGTGTACTTATTCTTTGAGCACACCATGTATATTCTGTTTTTTTGGGTTCCTGATGCTTAACCTAAAAATTGTAAATCCATCATTGGCTGTGATCATTGTTTTAAATGTGTTGTTTATCTATTCTGCTCTTAAGAGCTGTGGATTTTGTAATAAATAAATAAACCGCTCCAACTATGTCCATATGCCTTCTATTACAGTAAATCAGGAATGCTTTGCTTAGTCAAGTAGGTACTGTATCATGTTAATTGTTATCGCTTCATTGATTAAGGACGATAACAATCTGATAGTTTACTTTATACAGGGTGACTGGTGAAAAATATTAAATACTGAAGTAGAGCACTCTGTACTCGATTCTGATCATAATTATGTAAAAAAGTAGGTACTTCATTTTTCACTATAACTCCCTAGAAATAAATAAAGTATTGGTACTATTTACTTTACTTACGCCTGAGTCAGTCGCGGCACGTGATCTGGCATTATCCAATTGAAGCCCTATATTCATATATTTTACCATTTTTATGTACGTTGGTGTCTCAAAGTTTTGCCTTTACAACTTCCATACAACCTACCACTGGTACATTTGTAAATAAGGACTCAACATCAAAACTAACCATCGAGTCATGTTCCTCTCTTCTTACTGATTGTATAATTTTAATGTAGTGTCGTGAGTCTCTTACATACGATGTTGATGCACCTACTAAGAGCTGTAACACACTGGCAACGTGTTTTGCTAGTTCGTATGTGGGCGAATCTATTTGGCTATAGGTCTTAAAGGTGTGTTATTTTTATGTACTTTCGGTAAGCCGTATAGTTTTGGAAGTTGCACGTTTCTCGCACAAAGTATGTATTTAGACGTGTCTGGGCCGATTGCTTGACTGCATTCCCTTACTACTTTTTGAATATTTCTATTAACTCTTGCCGTCGGGTTATCGAGAACTCGGGAAATATCGAGAACTCAAAATAAATTAATAACATTGTAAATATCCCGTTACTAAAGTAAATTTAAATGTTAATGACCATGTGAGTTTAAAAACTTATACAATACTTAAAGGCTCTATTTAAGCCTGTCAGGCTCAAAGCCTTTAAGGCTCTAAGCCTTTAAAGCTGCAAGCCTTAAAAGTTCAAACCTTTAGAGTTTGAGCCTTGAAAGCTTCAAGGTTAAGGCTCGAGGCTCAAGGTAGCATATTAGGTCCACTTTTATTTTTAATCTACATAAACGACATACCATACATAATAAAAAAACAAAAATCTATATTATTTGCAGACTATACTACACTTGTAATAAAATCTAAAAACATAAACGAATTAAAAACTGAAATAATTAAATCAATGACAGACGTTGTATCATACTTAATTTATTTAAACCTTAAAATAAATATAAATAAAACTAATTTAATACAATTTTTGACATATAATTCTAAAAATGATCCAATTGACATAACTTTTGATAATCATAAATTAAATAACGTTGACGCGGCTGTCTTCCTAGGTATTACTATAGACAAAAATCTAAACTGGAAAGCATAGACAGATACATAGACATACATAGACAGATTATGTTAAAAAAGTAGACCGATTTATATATGCACTTAGGAGAGTCAAAGAGATAGCAGGACAAAAAAACTTCCCTGCTCTCATACCACGGATACGTATCGTCTATCTTGCGTTACGGTATTGTATTATGGGGAAACTCAGTTGATATTGAGCTCGTATTTAGAATACAAAAAAAATGCGTGCGGGCGTTAGCAAGTGCCGATTATACGGATAGTTGCAGACCGATTTTCAAAAACTTAAAAATTCTTCCATTGCCTTGCCTTTATATTTACGAGGTATGCTTGTTTGTTAAAAAGCATCCAAATTTGTTCCCCAAAAATCGGGACATGATTTCTGGACATAGAAGACATGCAGAAATGCTTTATACTCCAGCCCAGAGACTATGCGTTTTTCAAAAAAATATTGTCTGTATGGCGGTAAAAATATTTAATAAAATCCCTCTAGATATTAAGAATTTACCAATGAATTTATTTAAAAAAAGAATTTTTAACTTACTTCTATTCAAACTTTATTACAATGTTACAGATTTTTTAAATGACAAGTGCTTATAGACATTCAAACTACATAAATCAAATTGTTTCTAATTGTAACCTTTTCTTTTGACATCAGGACGAATTTAATATGACAATTTAATAATATGAATTTAATATGACATTTAAAAATTATTGTATTTCACCAAATTTTGCACACCAACACCTGTTGGTAGGATCATGTAAAACTTTCTTTACTTTTAAGACCTAAAATGTACCAATTTCCTGGCAAATAAAGACATTTCATTTCATTTCATTTCAAGGCTTAAATTTACAACACTACGCGGAACGCTACCAACGCTAGTGTAACCATGCGTTGCGTAATCAATTCTTTAACTTTCGGTTAGGTTTACTCACTCCATAATTAATATTTATTTCTTATTTTATTTTTTCTCTTAATGTATGATCTCAAACTATTACGTCCTCGAATTTAAAAACTGACCCAACAGTCACCCTGTATACAGTACGCATCAGAATAGCTCATTTACCTTTGCAGACTAAGTCGAGGCTTAACTTAATGCAGTTTTGATATCATCATACCTACATGTAAAGTAAACTAGCTGTTTCGCGCGGTTTTACCCGCGCAATTCCGAATCCCGCGGGAATATCGGGATAAAAAGTATTCTATGTGCTATTCCAGATTATACTCTATCACTATGCCAAATTGCATCAAAATCCGTTGAGCCGTTTTGCCGTGATTGATGAACAAACATCCATACATCCAAACATTCACATTTATAATATAATAATAATAATAAATCAGTTTATTTGCTCACAAAAAATGACTTAGAACTAATACAAGATAAAATAATAAATTTTATGTTAGTGCGAGCAAAAAGGCTCAGCTTGATGTTGATGCTGGAACAAGTTCAGCAACAACGCTGTTTGTTCTGCCAAATCCTATGCGTTAAGTAGCTACGCTTCGCTTCTATTTATTATAAAAAATATATATACAGACCCATTTTTTTCCATTCATAAACATTAATAATAAAATAATGACAAACAAAAAATCTTAAACATAACTACATAAATAAGGTTCTTTTTTTAAAAATTAAAAATTAATAAATTGCTTCTTATATGTATTACATTCTTCAGATATCATGCAACTTTGGGAGGTAATGCGTTTTTGCTGAGACAGTAAATGGTGCTTAGTTTTACTTTTAAATATGCTGACACTATTGACATCTCGCAGTGGAGGAGGAATATTGTTCCAGCACTTGGTTGCATGATATCTGAAGCTACCACGGAACGCCATAGTTTTATGCTTTGGAACCAGTAACTCGCTGACACACTTTCTGATTCCATAGCGTCTATTATATGATCTCCAAGACAACTTGTCGAATTATCAGTTCTTACTGACAATGAGGTCAAAGCGCGGTAACCCCGTGTTACGAAACACATAACCGGTGGAGCGGTGATATGTGTCGGCAGATTTTATATCAAGTGTGGTCGCTAGCCAGTCGCACCCTGAAAAGGACCTGCCTTAGGATCCACACCAATCGATTGATCGTCGCTCGACAGTTTTTACTAGACCAATCCGATCGGAAAAAGCCGATCGGCGTCGATCGCTTGGTGTGTGTCACTTGGATTAGTCGATAAGGTGGTACGGCTATTTTAAGCCGATACTCCACGGCATCTTACTTCTTACTAATATTATAAATGTGAAAGTTTGGATGTATGCATGTTAGTTCCTCAATCACGGGAGGACAGCTCAATGGATTTGGATGAAATTTGGCATAGTGATAGTGTACAGTCTGGAATAGCACATAGGCTGGAAAAAAGTCCCGCGGGAATCGAAATTGTGCTGGTATAACCGCACGCAATAGCTAGTGATACATATTATAACAAACATGCTGGCATTCCACTAAGTTCGGAACAACATTGCGTCTTGATAGTACCTATTTATTTATTTAACAATTTATGTACACACTGCAAATGAGATCAGATAAAGTAAAAGGTAAGTTGTACAAAGGAACTGCTTATTTCCAAAGAAATTTCTTCCAACAGTCCTGCGAGTGGAGAGTGGGATGAATAAAGTGAAATTTAGTGTGCTAAGTTGATAGTAATAATAATAATAAAACACACATAAATGTATACATATATATACCTACATCAAATAAAATAAACTAATAAATACATATAAAATATAAATAAATACATATATTTAAATAATATAATATACTGAATATATAAATAATCAAATTGTACATATGTACTTTATTTTAAGGGTAAACATAAAAAAAAAAACAAAACAAGAAATCTATTAATTATGTTAAGGAGAGGTAGTACTCTCTCACTCTTTTCTTAAATATGTGCAAACTTTTTAAAACTCTGATGTCATGAGGCAACGCATTCCACAGTCGGACTGAATGGACAGAAAAGGAGTGTGAAACAAAATCAGTCTTATGGAGCGGCATATCAAGTAAACCATGCTTGCAAGGTCTAAGAACAGCGTCATTCGGATGAACAAATGTAAAACGCTCACGTAAATATAAAGGAGGGTTTGGACTGTGAAGAATATTAAAAAGAAGACAAAGGATTCGAGTGTTCCTACGGAAACGGATTGGGAGCCAACGGAGAATCTTGCGATAGTGGGATACATGATCATATTTTTTCAGATTGAAAACAAAACGAATGCACAGATTTTGCAAGCGTTCCAGCTTGTTTAAAAGCTCCTCAGTGGCATCCAAGCAGCAGGCGTCAGCATAGTCGATAATAGGTTGTAAAATTGTTTGGGATAGGGATATCTTTGTTTTATAGGGCAGAAAACTTTGGAGGCTCTTCAGAGAGTGGAACGAGAAATGGACTTTCCGACTTAATTATCACGCAGAGTACATACTTCTAAATCTTTCGCCCTGAAACAGCTTTACGAATAGAGCTGATGTTTTTCTCGCAGGCTAGGTATATGCTAGCCTGCAAGAAAAACAAAAACATATTAGAAGCATTTTAATTATCATATAGTTACTAAGCTAGCCATATTCTTCTGTTCTTAAAAATAAAATCAGTCATTTATAAAATTAATAAAAGAATATTTCTAAGAACGCCTTTGTTTACTCTTTTTATGATCAGTTATTATAAATGAAAGAGAAACTATCTTTTATTTTTGCAGACTATATTGCAAATTACATATATAAAATACATCGTGATAGGTACGGAGCAAAATTATTGTGGTTCACCTATGAATATAAGATTTATATATTTCTTTGGTTTCTCTTTTTAATACGCAAATTGTTGTCGTAATTTAAGTAGGTATGCTTTTTTCTTCTAAACGCAAGAGAGCGTCAATAACTGCCAATTTATCAGCCGCCGATAATTAAAAGGCTGTAATAAGTTAAACACGTGTCTTCGTGGACGTCTGAGGCTACGTACATCCCAAATAGATTAACAGTTTCTCGTGAGGTTTTGTGAAATCAAAAGATTAAAAAGATTTTGGATCTTTTTAATTCGTCATTTTGTAACTTTTGTTAAAGAATCCAGCCAAAAGTCAAACTATTTTTCGTATTTTTTTAAATATTTTATTTTATATTTTAAGATAAAAAGTTCTCTAAACACGACTTAACTACCTCCTTATTTTACTAAGAAACTCAAAAAAATACTTTCAAAGGCTAAAATGGTTCCAAACTAAATGATAACTTTAACCTTTCACAACGGAAAAACGGTAAAGTCAAATCGCAGTTTTGAGCTTTCAGCATCGACAACTTTCATTTAAATTAAGACTTTCAATCAAGATTTTTAATGCATTTTTAGCCACGCGGTAGCTGATGAAAGAATATTTCAAATTACATAAAAAAAAAAACAGAAAATCCCTTTCTTCCATGTTGGAATGGGAGACAAAAAAACATAGAATGTACCTTTCCGGGCATCTTGTGAAAGTCGGTAAAGGGACAGAGGTTTTATAAGCGTTTTTGTGTTCGATAGTTGGACCCCCTGTCACTGTAATAGTCTCCCTCCATCATTTTATAACCTCCATATTTGTCAAACATGCCATCAAGTTTTAAAGCCTCTGTTGTTCTGTCTACCCCATAAGGGATAAAGGACACAAGGAAAAAATATGTATGTATGTATATCAAATTAAGCTCACATTTATTTATTCACAAGAATTTTTGAAATACAGCTCGTCCAGTCACATTTTACCCTAATAATGATGCGTAACATGTTGTATTATTATTTAAGAAAAAAAAACCACTCAGAAAGGGTATGATTATTGAAAATTTTGACGACCATTTTGGCGATGGGGTCTGTGTCAGATGCCAGAAAAAAATATATTACGGGTCTAGGCTCTTATGTTTATGTCTTTATATTCTCGGTTCCACCCTAGATCACTACATGTTATCCCATATTACAAGCTCTGCTTAGTTTGGAGCCATATAGTTGGTGTGATTATCTGTTTCTTTTTTAAATTAAATTTTAAAATTATGTAGTTTCCGATTACTACTTAATAATTGTCTTAAGTTTTCACGATTCATAATTTCAATAAAACTACTTTTTAACCGGATTAATCGCGTATAATTTATATTTTACATTTTAACTCGACGTTTCGGTGTCTTTGCAGACCCCGTGGTCACGAGCGACTGACAACTTTCCACGTCGCTCGTGACCACGGGGTCTGCAAAGACACCGAAACGTCGAGTTAAAATATAAAATATAAATTATACGCGATTAATCCGGTTAAAAAGTAGTTTTATTTACTACTTAATAAATTAAGTTTTCTATGACCCAAACATGATTTTAAGTAAACAAGCTAGTCTTCACCAATCATTGATATAATCTTACCTTACTACAATGAAACAAAGCTACCTACGCTTGACCGCAACTAAATCGTGTGGTCCAAAATTCCCATTAGAGAAGATTTCGTAATTATCAAAGCAATCACACTGGGTATGTAAACTACAAATATTTTGTAAATGTCAGCCAGGACATCACCCAATGGTCAAAGTCCATTACCTTCATGAGGGTTGAGGTACGCAAAACCCAAATAAACACCTTAAATACCACATTTTTGGACCCCTAGTGCGACCACTAATTTTGTTTTGGGTGAGGTTTAAGTGTGAGTAAGAGGAAGTAATTGTTTATTTTATAATTTAAGGTGTGATTTTGGTTTTAGAAGTCCTTTAGTGGGCATCGAAAACGGACCGTAGTGAAGATTTATGTTTATCTTTATTTGAGATAAACCAGAAACAATGAATGTTGTACCTTCATATTTTTATTGCAAATTTTATAGAAAGTATTAATTTTGATTGAAATTGAAGAGTTTAATAAAAAAAATTAAGGCTGCATCAATATTCAACAAAACCTCACAGTGGGTTTCAATCATATGAAAAAGTAGGTTGTTATTTTTATTTAAGAATATTGGAATGGTTGTAGTAATAATCTAGCAAGCATGAGTCGAATAACATTTATTCAGAAGTTGGATCCTTATGTAATACATCAAAGACATAATCTGGAGCATATAGGTATAGATTGCTTAGATAAAATGTTAATGTCTGAAGCGTGACTATCTAAATCTCATATATATATTGCTTGCTCCTTTAAAAAACCTTTTAGTCTCAAACAGAACACAAATCATGTTTAGATTTAAAAAGAAATCTTTATCGAAATTGTTAGAAAGGGAACGCGTTAAACTGGCATTACTTTTCGAGTACCTGACAAAATCTAATATATAAAATTCTCGTGTCACAGTTTTCGTTGCCATAATCCTCCGAAACGGCTTGACCGATTTTGATGAAATTTTTTGTGCTTATCCGGTATCTATGAGAATCAGCCAACATCTTTTTTTTATTTATATGGCAAAACAGCATTTGCCGGGTCAGCTAGTCTAATATATAAAATTCTCGTGTCACAGTTTTCGTTGCCATACTCCTCCGAAACGGTTTGACCGATTTTGATGAAATTTTTTGTGCTTACCCGGTATCTATGAGAATCTCATACATCAATTTTTTTTTTATATGGCAAAACAACGTTTGCGAGGTCAGCTGGTATGCTAAATAAAATTATCCGGCCAGGATACGAGCCAGGGACTCTCGCTTGCCGGGCGGGCGCTCTTCCAACTGAGCTACTGGGCTCTGGCCACACGCCATCGAAATTCCTTAGCAATTCTGTTGTACGTTATATTGCTAACGTAGCTCCATCTAGTGGTATAGCTTTGTAGCTAAACCATTTTCCCAATATTTTTTCAGTTACTTGAGAATAATTGAGCATTATCACAGAATAAGTAATAGTTGGTACAGAAGAATTACTCCGCAAGAAGATCTAAATAAATTCGAGTCTTGCTACGACGCGATACGGTGGAATTCAGCTCGCACAGCATTACGTACCTGCAAATTTATATACCTAGAAGTTTTGTCTCTTTCTATCGTATGCCTCTTATCTTACGCTGTTAGGGTTGCTGCCTAGTGAAGAATAATGAATCTCCTTATTTGTAATTAAGTATCTACCGATGTAGGTATTACTGTAATTCTACTTTTGTAAAAAATATTGTTTCAACTTACCTAAAGTACAAAATGAAAAAAAAGTTACGACGAATAATTAGTAATACTACCTATGTTTTGTTTGCTAAATTGAACATAATCAAATCTAAACATAATCTAATTGAATATTTGTTTCTTTTAATGTCCATTTTTAAATACTATTTCCGACCTCGATCATAGAATTACTGTGAGTGCTATTAGGTAGGTAGGTATCCACAACGTCCCGACGACGGGCGCGCGCGTGACACACGACCCATTCGAAATACGCCGGCGGAGCTCTTCGCTGTAGGTAAATAACGGATGTACCGCGCGGAGTGAGCCAGGCCTGGCATTATTAAATGCAAAAACTTAAACATATTACTTTTCGAGTTTCTTGACTAGCGAAGGTAAGTCAACAGAGTTTCAGGTAATGTGGACAGATCAATCTGAAAGCTAGGTACAGAGTCAGAGTAGAGAGGAAACGGATATACACATCTAAAAAACCTAAATACATACGTATTTATACATCACTCAGCAGACCACAGGTTCACGTGTTCTTGCACACAAATATTTGCATTATTGAGGGTTGAAACTCGCGACTAATGGCGTGTGAGGCAGATAGTGTTACTGTTACCCCATCGTCTCACGGGTCGTCAAAGCTCTATAAATAGAATGTCTCAAGTAGCGACCACGTGCTGGTAGATAATGCGTAGACTGACTGAGGGTTTGATCAAGGATGCGCGTAAATACTTTAGATAATGATAATGACATTATTTTGACATAGTTTAATTTTATTTGGGACATTATTAGGATTTGTTTTAATTAATCACTGTATTTTATTTTAATTTTATTATTTTTACTGGACTTTTTAATTTCACTAGGGACATTGATACGAATTTTGACATACTTACTATTTGAATTTATAATAATTTTATTTTGAAACATAGAAAGGTGTTACTAACATATTTTGTAATACTAACAATTGGGCCAGGATGCCGTAGTAAATACATTTTATCATTATTAGATGTTTGCAGTGATGGATCGCGTATCACGTGGAGATCCTTGGGAGCCTGATAAATTTTGGTAGCAATAGGTTTACTATATGTTTCCTTAAGTGTGCGTCCATATTGCGAGATTAGCGCGG
Organism: Stenoptilia bipunctidactyla; assembly: GCA_944452665.1. NCBI lineage: Eukaryota > Metazoa > Arthropoda > Insecta > Lepidoptera > Pterophoridae > Stenoptilia > Stenoptilia bipunctidactyla. The sequence goes on from OX101739.1 coordinate 8,203,242, forward strand.
TCGCGACGACGGGAGCGAAATATCAAACATATGTAAAATTTGTTTTATTCTTAAGTTATTAACAATTTCTCCTCAAGACTAATAAGGTAAAGGCACCTAATTCCGAGGTGTTTTCACCATAACTTAAAAGCACATTAAAAATTAAGTATTTAGTATACCTTTCGGTGGAATTAGCTAGAAAAATAACAAATTATTAAAAAATATAAAGAAGTCCGAGTCACCTTATTCCGATTTAAAAATCCTAATTCCGATGTATTTTGTTCCTATTTACGAGTGTACCTACAAAATACAAAGGAAAAGAGGTGGGGAGAATGATACATGGTGTTCAAAAAATCAAGGTATTGTTTCCAGGTATATCACCACAATGTTTTTATCACGTTTGTCTTGCAATGTCGTTTCTGGAATATTGTACTGTTGAGAAACTTGTAAACACTAGGTACTGTCATTATGAATTGCAATAGCATTTTGGAGATCCACTTTTTACGAGTACTTTTTTCTTGGCTTCATTATACTACCATGAAAAATTATTGTAATAAAATAAAATACCTATATGTGAGTATATTTGAATATGAAAGTTATTTTGAAGGGCAAATTTATATTCTTGCAGTTACTAAAACAATACAAAAGTTGAAAACAAGCTACGTAAAATAATGAACACTCTATATTTAACGTGTGCCATTACTACGGAATTAGGTACTAATATAACTAAAAAATCAGAAATTACATGAATATCGCAGTGTTTATATTTGGCGGTAGACTAAGTATATGAATAGTGGTCGCTAGCGAGTCGGATCCTGAAGGTTCTATCACCTAAAATAAGACGCCTTTTACAAATTTAGGGATGGTAGAGTAATTCTTAGCTGACCTTATGTAAAGGTTTATCTATACTAATATTACAAAGAGGAAACCTTTGTATTTTTGTATGTTTGTATTGAATAGGCTCAAAAACTACTGGACCGATTTCAAAATTTATTTTACTATTACTTAGAGGGATTCTTCCGAATCCGTATAGGCTACTTTTTATCCCGAAAATCCCGCGGGAATCGAAATTGCGTGGGTAAAACCGCGCGCAACAGCTAGTTATCTCTAAGAGGAAATTCACATTCATGTGGGTAGTTTGATTAAAAACCTTTAATAACACTTAGTCTTAAGTAATATATTCTAAGCACATTTCTGTTATTTGAGTATTAATTACATACCTCTGATTAAGCTTACCTTCTGACATTTAGCGTAACCTAATATATTATGTGAACTAATAAACTTCTGAGTGGGTATATTCTTGAAGGAAAATAAAGTTGATATTTTTGTTGTATCAAAACATTTATTACTAACATTGTAATATTTGCCATGAAAGAAGTCATCGTGGCGCCGTGGTTATTGTGTGTATCATACGATATCACAGGTTAAGCAACGTTCGGCGCGGTCGGTACTTGGATGGGTGACCGCCGACCATTAATTTCTCACGGCGACTTCCGTGTTTCGGAGGGCACGTTAAACAGTCGGTCCCGGTTGCTGTATACTTGTATACAGTAGTCGTTAGGGTTTGTCAGAAGCCGTATCGGCACCCTGAAAATTCTGACATCCACCACCCAGCACTGGGCCAGCTTGGTGGATTATGGCCTAAAACCTCCTCATCACCCGGGGGAGAGACTCATACCCTGCAGTGGGCTCATTACAAAGAGTTGTGATGATGATGTGATGAATATTTGCCACAATAGCAGGCATTATAAGAGCGACTGGTTGTCATTTTTGAATGGGTTTATTTAATGCTATTGTTATAGGACTCAGGTGACTTGTTTCAACGTAGGACCCCTGCTACAACAACAATCGTGTTGTCTCGTTTGTCTGTCTGAAGCGAAACTGCATTTTAACAAAATATTTACCTTTTCTATTCCTACAAAACAAAATACTCATAACACACTTTTAACCAGATTTATCGCGTATAAATTTAATTTTACATTTAACCTTGACCTTTCGGTGTTATTGCAGACGTCGTGGTCACGAGCGACTGAGGTGTCAGGCGTCTTGACAGTGGAAAAGGTTATACATCATCACCTCCATCTGTTTCTCAGTCTTCGAGTGTAGCGTTCAAGAGGTTACCGGGCCGTTCGTGCTTCGCTAGTTTTTAGTAAACAAGCAAGATACGAGCACTTCGTTCCTTTTCAAAAATATTATAAAAAATGCCTTCACCGAATGTGGGCGGTTAGTGTGCCCAAAAATATTAATTCATTTTGATGGTCGCGACTCCTGCGTCCGTGGGAATTTTACAGTAAACTCATAGAGTAACTAAGTGGTTAGACATGACAAGGTACCTAATAAATAAGACACTGATACTTGAAATTGACATCTATCTAATTATAGTACCATATTTAAAAAACTACAGCTTCTCTAAACCCAGTCTTTATAATATGTATTTAAAGCTTTTGTTTTATTATCTATCTTATTAAATTTTGTCCGTTAGCAGTAAGGTACTTTACTTTAAAATTTAATAATTGGTCTTTTATTGAAATGGTTTATAAAATCAACATTTATCTCAATCGAATTCAAAGCAAATAGGTGATTAACATATGTATGTATATTAATTGAAAACTTAATAATCACAGAATCTGTTCAATTAGACAACTTGAAAAAAATAACAAAACTATTAAAAAATCTACAAAAAAAAATACGATGATATCTTTAAAAATCAACAAGTATACAATATCTGTAAAAGTAATTTACATAATTAACTAAAAGCTAGAAAAATGGCAAAAATCTGTCTTAATTTTAATTACAATGTACCTATAAAGAACACAAAATCAGTCTAATTTATAATTATAAAATAAGTAAGTTAGTCTTTTTTCTTATTAATATGCAATGATGTTTTAAATGGAAGAAGATTAAAAAAATCCACATTTATAAAAATCAACAATTATAAAAAATCAGTCACGATTAAAACACGTCCACCTTTTCGTTCCATTTTTGTTAAACGTCTTTAGGTGATATTTATGATTTGCGACAATTAAGTAAGGCTTGTCCCGTGTGTCCCGGAGCTCTGGCCGGGCACCGGACTATCCATACTACGATATAAAATTATCTTTGTTCACACTGTAAATACCGACACTCCCTACCGACTTTTTGCTAACAACTAAATTGTTAAAAAACTTGTAAGACAATTACGTTGTGTGTGATGCACTACAAAGAAAGAGACGAAACTAGTCCCACTAGTCCCACTTTCAGAGAGAGACGGGGCTACACCATTACATGAGTTTAAAGGGCACATCCGATAATGATGGCGTACCACACTTTGACCATTGTTATAAACAAGTACTTCTTTCCAGGTCAGGTAAGAGAAAAAACAATAAGAAAGGGTAGTTCTAAGCAAGTGGTTCTCTCTGCTACCGTCCGGTGTTCAACTTGTTCAACTTGGCAAGAGTATCTGAAATAATAACTTTAATAAATCTTTCTTCTGTACTACACATTTTATTTAATATTGTCTTAAGTTTTCACGATTCATAATTTAAATAAAACTACTTTTAATCGGATTATAGTGCGGCCGGTGGGAGATTGCGTTCCTGACAGCTGTCAAAATCATAGCTTTTTTACCCCTTCGAATCGGAAATAAACTTTATTCAGTGGACATAAGGAGCTGTCAGGAACGCATTCTCGCAACGGCCGCACTCTAATCGCGTATAATTTATATTTTAACTCGACGTTTCGGTGTCTTTGCAGATCCCGTGGTCACAGCGACTGAGGTGTCAGGCGTCAGATTGATAGTGGAAAAAGTTATACATCATCTCCATCTATTTCTCAGTCTTCGAGCGTAGCGTTCAGGGTTAACACAAAATGAGCTGAAGGTTTCTTGAGTTTCAGGTCGTGCTGTTTGTTGGATGTTTGATTTAATATCTTTGAGAATAGAGTCCCATGCTGGTGATAGTTTCCAACCATCTTCACTGTTGAAATTAGGGTGTTTTTTTAATTTCAATGGCTTCACTGATCATCCTAGGTATGTAATTTTTCTCCCTAGATAGAACTTTCACAGAGTCAAGCCTTAAATAGTGGTTGGGCTTGTCTATGGAATGCTCACAAACCGCAGACTTGGTAACTCTTCGGTTTTTAATGTCAGCTGTGTGTTCTATAACGCGGGTTGATACACTTCTTTTAGTTTGACCAATAAAGGAAAGCCCACAGCCGCAGTCAATCTTGTATACACCTGGGTCTTGTAAAGGGACTTGTTGCAATTTTGTCCGTAATTGTTTACAAAATCATCCTTTTTGATACGGGTCGCCAAGGTTTGGAATGAACTGCCTGCGTCTATTTTCCCTGACCAGTATAGTCCTAGTACTTTTAAGCGTCGAGTGAATAGGTTTCTCCTGGATGGACGTGTACCACCTTAGTCTTCATGTTCACTTTACATCAGGTGTCATGGAAGACAAACGTCCCATCCATATTTTATATAAAAAAAATAAAATTAACTGGACGAAGATGTTGACAAATTTTTGAGTTTGGTTTAAATATTGTATTAATTAAAGCGCGCCTAAAAATTTTTGAAATTTTATCGGTAACACCCTTCACAAAAGGTAAAAATGCAGGTCTACGTTCGACTGTCGGCGGCTTCACGTGAACTGAAACATATACTGACGACGCTACGCCGATTGTTTACAAAATCATCCATTTTAAACGCAATTGTGGAATTCAATTCAGATTCGATTAATACTCGATTCAGATTCTACAAGAATGATAATCAAAATTCTATCAACAAACTTATTCAAAAGTATATTAAACTCTTTCGGGATAAATATAGGGTTCACTTTTACGTCACTGCTTTTAAAATTAATTATATTCTTTATCAGTACAAGTACTAGTAATATTAATATAGAAATATATTTAATCATCTCTGAAACCTTAGCTATTTCTACAAGCAAATAACGCTACGAGACATAAAAATTTCAACTAGACTCTTAAAATATTTACTGACACAAAACAACATAAGTCAGCACACATTTAGAATATGGAATAAGCCTTTTGCATTTTATGTTCGCGACACATGTGTCGTTTGAGACAAAGCTGTTCGGATGAACCGAAATCGGTCGCAAAACGATTTTCAATACCATTTCATATGTAGTTTCACAAAGGTGAAGCGTAAGGAAAATTGCAATGACGTATGGTATGTTTCTTTGGTGATTTACTTTATATTTGAGCTTAAAAATGAATTTTCGAACACATTTTGAAAGGTTGTATTTCGGATTGAATAGTAGAGACTACCTTCTTGGGGAGGTAGCGAAGATTCTTTGTCTATTTTGTTCTGTACGTCGAAAGATCAATTTGAAAATCTTACTGTATGCAATTGTTGTATGTGAATACGTACATACATTACTTCACGCCTGTATTCCTTATAGGGCAGGCAGAACACCAGAGTGAAACTATCTGATGTCACGTTCGACAAAATTGAAGGCATTATAATGACGGAGAGAGACTTGCAGTGATAGGGGTTCAGCCTATCACCCACAAAACCAATCTCCAATAACACCTGTGTCCCTTAACTTTTACAGTATGCCGAGAAGAGAAGCAGCTAGCATATTCTATGTTTTTCTTTCGCTGCCAGTCCAGCATGGAAGAGATATAATATGTATATGAACTTTTTATTATATATACTCATGAATTTATAGAGATTGATTTGTTCTCAATACTTTGTCTCAGTTATACTCGATACTTTGTCTCAGTTATACTCGACTTTTGCTTGGTGGTAGGATCCCTTCTGGGTCCGACTGGCTAGCGACCACCCTTTATATAAAGTCTGCCGCCAAATGTTACCGCTCCGGCGGTAATGTGTTCCGGCAATATTGTATAAAGAGCCAGTTCCTTCCTAAACCCGTGTGCTTTCATCTTCGACCTCATCGTCACTTACCATCAGGTGAGATTGAGGTCAAACGCGGGTTTAGTCACTTATTAAAAAAAAAACCTCTCAGATTGTTTTTCGCTAATAATAACAAATAAATATTTCTAACATTCACGTTCACGATATGGATATTGGATGATAAACTTGAGAAATATCTATGCGTTGAATATAAAAATAATATTTTAAATAATTATATGTATATAGAGGGTATACAGAGGTTTTAAAGGCGTTTTTTGTGGGCGATAGGCTGACCCCTTGTCACTACAATAGTCTGTCTCCATCTTTATAATACCTCCAAATTTGTCAAACGTGACATCAGATGGTCTTATAGCCTCTGGTGTTCTGCCTACCCCATAAGGGATACATATGTATGTATGTAATATGTATATAAAACAGTTCCGTTACTGACTGAGTGACTGACAGACAACGTACAACCGTAACTACTGAGCGTAGAGAGCTGAAATTTGGAACATACATTTTTTAAGGAATTCCCGAAATTCCCACGGGAACGGGAAATATAGGACTTTTTAGTTTGTATGAAAAATCTTATTCCTTGAGTGCACCGATGTGAAACTTGGTGTAAAGGATTTTCAATATGTGTCTGGTTGTGTTATGAAAGGAATTCCCGAAATTCCCAAGGGAACGGGAAATATACAATGTTTTAGTTTGTATGAAAAATCTTATTCCTCGAGTGCAGGGATGTGATACTTGGTATAATGGTTTCTCAATAAGTATCTGTTTGTATTATTAAAGGAATTCCTGAAATTCCCACGGGAACGGAATATATACGACTTTTGAGTTTATGCGTGTACGAAGTAAAATATAAACTTAAATGAAATGAAACAAGGTAATTTAAATTAGCACATCACCTCTTACAGGCGGCCTTTCTACATCAATCTAACCAATATCTTCTACGATATTTTACAAATCTCTATAAATAACACAAAAAATGTTGTTTGGGAAAACTTGAATTTTAATAATCAACGAATGAAGAGCATTAAAAAACCGACTTCACGTCAAAACTTTGGCTGAAATATGAAGTCGTCAAGGTAAACGATTTGAAATTTTTCATGATGTACTCAATCGATTTAGATGTAATTTACATGAGACCAAATGGAAAGTATCTTCATCATATAAAGAAGAATCGGTTTACCCAGTCAAAAGTTGTGAGGTAACAAATATAAAAAAAAACATACAGACGAACCACTTTCTTTTTTTTGAAGTCGGTTGAAAGCTAATTATTTTAAAAAGTTATAGAAGAAATGTTGTTGGGATTGATTAGGAGTGAAATGCTAATTAAAATTAACCCTCTACAAACAGCCATGACTTGACCCAGGTGTTTACGAGATTGACTGCGGCTGTGGGCTTTCCTACATTGGTCAAACCAAAAGAAACGTATCAACCCGCGTAAAAGAACACATAGCTGATATTAAAAATCGAAGAGCTTCAAAGTCTGCAGTTTGTGAGCATTCCATGGACAAGCCCAACCACTACTTAAGGTTTGACTCTGTAAAAATTTTATCTAGAGAGAAGCATTACATTCCTAGAATGATCAGAGAAGCGATTGAAATTAAAAAACACCCTAATTTCAATAGAGAAGATGGTTGGAAACTATCACCGACATGGGACCCTATCCTGAAAAACATTAAATCTAACATCCAGCAAGCTGCACGACCTGTAACTCAAGATACTGTTTTTGCTTGGTGGTAGGATCCCTTCTGGGTCCGCCTGGCTAGCGACCACCCTTTATACAAAGTCTGCCGCCAAATGTTACCGCTCCGGCGGTAATGTGTTCCGGCAATATTGTATAAAGAGCCAGTTCCTTCCTAAACCCGTGTGCTCTCATCTTCGACCTCATCGTCACTTACCATCAGGTGAGATTGAGGTCAAACGCGGGTTTAGTCACTTATAAAAAAAAAAAAAAAAAAAAAAAGCTCGTTTTGTGTCAATCCAGAACGCTACGCTCGAAGACTGAGAAACAGATGGAGATGATGATGTATAACTTTTTTCAATCTATCAATCCGACGCTTGACACCTCAGTCGCTCGTGACCACGGGGTCTGAAAAGACACCGAAACGTGGAGTCAAAATTTAAAATGTAAATATACGCGATAAATCCGGTTAAAAAGTGTTTTATTTAATCATAAAATTTTGTAAAAAAAAGTGAGTTTTAGTAATAACAATCTGCAAATAACATAATTAAAATAACAATCTGTTACAACAATTGTACAATCTGCAAAAAAAAATATGCTATTTTACTTAACCGCTAACCGTTGGACCGCCGATTGATAAATTCAAAACGTTAACGCATTCAGAGTGTTAAAGTCCAATTATGAAAAACCACTACGCGTCGTTTAGTTATGTTACAAAACGCAGGTGTTCCATAAAACAGCTAGTGGTTATGTTAAACAGCTAATTAAGCTATCCATCAGCGCCGAAATATCCGGATTCGGAAATTCAAAAACGTGGTCCCGAGAATTAGTAGTGTATTTGATTTTCAGCTTTATATTAAGGCTAGCTTGGTTTAATTTGAAAAATGATGTGTTTTTTTTTTCAAAGTATTCGTAGCGCTTTCGCTCTGTGTATATCAATATTGCAAGTTAAGCAACGGTCAGCCAGCAGGGCTAGCATACGCCCATCGATAAAGACTCGAAGCGACAAGATAAATATTACCGAATGATTTTACCCTATTATTTTGACTAATATGCGCACCATAATAGATAGAATTTCTCGATTTAATATCATGATTGAGCCCATGGTACCAAAGATGCCACATTTTGACGACCGGCTGGTGTAGTGGTAACATACATTGCCTTCTATGCCAGAGGTCCTGGGTTCGAATCCCGGCGGCGGCGGATATCAATGTGATGAACACAGATATTGGCCGTCAAGTCATGGATGTTTAATGTTAAGTTTATTCTAATAAAAATATGTATTTATTCAATATGTATGTTTATATATTTCTTAAGTATATTAGTTATCTAGTATCCATAGCACAAGTTCTTTAAGTAACTTAATTTGGGCTGGATAATGTCGAGTGAGGGTCAAAAAAAAAATTCTAAAAAAATACATACACTTAGTGCCATATTGTAAGGAAATATCGATATAGAGGCACGATTTATCGTTGCCGATGGTCGCATGCTAGCCCTGCAGGTCGGTACAAAGGTAGGTGACCGAAGACCTCTCATTGCTCACACGACTTCCGTGCTTCGGAGGGCACGTTAAACAGTCAATCCCGTTTGCTGTCGACTTGTATATAGTCAGCGTAGTATTTAGGAATTGTTACAAGCCATTTCAACGCACTGAAAATTCTAACATCCAACAACCAACACTAGCGAGCTTGGTGTTTTACGCTCGCTTCGTCACTCAAGGGTGAGACTCATAGCCGCCCTGCAATATCGATTGCCTCTACAAGGAGTTGTGTTTGTGTGTGATATATTAACACTAGCTTTTGCCCGCAACTTCGTACGCGCATAAACATTGTTTATATATAACACAACCAGTCATTGAAGAACCTTTATATCAAGTATCCATGCACTGAAGGAATAATTGTTCATACAAACTAAAAAGTCCAATATTTCGTGTTCCCGTGGGAATTTCGGAAATTCCTTTCATTGCACAACCAGTCACTCTTTGAAGGACCTTCATGCCAAGTATCACAACCATGCACTCAAGGAATAAGATTTTTCATACAAACTAAAAAGTCCAAGCCCTCCCCGTGGGAATTTTGGGAATCCCTTACACAATACGAACAGACACTTATTGAGGAACCTTTATACCAATTATCACATCCGCGCACTCAAGGAATATTTTTTTTTCATACAAACTAAAACATCATATATTTCTTGTTCCCGTGGGAATTTCGGGAATTGCTTTCATTACAAAACCAGTCATTTTTCGAAGAACCTTTATGCCAAGTATCATATTCGTGCACTCAAGGAAAACTAAAAAGTCCAATTATTCCCGTTCCCGTGGAAATTTCGGGAATTCCTTCCTTAGTGCACCCCTACATCCTCTAAAGAATGTATGTTACAAATTTCAGCTCGCTACGCCCAGTAGTTACGGCTGTACGTTGTCTGTCAGTCACTCAGTAACTCAGTCAGTAACGGAACAGTTTTATATATATTGATTGATGATAAGTAATTTATATTAAAGGGGCTTTTTACTCATACTCCTTCATACATTGTATCATATGGAGTGCTTCATAAAGGGTGTGCCTTCGCGACTGCACTCACTGAGACTGCTGTAGCCTAATTTTTCTCAAACATGCTTGGAAATTTAAGCATTATTTTGACAAACTTCTTCGAGTTAAATCGAACTTGCTGTACTGGTCGAGCAGCGGCGGGCAATAGTGGTATGAAAATCCATATCAGTCGTGTTTAGCGGCCAAATAAATGACTACGTAAAATCATATTTGTCGTGTAATTTAAAAATGGAACGATCTACTCCGCAACATGACGACCAAAGAGGTAACTTATCAAAGACTTAATTTAAATTTTGAACTGACTTGTACATAGAAAAAAAAATAGAAAAAAATCCACAATTTTTAAATGTGCATTCAATAATTGTATTTTCAAATAAAAGTTCCAAATTGTACTACTTAGTTTAATTTCCGCGCGTTATTTGAGAAAAGTACTATACAAGCCTTGGCCGCAACTAGGCATTGATGGACTTACGTATGTGTGCATCGGCCCACATTCACACGTTCGTCCATCAATGCCTATATTGCCGGCCGCTGCAGTAATGTACTATACTGTATTTTGCTTGTGTTAACGGCCTTCTTGGTGCTTTGGACGAGGTGTACTGGTTGAGTGTTCGTGTGGAACCGAGTGGAACTGAGAAAGTTTATGAAACAAACTTTCTAAGTTGACTCGAGTTTAAGTGTATACTAGAATACTCCATAGTTCCATTGTGTGATTTCAATAGCGCAAAATAATTGCTTTATAGCTTAATTTAGGGCTACATAGTTGGTGTCACAGTTTGAAAGTTTTTTAAGCTATTGCATAGCCTTGAGCGTGGGGACCGAATCCAGAAATTCCGTAACGAAAAAAACCTAACACCCCCACTCCGATCGGCACAGCGGTCATACTTTGATTTCATAAATTTACATGCGGGCTTTAATAAACAATCAGCGCCCTCTACTAGGAACTTGTGGAACTTCATATTAGATCAAACATTACTGCATTAATAAAATAAATAAATAATTATAATTGCATAAGTTGATAAAAAATGCTATTCAATAGCTTTACCGCGGCAGACTCCGAGTGCCACACGTCTTTTTTTTCTTTTTCTCGATAACTAATAAGATTTTCTTAGTGTTTTTTAGACATAAAGGAAAATAACAATTTCAATTTATCCCTTTTTGTCTTTTACGGTATGGGACCCAAAGCGTTCCAAAATCAAAATTAGGAGCTCGACCCTCTAAACTAACTTGTCACCCCACACCCTGACTATTTATTTTGCGAGTCATTTCATATCTATTATGTTACATGCTGCATGTTTGTTGCCAATTAATTGTTGGAGATTAGGAAATTAATTAAAAGCTGTTTTACTTACTTTAATTACTAGCATATAATAACTTCAGTCACGACCTTTCTAAATAGATTAAAACTGCTTGACTTACTTTTGGTGGAATATTGTTTTGTTTATTTATTGAAACCGTATATCTTCTACTTATAATATATTGTAACCTAATTTAAATTCCCGTCTGCTTGTTAGGCTTACTTGAAATAGCTTGAAAATAGATATGGATCACATTTGGTTATAATAAACAAAAGTGTATAATTATGTGTACTAAGGTACCAGGTAAGAAGGATTATAAGGGATAGTAACGTCACATGAGTATAAAAGTGTTTGACTATCAACAAAGGTCACCTTCAGAAATGTTATTGGTAAAAATAATATTGTTTGAAAAATAACATGGATTAAATTTTTTTTGAAAAATAAATAGCGTATGACGGAAATAACAAAAGTGGGCTTTGTGAAGAGACTATTAAGGAGATTTATTTAGGAAATTATTTTTATGTGTTATTTTGCTCATTAAGCAACGCAAAATCTGAAATTTGTTATTTTTTAATACATGTTTAAGTCTGTAATTGATTAAGTCTGTAATTAAGATTATTTTGCTTGGATTTTGCTTGGTGGTAGGATCCCTTCTGGGTCCGCCTGGCTAGCGACCACCCTTTATATAAAGTCTGCCGCCAAATGTTACCGCTCCGGCGGTAATGTGTTCCGGCAATTATTGTATAAAAAGCCAGTTCCTTCCTAAACCCGTGTGCTTTCATCTTCGACCTCATCGTCACTTACCATCAGGTGAGATTGAGGTCAAACACGGGTTTAGTCACATATAAAAAAAAAAAAAAATTGAAAGATCTATTTGGATTTCAAGCAAATACCATACTTAAAAATAGGCTCTAGTTGCCTTCTTTTAATATGTTTGTTTGTGCGTTCTTAAAAACAAACCAGCCGTAAAGTGTAAAATTTTTACAAAAGCAATAAGTTTTGCGGTACACATGAATGTAGCTAGTGTTATGCAAGTAATATTGGCACTCACTACAATCGGTTATAATCTAGTATATTCCTATCAACTGTTCCGTTCGCGCTGCAGACAATCCCACGAATTGGAATTTTCAATTTTGTCGGCAATCCAAATTTTTTCTTTTTCTATTTCGTTTCATTGATTGATTGATGGTGTAAGAGCGGCCGGAAAGAGTATGTTACAATTTTGTTTCATGTTTTTGATTATGTTTTACACGAAGTTAACATAACATTCAGTGGAACCAAAACGTGACTTTCACGGAATTTTATCCTATTATTTAGTTTATAGTTCATTTCATTTTGTAATAAAATGTATTGTTTTTTGTAATCTTTTTGTTTTTGCATTTCAATTTTTCAGCTGAAAATTGATTGATTGCATTAATGGTGGGTAAAAATTGAAATTAACTCAAATGTTATGTTAATGTCAAAAGAAAACGATAAGAATCACTACAGACGTATTTAATACGAACCTCTATGAGCCTAGGCATCATATGTGAACACTAAGAATCACCTCAACTGTAAACAACATGGACATTATAAAGAGAATGAGATGTTTGTCTTTCACGTCATCTGGTATAAAGTAATCATTATCACTTATCACACTGTCATTGGTGAACTACATAAATAAAAAAATTAAAACACCTTTTCACTCAGCCTAGGCAAAACGCAGCAATATCTCACTTGAAGGCTACAAAGACGCCTGAATCTTCCGGCATCTTTAGTGTCGCCGGTTCTCCTACTGGTCGCCAGCTGACATGATAAAGTCTGTGGCTGGCATGCTACTGAGGTCTTTTCCACTGCCTTCCAGAAATTGTATTTATTTACTGATATTTTTAGACTCGTGAATGCACTGATAAGGTGCAGAACAATTACTTGGACCAATCTACTACACTGAAGTACGACAAAACACGAAAGAACGCAACTACATTACTAGGCAATATCTGATTTTGGTTACCTTATGTTTTTATCAAATGGATGCTGAAAAGGCAAAAACTACCAAGCGAACACGTATCAAGGCATCGATAAATCTTGCGAACGCGAGAACGCGAGTTAAACCTTGAAAACCTTCGTAAAAGGCCAATGAACGTTTTTAGTTTACCTGCAATGATTTTTTATTTAATTACTGAATAATAAAAGGCCAGGTTTCATTGGCTAGGAAACTTGCAATTCTTTTGGAGGTTACTTAATTTTTTGCGGTTATTTGCCTTTCGGATTCTAAGATACTAGAAGAGTTTATCTAGATCATATTTAAGGACTCAAATCACAAAATGAAAATACAATGCAACCCAATTTTATTAAAAATAAGACCACACTATCCCGGTTAAATATTATAAATTGGCTTTTACGCTTATGAGCTTTTAAGATCATAAACTTAAAATTATGACCCTGTGGATAATAAACTACCAGAAAAGAGTCGATTTCCTATATTATGCCTGTTAACACTGTTAATGTTATTTTAATGCAGCGTTAACTGAGTCAGGAGTCGTTTGAAGCTGTATTTATTAACGTGGGTATTCGGGTGGTCTTTATCTATAGGTTTTATCGAATTTGGCTCAGCCATTTCAGTCGTAGTTTCGTACACAGGAGATTCAATTTCCAATTGAACTATTTCTCATTAAATGCCGATTTTGCAATATTTGCATTGCATGAGGTTTTATTGTTTCTTTGACAACACTCTCGATGTGTGTAGAGAGACTATTGCAGTGAATAAACGTCAGAATAAACGTCAATAAAACTTCTTTCCCTTAACTGACTTTTACAGTATGCCCGGGAAGAGAAGCAGCTGGCACATCTATGTTTTTCTTTCGCTCCCAGTGCAGCATAGAAGCATACAATTTTGGCAGGAACAGTCATTTTCATAAGTTTAACAGAAGGTTTTCTAATTGATTTTCATATTACAAGGTGTAGCGGATATAAGAGCTAGAGGGTGCTTATTTGTTATTAGTTCTTAAAAAAAGTTTCATCATCATCATCGCAACTCTTTGTAATGAACCCAATGCAGGGTATGAGTCTCTCCCCTGGGTGACGAGGAGGTATAGGCCATAATCCACCAAGCTGGCCCAGTGCTGGGTGGTGGATGCCAGAATTTTCAGGTCGCCGAAATGGCTTCTGAAAAACCCTAACGACTACTGTATACAAGTATACAGCACCCGGGACCGACTGCTTAACGTGCCCTCCGAAGCACGGAAGTCGCCGTGAGAAATGAATGGTCGGCGGTCACCCATCCAAGTACCGACCGCACCGAACTTGCTTAACATGTGATATCGCATGATACACACATTAACCATGGCGCCACGACGACGACTTCATAAAAAAAGGTTATTTTGTTCATTTGTAAAGATTAAATATGTAAATATGTAAATATTGTAATATATTAATATATGTAAATTTGTAAATATTTTCAAAAAAAAGTTTACTTAAGTTAATAATGTTTTTTAAGTTTTTTGCATTTAAAATGCTCAATTATTCTTAAATAAAAATTTTTATTTTTTTTATTTATCACATTTTTCATTTTATTTACTTAAGTTTACATAAAGCTCATTCTAAGTAAGAAAATTTGGATCTGATCTGAATCTACCTAAAGCCCTTCAGACCCATTTCCATCTCAATGACTTTTTGTTTACGACATTTGTTAGACATTTAGATGCTTCTATGCTGGACTGGGAGCGAAAGAAAAACATAGAATGTGCCAGCTGCTTCTCTTCCCGGGCATAGTGTAAAAGAAAATCAGTTAAGGGACAGAGGTTTTATTGACGTTTTTGCTGGCGATAGGCTGACCCCTGTCACTGGAATAGTCTCTCTCTATCATTATAATACCTTCAAATGTGTGAAACTTTTTTTTTTTTTTTTTTTTTTTTTTTTTTTTTCCGCCACAGAAAGCTTAAACTACCGACTTGACGCCCCTAAGGGAGCCACAGAAGGAGAGGAGGTGAATGCTTGATGCACGAAGAGGGGACCTTTGGGGGACTACCCCGCCAGCCAATCCCTAACAGTGCGGGACTCACCGAACCCAGCGATACCCGCTAAACACCCCCTTTGCTGAG
Source organism: Stenoptilia bipunctidactyla (assembly GCA_944452665.1). Taxonomy (NCBI): domain Eukaryota; kingdom Metazoa; phylum Arthropoda; class Insecta; order Lepidoptera; family Pterophoridae; genus Stenoptilia; species Stenoptilia bipunctidactyla. Next base: position 8,218,700 of record OX101739.1, read on the forward strand.
ACATCCCGAGTTGGGCGTGTCTCCTCATCTGAACGACAGCCAATTGGAGTCAGAGGCTGCGTACCGGGCGTCCCAAGAGACAACCCGTCACGAAAGCTTAACGCAGGACCGAATCTGTAACAATAAAAATTGGAAACGACGTCGTACGAGTTATAAACACATGTTGTGTGAATTAATTGTTAAGAACAACCTAGAACCGGTTGGCTTGTTGAAGCTTCCTCACGAGGGAGGCGTGCTTGGATAGGATGGGGAGAGCATCGGCGAGAGAGTCCTGGCCGGCGTTGAGTGCAACGCCGAGCTCAAGAATCTCGTCGATAGGAGCGACGGTGACCCAGAACGCCAAGCGATCAAAACTGACCTTCGCGTTCTGTACCGCGGGTTGGGCGGGCGGCCGCGACGGAGTCGCGGCCGCGCGCCCAGCCCAAGCGGTAGGAGTGACGTTCGAAACGGGTTTCGATGCGCATTCCACGGCCTGAGGGGCCTTAGCTTGAGGGGAGCCCTTAGGGGGCTGGGGGCGGTGTCTCCAATTAAGGGGAACGGCCGCCGCTTTGGAACGGACCGAGCGCGGCGCCTTAGGGCACCCGCGATAATTCGCCGTGTGGCCGGACTGGCCGCACAGGACGCAAGACGGATCTGTCGGGGACTCAAGGGTGCGGGAGCACTCCTTGGTGGAATGATCCTCTAGGCACTTAACGCACCTAGGTTTGGCGAAGCAGTTATGTGCCGCATGACCATAGAGTTGGCAGCGGTGACATTGACCGGGGTGACCTCTGTTGTGAGGCTTTTCGACTCGGATTTGCGAGAGGCCGCATACAGTGCGGGCCCCTTTGCGAAGTAGGGAGTTCCCAGCTGTGTTATTCGTGAGAATAACAAGCGCAAGGGGAAACTGTTTGCCCCGATTGCTGTGCAACTTGTGCACGGACTCAACGGGGAAGCCTTGAGATTTAAGATCCTCGGCGATGAGATCGTTCGATAGCTCGAACGGCACGCCCCTAAGGATAACGCGGGCTTTACGCTCTTCCGGGAGAGCGTAAGTATGATAGGCGAATTGCCTTTGAGTTAGCAGGGAAGTCAGATTTCTGAAATCGATCAGAGTACATGGCTCGATCTTAATGAAGGCACCGGTGTTGGTTGCCTTCTTGTAGTTGATCTTGGGGGCAGTCAGACCCCCCGAACAGAGGGTCGAGACCTGTCCCCAAAGATGTTTATCCCGAAGGAAGACAGGGGGAGGGGGCTTAGAGCTCGGGGGAGGACCCTCGGGCTTGGAACGCGGGGCAACCTTGGGGCGCATTGCCGCCTTAGGGGCTTCTGCCGCCTTAGGGGCTACTGCCGCCTTAGGGGCTTCAGCCGCCTTAGGGGCCGCTACCGCCTCGGGAGCCGCCGCTGGAGAGGGCGTGGGAGGAGCGGAAGAAGCGGTATTCTTCTTTTTCCTATTAGAGGACTTTTTACCTCGGACTGGGGTGAATTGAGTATCATCCGTAACAGTGTCATCCGATTGGGACGCACTGACGGGCGAAGCCTTGCGTTTAGACGCAGCGGATTGGGCGGAGGACTCGGCAGACTCGGAAACGGAAGATTCCGATTCGGAGATGCCGTCCATGTACTCAGAGGGGCCAGGAGACACCGTAGAGCGTTGGGACTGGGCATCGAAACCCGGGGGGACCTGAGGGGTCTGAGCGGCTTGAGCGGCCTGATGGGCGGCATAAAACTCTGCGACTTGGGCATGGGCGGCGTTCAGTTCCGATTGAAGCTGCGACATTGCATTACGGAGTTGTGCCTCATGCACGTGAAATGTGGCGAGGAGTCTGGCCTCTGAGGCCTGAATAGTTTCGGCCACGCGGGCCTCCACTGCTGCATCGAACCTAGCTTGTTGAGAGGGGTCCATGATGGAGTACCCTCCGAGAAGATTGAACGTGCCGATGAACGGCGAACGAACTTAACCTAACGAAAAAACCGATGCCGATGAACGGCGGCGGAAAAGCTGAAAAGAGGGGGTGCGTGCTCCTAATTTGAGCAGGCACCTAACCGTCCCCCTGGGAAAGGCCCAGTGCAATGGGTTCGGGTCTGCCGGATTTGTTAGCCCTGGAGAGCTAATAGCGTTCCGGGGCCACGCTAACGAGCTTCGTTGTCACCGTAGGGTATCAACTCGTTCAAACGCGGAACTTGGAAGTTTGTTTAAAGTTCGTCCTTTTCAGCACGAAAATCACTCAAACTTCCAAGTAGTAGGATAGCGAAGTTCGCGAATGCGTCGTTAGCACGCAAGTGGCGCCACTGTCGCAAAACGGCACTAATACGCGGCAATACCGACCGGAGAGCCTCGGAGTCGATAAGCGGTAAAACGGAACGATAACGATAAGGGTCCTGCCGAGTCGACAAGTCCCTTATCGAACGAAACGGAGAGCACTGAGAGCACGATAAACACGACCACTGCGCGCGAACGATGAAACGGAACTGCGATGTGTGAAACGTGACATCAGATGCTTTTATAGCCTCTGTTGTTCTGCCTTTCCCCTGGGATACAGGCGTGAAATTATGTATTTATGTATATATTTAGACGTAATTTGGGTCCTAGTTCGCACTTCCCGTTTGCGTTCGCTCCCGAACGGTCGTGTCTGCGGCCGCTCCCGAGTGTTCGTATTGCGCTGCCCTTGTTCCCTCCCCCGCACTCGTGCGGGTCAGGTGCCAAGTTAAGCTCTTTCGGAAAGTTTTCTCTTGTGGAGGCTGTGTGGTGTCGGGGCTAATTCATCTGCCCTTTTCAGGGCGGACCCGACTGCTGCCGGCCGAAGCATCGCTGTTCAGGTGGATACGTAACCGTGCCAACGAAGCCTGATCGTCCGCCGTTCACCGGCAATAGGTCCGTACTAGGTCGTTTTCTTTTTCAGCGCAGTTTGTCTTCGTTAGACTTTCTCTCAGCCCAGCATTATGCCTCGTCACCCTGAGTGTCCGGAGCATCAATGCGAAGCCAATCGCCGTCGTATTCATGAACTTAACCGAGAGGTTCAAACCTATTATCGTGATAGCATAAATGCTATTAAAAAATACAACTACGAGTCCGACCGGACCGAATCCCTGAAAAAGGAATTGGCCGCCCGTCCCTCGCCCACAGAATTCCAAAAGCTGTCTTCAGATTTCAGCCAGTTGTCCAGCGAAAAACAATCACTGGAAGCCCAATATGCAGCCGAGAAGGAAGCTCTTCTCGCTCAAATCGAGTCCATGCGAGAGCAATTGTCAGCTCGTTCCCAGGTCGCCTCTATTTCTCAGGGGTTCCAAACCGATTCTCCGGCGTCTCCAGACCCATCTGAGTTCGTCGATCCTTTTTCAGATCGCATGTCGGTAGATTCCACCGCATGCAAACGGAAAACTACCCCGCCAGGTAGTGATTCCGACTCCGCTCCGTTAGTTTCAGAATCTCCTGCTCCGTTCACAGAGGTTCGCAAAAAGTCAAAGTCAAAGAAGAAGAAGCAAGATGCCTCTTCAGTCTTACTTCCATCCGTTTCAGCTGTTCCAGCCGCTGTTCCTGCTCCGCAAAATGTCGCACCGGCGTCTGCTCCTGCGCCTTTTGTTTCAGCGATCCCGGCGTCACAGCCTGCGTCGCAATCAGATTCGGCTCCGCCGAAAGTCAAGTCTCCGCCCCCCGTCTTTCTACGGGACAAGAGCCGCTGGACCGAGGTCTCAGCTCTCTGCGGTAGACACAATCCCAAGATCCAGTATAGTAAGGCATCCAACGTGGGTGACTCTATTAAGGTCGTTGTCAATTCCATTCCCGATTTCAGGAATCTCACTCGGCTTCTTGCTGATCAAAAGCTCGAGTACCACACTTACGCCCTCCCTGAGGAGCGTAAGATTCGTGCCGTCCTCAGGAACGTGCCGTTCGAGCTCTCGAACGAGCAAATCCAAGAGGACTTGTCTTCTCAAGGCTTCCCCGTCGAATCTGTGCACAAAATGCACAGCCGCCGAGGCAAGCAGTTCCCACTAGCGCTAGTAATCCTAGCGAGGAGCCCGCAAGGGCAGTCCATTTTCAGAGGCAAGCTCACCGTGTGCGGTCTCTCCAACATCCGCGTCGAGGTACCACACAAGCGTGGTTTTCCAGGTCAGTGCCACCGCTGCCAATTGTATGGTCATGCGGCGGCAAATTGTCATGCTTCCCCTAGGTGCGTCAAGTGCCTAGAACCGCATGGGACTAAGGAGTGCTCTCGCACTCCCGAATCGCCCACTGCTCCGTCCTGCGTCTTGTGCGGCCAGTCAGGCCACACAGCAAACTTTCGCGGCTGCCCCAAGGCACCGCGTGCTGCCAGGGCTACCGTGAAGCCCATCGAGAACTGGAGAGAGCGACCGCAGCCTAGCTCGGACGCCCCTCCAGTCAGTTCAAAGGCCCCTAAGGCCTTTACTTCTATCGTTCCAGGTCAGCGCAGCCGGGTCGCGACTCAATCGCAACCGGCCGCCAAATCGGCTTCCCAGTGCCAGAATGCAAATGGTTCTCAAGACCGCATGGCGTTCTGGATCCAGCTCGCTCCCATCGACGAGATCCTGGCTTTCGGCGCCGCTCTCGACGCCAGCCCAGAGGGTTTCAACGGTGCTCTTCCGGTCCTAACCAAGTTCGCTCCCCTTATCAGGAAACTCCAGCAAGCTCAACGTTTCTAAACGTAGTCCTTCTTTCCAGCATTCCTATCTCAGAGTGAGTCTGATCACTCTAGATAATATCTTAGTTTCAGCTTTGTCATTTCTGCTAATCTTAGCTTGTTTTTTCTCACTTTCAGTTCCTTTTGGCGGCAGCCGTCCGGATGCCGCTCACTGCGCAGCCTCTCTCTCCAATTGGCTGTCGCTCCGATGAAGACTAATGGCCTCAATCAAGGTGAGTCAGTAAAGGGGGATGTTTAGTGGGTATGCTCGGCTTCACTGAGTGAGTCTCCACACTGTCTGGGCATTCTATTTGCCGTTAGCCACTGGGGTTAACAGCTTATAGAATGCCCATTCGTCCGTAATAGGATTCATCCTCCTCCCGCTAAAGCTTGCTTTACTGGTTAAAGCTTGTTTTAGGGGGTGCCCAAAATTTTCTGTGGCGGAAAAACAAAAAAAAAAAAAAAAAAAAAAAGGTCCTAGTTGTTACTTTTTTGTAAAATAAGTATACATATATCATTTTTACTACTATGTCACATTATTTTACATTAAAAACAGCAAAATTATCGGTCAGTAACTAACCTGAAAATTGCTTTAAAACAAATGTTTTCAATTTATACAGGAGTCGAATTGAAAATGTTCACATTTTAGTTTATTTTCAATAAATGTTGGACACCAGCTGCACTCATTTAGCCCTTTGTCAAATTCATAAACTGACACGACAGGATTATAGGGCTTTAAGGTTTGTGGTCTTTGCAGGGGCCTAATTTAGTTGACGTTTTGACAGCTCCGACTTAAACTAGGATAATAGTTCGACCCTGCATTGATCCTTTCGCGTTTACTTAAAGACCGCATAATTTAAAGTTCGACTAAGAAAGGTAAATATTAAATTTGTTGGCAACAATGATCTTAATCAGCGCCGTCTATTAAGATAATTTTCCTGAGACACATGCTTTCAAAAAAATTATCACATTTTTTTGTATATAAAATTACTTCGTCGCAAAATCAAACTTTTGTGTCTCATCTCGTCTCGTCTCTACATGTAACAAGTATTTAAAGTTCAACAGAAAGTCATAAATTTTACTATTTCTATGATAGTTAATTTAACCTCATAAAAGGTTTTAAATTTGCAAGGCCACCATGTTATTTCAATTAATCATGTCTCACAGTTTGAAATGCAAGTAAAACCGCAATAGAAGCCTAGTCCAAGAAACTTATAGCATAGATTATAGATACGCAGATGGTTCCAACTCGCTGTAATTCTGCAGCCTCTTAATTAAGGCGCCGCTCCTGCGGGGAGTTACAGCTTGTTTATATGCACCACTACTGGTATGTTAAGGCGAGTTTTTAGTGATTTTAAAAGTGTCATTTTAAAAAATGAATCAAAGAATATTAAACAAATTTAATATTCTTTGATTGTTAACTGCTTTCTTCGGAGGGCAGTTGTTCAATCTTTGTACACGTAAAAGATGAAAATTCTAACATCCAACAACCAGCGGGGCAGCTGGATGGTTTCGGCTGAATGGTGACGAAGATGGTTTATTGTTGTAAAAGATACTATTGCGTAATTATTTTAAATAATAAAGCAGTTATTAGGTCAGTTATTAGGCATTCTTGATATACAATCAACAAACGACCATCATATCCTTCTGACTTGGAAAAGCAAAGAAAATAGGAACACTACTTCAAGTCAAATCTTATTCTATTAGTCCTTATGGCAACTTATTAATAAGATCTTCTTAATATATCGTGGCGTTGTAACTCCATGGCAAACATGCTGTTCAGTAATGTTCGGTACCGTGAGCATCGCCAACAATTGGTCATTAACAATTTACAACGACAACTTCCGTGCTTGTAGCGTGTTTGTTGTACCCTGAAAACTCTGACATGCGCTGACTACCATTGGGCTAGCTTGGTAGTTTACGGATTATGCAGTAAGCTCGTTTAAAAGAGACAAGATGATGAGTACTAGTTATAACAACTAAGTAAGTTATTATTTTTCCAGCTCACCGCAAAAGCTTCGCCTTAACACAACGAAGAGTAGGCAGCAAGCAATTAAGCGGCTAAATACTGTCGAGGCTACACAAATTAATTTCTACTTTTACATGGAAGTAGGTATTCAGAAATGTTGATGTCCACAAAATCAGAAATGAAAAGGCAGTTGGTGGGTTGAGGACTTTGCTGCAGTATTTTTAATTTATAATTTTCAGAATATTTTTTTCTGAAATGTACAAGCAATACTGCTACAGTTTTGGCTTCGATCAAAATATCTAACTTTGACCTTTATTAAACTTATAATGATTAAAGTTGAGAATTATATCATTTCATTATACATTATTTGAGAAAAAACGGCTAGACTTTAAAATAAATACAAAAAATTGTCAAATGTTTATTGTAATATTTATTTTTGTTATATCTGTATACCTTGTTTTTTAAGAGCGTTACGAAAAACAAATCATATTTGAATTGAACAACATACTTTTTATGGGCACAGATTTTTGGTTCATATATTTTTAACTGACTAGTAAAATGTTACATTTATGATTTACAATAATCCATCAAAACTTTATGTTTTTGGGAAAAATATTTTATTTCTCACACTTTTGTTTATTTGCGTAATAACGGGTGTTTTTTGGCTGCATGAGGAGTTTCAATGGTTATTTAATTTGGTTGGACATTTCAGAATATTAAAATGTGTTGACATTTCTGATCAGTAACGTTTTGCAACTCACCGAAAGTCATTTAACACTTTCGAAATGTAGAAATTTATTTTGGAAAAAACATTTATTTAACAATCTACAGCTTAATTAAATAAATTTCTTCCAGGAGACTTATAGAGAGTTTGGTTTAAATGCAACGGTAGTGTTCTTTAGCGTTCTTAATAGTAGGGTAAATTTGTCTAAGTATTATCATTTTCCTAAGCCAAAATGATCAGCCTAGTGTAGAAGCGATTCTTACTTTATAATGTTTCTTACTTATCTTATTCTTTTGAGTCACTAACAAATGTTTGTGCCGAACAGAATATTCCTGCTGTTGTCATCATCATCATGTTGTTGCTGTTTCGGGCCGAATAGTAATTCATGTACTTACTTTATCATGCTTTTTGTAAAGATAAAAGAATAGTATATTATGTAACAAGTGAGCTAAGTTAGTGAGCTAAGTTCGCCTGCGGCTCGGGCTCAAATCACAGCCTCGACTGTAATTAGCAACGCTCACGAGTTATATACGACGTTTTTCAACACACTTGTGAGTACAAGACAGACATACGTGGTCATAAAATTTATTTGAAGCAGCTGTTGAAGGCTGAAGTAAGCTAGGTACTATAATCTAGAAAGATATCAGCAATCAATATTTAATTATTTGTAAATTTTATAATTAATCCTTAACTTTAGGCAAGCTATCCAAAGTTATTTAATAGGTATGTAAGATTAATTGTAAATTGATTGTTTGTCACTTAATAACTATTTCTATTTTTATATCTTTCTAAAAATAATTAATGTACCATAGGTACTAACTTATTATTACCCGTAGTTTTGTCTTATTTTAACTTCTCTTTCACATGTTTATGGCTTTTACACCATGTTACCTTTTTGTATTGATAAGAATTTTTATATAATTATGTAGCACATAGGATTGCCTATATACTCTAGTAATAAAATCCTATGTATATAAGACTAAATATAAAATAAATAACAAAATATGTAAACTTGATTAGGGGAAAATTGTAAACTTGACTATATTTTTGATCTTTAAATTTAAATTGTTAATATTCTTAATTTAGGCTTTCTTGCATTTTGTAGCAATTAAAATTGTCCATCTTTAATAAACATAACCCTTAATATAAGTTATAAACATAACAACGAATTGTAGAAATAACTCAGAATGTAAGAGAAAAACGAATTAAAATAAAATTTAAACTGCGGCTCTCTTTACGGTATTGCTCAGTTTTGGAGTCTAAACGGCAGTCTGAGAGATTGATATTGACTTCAATTAACAAACTCAAGATTTACTTTTTATCGTGCTCTTCATACTGCCTGCCTGAAAAATACCGCAACGAAGCCAAGTTATTATTATCAAGTCACCACGAGGTTTTATTTTCAAGATCCCATTGGTACTGCCCAACCTCCACATCTCCATACAGTCCACTGCTGGGTAGTATCAACCAATGGTCCTTCGAGAGCCGGATCTCTGAAGATTGCGTCAAACCTAGTGAAGCCTTCGTGGAGTCTTCGTGGTGGCGTCGAAGAGTCTCCGTGGTGCCGTCGTGTGCAGTCTTCGTGGTGGCGTCGAAGAGTCTCCGTGGTGCCGTCGTGTGCAGTCTTCGTGGTGGCGTCGAAGAGTCTCCGTGGAGCCGTCGTGTGCAGTCTCCGTGGTGTCGTCGTGAAGCCGTGAAGATCGAGAGGCAAGACGGACAGCGCTGGAAGAAGCCATCACGCGGCCACCTAGCGGTGTTAAACGGCCATCAAACAGCGTGCGTTAATGCCATTTATGGTAGTGTGGGTTACCAGACGCGCCCACGAGTCCACAGGACTCAATAGTCTGACCTCGCTGGTAAGGTTCTATTACTGAGGGTTTCTCAGAGCTGTTTTACGGCCTCGAGGAAGCTGACGAGTTGGGTTGTTCCTACCCTTCTCCGAGCAGCCCAAGGTGGTAGCGCTCTCTGCCAGGTGGTTCCCCTACCCGCCCTATCCTATTTCCACCCTCGGCTGACGTCATCACGCTAGGAAGTCAGTCGAACTGCTAGTGTTAGGAAATAGGTATTATAAGTTAGGGTTTTTTATTGTGTATAGTGAATATTTAGATTAGGGAACCCCCTCGTAGCACCATGTCGGACGGAAAGAAGCTAAGGTCAGGCAAGAAAACCGGTACACCATTGGACAGTGAAACATCAGGAACCACAGAGACCAATACGTGGAGCCATGGGACCGGCACAGAAGAGCAGTCACGCAATAGCACGCAACAAAGTAGCGAACAGGTGACAGAATCGAGCGGAAATATAGAAGTAACGGAAGTGTTAGTGCAAACGTTAGCAAACAGTGCACCCGGGACGGTTGTAGGTATGCCTGTCGCGAGTGATAGGCCCGGAATCGATATATCTACTTCGCAGTCTAGTAAATTATCTCAGATTAAGGCGCAGTTAGAACTTAGGGCCTCCGAATTAGAACGGGCGCGGGCGGCAACCGCATATGCTGAGACTCGTTTGGAGTTAGCCAGATTCGAACTGGCAACTGTTGAAAACTCCAACGAGGCGGATGTCACCCCCGAACCTATTGACGGTAGGGTTCATAGTTGGATCAATGATCAAAATAACGCGCGAGTAATTTGCGAACGGGAATGTAGGGCACAACCGGCTAGCGTACCTCCGTGCGTAAACGTTCAGATGTCTCACCCAGTTAAGAGTCGCGAAAATATTAGTGATGAAAGCGGCATGTCGGCGCTAGCCGACGCGATAGTAAAGGCAGTCAATCTTAGTAAGTCAAACAGTCAATCAATACCTAAATTTATGGAAGAGTTGCCCTATTTCGAGGGCAACATATCCGAGTGGATTCCATTTAAATCGGTGTTTATAGACACTCAGAACTCGTATACGGGAGTTCAAAACGTAGCTAGGCTTCGTAAGGCGCTCCGCGGCCATGCTAGAGAAACCGTGCGGTCTTTAATGTATACTAGCATCGAACCAAGTGCTATAATGGAAACATTAGAAAGACGTTACGGTAGGCCGGAAATGTTGATATTATCGGAGTTAGAGTCTTTAAAAAAGCTACCCCGCATGTCAGAAGACGGGAAAAATATTACGATGTATGCTAGCAAGGTAGCTAACACCGTCGCCTCGATTAAAACTTTAAATCAACCTCAATATTTATACTCACCAGAGTTAGTAAGTAGAGTTATAGATAAATTAAGCGTAATTTTAAAATATAAATGGTTCGAATTTAAATCAATGTATGCCGACATACCAGAATTAGTTTTATTGTCACAATTTTTAAATAAAATGGCAGATCAGTGCGGTGCTATGTTTTCATACAATTCAAATAGGGAAGAACGCGCCTTTAGTCGGCAACCGAGGCCGGTTAACGCCGTGAAAACATACAAACATCGCTCGCGTTCATACAGTAGCGACTCATCATGCCCGTCGGAAAACGAGCGCGAACCGAAAAAGGCAACCGTTGCTGCAGTGGCTCACCGAAAGAGTTTAAATAAAAAACGCAACTCGAAACCCCCACAAGCCACACCTTGCCACGATAAAGTCGATAAGGGCAAGTGCGCATTGTGCGGGGGTACTCACTTGATAAAAGAGTGTGCGGATTTTGCCAAATTAAACGTCGCAAAACGGTGGGAAACAGCGAAGAGCAACAGGCTGTGCTTTAGATGTTTAAATGAAGCCCACAAACGCATAATGAGATGTAAATATAAACCGTGCGGCATAAATGGTTGTGAAGCGTCGCATCATCGCCTTCTACATCACGGGCAGGAATCGAACCCGGGAACTGCGGATGCGACGATAAACTCAGTTAACCACGTTAGCGCGTCAACCATTTTACCGGTTGAGCTGAGCGGTCCATTAGGTACACACGCATTGTTAGACGAAGGGTCAACAATGACGTTGATAGAGCGGGATGTGACTCATAGATTAGTATCGCCAAGTAGGTCGGAGCAGCTCACCATCGAAGCTGTCTGCAGTGGTAAGACAAATGACTCGGAGTCAACAAGAGTTAAGCCGAACATCCGCGGCATATGTAGCCGCGAGCTAAAAACTATGACCGCCCACACGATAGGCGCTTTGAGCCTCGCGCCGCAAGTCAAAGAGCATTTTAGTATAGAATCATTAGGAATCGAACCGCGCAAACCGGAAAAGGATCCCGAGGTACGGGCTCTAAAGTTGTTAGATTCTACATGCGCGAAGTTACCTAACGAGAATAGATACGAGGTAGGGTTGCTATGGCGATCGGACGATGAGGTAATGCCCGATAACCGTAAACAAGCCCTCAGCCGTCTGTATAACCTCAAAAAGAAATTAGATAAAGACAAGTCTTTAAAAGCGGAGTATAGTAAACAGATAGAAAACCTTATCGAAAAAGGTTACGCCAAAATAGTCGAGGCACCGTCGTCATCACCGCGTCTATGGTATTTACCACACTTTGCTGTGACGCACCCACAAAAGGGTAAAGTAAGGCTAGTCTTTGACGCCGCGTGTAGAACAGCCGGTAAATGCTTAAATGACGCACTGGTAGCGGGTCCCGACTTATTGCAGTTACTTTTCAGCGTATTAATTCGGTTCCGCGAAGGCCAAGTAGCAGTTGTGGCCGACATTAAAGACTGGTCTGTTATACGAATGTCAACAAAAATCGAGTCAACCGAGAAGAAACTTAAACCTGCTATTACGGTCATAATTAGCAAAACGTACGATCACTTACCCGATTCCTCGCGATTTTCATCGTATAATAAAATGTTGCGTGCTACGGCGAGACTGCTACTCGCAGCTGAGGTATTTAAAACCCGAAGGCTACGAGAATCACAGTCAAGAACAAGAGATGTTTCAACGAAACACTTACTTATCGCCGAAAGAACATTACTTCATAGATGTCAAAATGAATCCTCCCATAAAGAAAGAAGACGTCTAAAGTCAGATCGTCCGCGGCATCGATTCGCCGCCCTGTTATTCTTCTCGACCGACCTAGCTTACAAACTAAAACGGTGCTTGCGCACGAGGGGGAGACTGAAGTAAGCTAGGTACTATAATCTAGAAAGATATCAGCAATCAATATTTAATTATTTGTAAATTTTATAATTAATCCTTAACTTTAGGCAAGCTATCCAAAGTTATTTAATAGGTATGTAAGATTAATTGTAAATTGATTGTTTGTCACTTAATAACTATTTCTATTTTTATATCTTTCTAAAAATAATTAATGTACCATAGGTACTAACTTATTATTACCCGTAGTTTTGTCTTATTTTAACTTCTCTTTCACATGTTTATGGCTTTTACACCATGTTACCTTTTTGTATTGATAAGAATTTTTATATAATTATGTAGCACATAGGATTGCCTATATACTCTAGTAATAAAATCCTATGTATATAAGACTAAATATAAAATAAATAACAAAATATGTAAACTTGATTAGGGGAAAATTGTAAACTTGACTATATTTTTGATCTTTAAATTTAAATTGTTAATATTCTTAATTTAGGCTTTCTTGCATTTTGTAGCAATTAAAATTGTCCATCTTTAATAAACATAACCCTTAATATAAGTTATAAACATAACAACGAATTGTAGAAATAACTCAGAATGTAAGAGAAAAACGAATTAAAATAAAATTTAAACTGCGGCTCTCTTTACGGTATTGCTCAGTTTTGGAGTCTAAACGGCAGTCTGAGAGATTGATATTGACTTCAATTAACAAACTCAAGATTTACTTTTTATCGTGCTCTTCATACTGCCTGCCTGAAAAATACCGCAACGAAGCCAAGTTATTATTATCAAGTCACCACGAGGTTTTATTTTCAAGATCCCATTGGTACTGCCCAACCTCCACATTTCCATACAGTCCACTGCTGGGTAGTATCAACCAAAGGCATTACACGCTGCTGCTGCAGGCGCGCCGCCTGGACGCGCGCGCTCATATATTTAATGTATAACCCGGATCAATAAAATATGCTCTATTTACTCGCATGTAATTTGCACTAAAGTACAATTCAACATTGTAGGATTCATTATATTATGCACTAGGGTATAATATAATATATTATGCACGCGTGACTTATAGCCCAGTTTATAGTTCTAAATTCAATAGAATAAGGCTCACTTTACGAGCAAGTGTGTTGAAAATACAATTATTAAACTTAACATAATTTTAATTAGTTGTGTTGAAAAGTCGTATACAACAGAAACCTTAACCTTTAGCCCGAATACCACGGAGCGGTTAAATGCTTTAGTTAAATTAAAATAAATACATTAGTTATCTTTCTTCTTTTGTTATTATACATCAGTTACCTTTTAAAGTTTTTTAAAAACAAATAAATTGAATTTGAAAGACCAAGGTAATGTCTGTCGTCCTGAATACATTGCTTTGGAAAAAATATAAGTGATTCTACAACAGCAATGATAGAAGGAAGAATTAGTCTTGGTCATTGTCTATAAAAAATATGTCCCTTTGTTTTTGTAATTGTTATTCAGAATAATATTTATGTAGGTTACAAAGTAATATTGTATTAGGTCCTTACATATGAAATTGGCGTTTTTTATGGGAGGAATAAAAGTCGTTTATATTTTCAATATAATATATTTATTTAATCAAAGTATGATCCATTGCTATCTATGCACTTCTGCCTTCTCATAGGTAGTTCATTTATGCCTTTTCAAAAAAAAACATTAGGACGGGAATCAATAAAATAAAGAAGGCGGTTTGGACTGCCTCATCGTTGTTGAATTTTTTCCTCTGCAATAAGTTATCCAAATTTCTAAAAAAATGTTAGTCTTTTGGAGCAAGGTCCGGAGAGTACAGTGGATTTCTTAAACATTTCAATTGAAGCTCCTTTAATTTGGTAGCAGTCTGTTCTGCAGTGTGTGGTCTTGCGTTGTCCTGAAGCAGCAGTGGCCTTGTGCGATTGACCAGTCTCGGTTGTTTAGCGGCTAGTTTATCCATCATTTTTTGGAGCTGACTACAGTAGATATCTGCAGTAATCGTCTGGCCAGATTTAAGGAAGCTGTAGTTCACCACACTGGCACTAGTCCACCAAACTCTGACCAATAACTTTTTTCTAGTTAATTTTCCCTTGGGGCAGAATATGGATGGTTCACCGGGGTTCAGCCATTGCAATCTGCGCTTCCTATTGTCTTAGAGTATCCACTTTTCATAGCAGGTAATGATTCGATTTAAGATCCCTTCATGATTGTGCCGGTTCAGTAATGTAACGCAGCAGTCGACGCGCGTTTGTCGGTTTGCTTCACTCAATTCATGAGGTACCCACCTTTCGAGCTTTCTTATCTTCCCAATTTGTTTCAAGTGGATTAAAACAGTTTTATCGCTAACACCGCAGCCTGCAGCTGACTTGGACGTAGTTTTCGATGGATTCACTTCCACAATAGCCTTAAATTCTTCATTGTCAACTTTGGTCTCCGGCCGTCCACGGGGATTGTTCTGTAGGTTGAAATTTTCAGAATGAAAACGAAAAAAATTTTTTGAGCCGTTTCTGCAGCACTGGTGCCACGGCGGAACTCATATTCGTAAATAACGCGAAATTTTAAATTTTCCATTTTGTAAACTCAATGACGCAGAGAAAAAACCAAAAGAAATACGGTTTTCGAGACACAAATTGATGAGTAAATCTATCTATCTATCTTCTATACTTATAGAAAGAAAGAAAGAAAGAAAGAAAAGAAAGAAAAAACTAGTTTATTGCCAATCAAAAAATAAAAAAATAAACATAGTAATTATTTATACAAAAAAAAATATCATAAAACAGAAAAGTATACATTTACAAGATATATTCTAACAATAAAAAAATAATAACTTAAAAATTAACATATTTAAAAAGGGATGTACTCATAACAATTTACTAATATAGGTATGTATAAAGTGCGATAAATTTTTGTATTGGCAAATGGCCACAAGCTCAGCATTTGTCATCAGATAGACTTACACCGTGATGTTAGTCGCATCTGGATGACGCTGGTTTTCAGCAAGGGCCAGAATTGGGTGATAAAAATATTAAAAAAATGTAGGTAAGGTAGAGAGCGCAATCGAGCGTTGTATTCGTGTAGTGTTGTATGTATTGTTTTGGTTTATGTATTTTGTGGGTTTAGGTATTTTGTACGTTATTGTTGTTGAAATTTTTGTGGGTATGTATTGTTCAATATAATATGGGTAATAGTAATATGTATAAAGTAGTGTAGAAAATAATAATAATAGCAATCGAAATCAAAAGAAAACAAAATATATATAATTAGATAAATGAAATATGTAATATTGCTAAAGAGAATTTTTCTTTTTAAAATTTTCGAAACATTTGCTTTGTGGCAGTAATTTGTATCTCTAATAATATCTTTTTCTGATTTTTTTTAAAAGTATAGAATGAGATGTCGCTTTTTAGTGGTGGTGGCAGATCGTTCCAAATCTTAGAGGCTGCAAACCTAAAACTACTTTTGAAGTTGGCTGTGTAGTGTTTGTGCGTTGCCATGATTTGAAGATTTTTACTACGTGTATTTCTATTATGAGCTTTTCCGAGCCAGTCAATTTTGTTCAAGAGATATCGAGGTTTCCCAGAATGAACAACTTTATGAACTAAACCTGCTAAATGAAGATGCCTTCTGCCCTCCATTTTAAGTATAGAGTTTTTATTGAGAAACGGTGTTATGTGAGAGCGTGTTGGGATCTGGAAGCAGAATCTGGCGCATGCATTTTGGACTCTTTGTATTGCACGACTAGTTTTTTCATAGAGTCTGGGGCCGTAGACTACATCACAGTAGTTAAATACTGAAAGAACGAGTGCCTCTGACAGGTCAATTCTCACCTTCTCATTTAGGTAGTCTCTGGTTCCATACAGTACTTTAAGTCTAAAGAAGACAGTTCTGATTTTGGAATTAATGTGCTCAATGAAGCGAAGTTCACTGTCCATCTTCAAACCGAGGTTCATGGCCGACGTCACCCTCTCCACCCGGACCCCATTTATTGTGATTTCCGGCGAAGAGTCCATTATTTGTTGGCATTGCTTTTTACCTCCCATTACAATGAACTTGGACTTAGAAGGGTTGAGTGCCAATGTGTTGAGTTTCGCCCATTTAAAGATATTGTCTAAGTCCTCGTTTATTTGTAGTATTGATTCCATAAGTGTGTTTTGTTTAAAAGACGCATAAAGCTGAGTGTCGTCGGCGTAGAGGTGGACTTTGCAGTACTTAAGGTGTTTTAAGAGATCGGTTGTATACAAAATAAATAAAATAGGTGATAGTGTGGACCCTTGAGGACATCCTCTTTTGAGGGTTTCAATCTCCGAACTTACATGGTTACCTCGATTATCATCGGTATGTACAAACTGTTTTCGATTAGAAAGAAAAGATTCAAACCATTTACAAGCCTCCTCTGAGACTCCATAATATGTTAATTTAGCCAGTAATAGTTCAATGTTAATGCAGTCGAACGCTCTAGTGAAATCTAAGAGAACAAGAATACTACCCATTCCATTGTCTGCTGCTGCAAGAATGTCGTCTGTAACATGCGCTAAGGCGGTCGCGGTCCCATGGTGACGACGGAAACCTGACTGCATGATGGGTAATATGTCCTCCATCTCTAAATATTCTGTTAGTTGAGAGCAGACTACACTTTCAGTGATCTTGGAAAGAATTGGCAGGATACTAATGCCTCGAAGGTCTTTGCAGCTTTCTACTTTCGATGACTTTGGTATAGGTTTTATTTTGGCAAGTTTCCATGTTTCGGGGAAAACACCTTCGGTTATTGATTTATTAATAATGGTTGTAATAATTGGTAGTGTGGTAGGTAAAGTCATCCGTAGCATTTGAATAGTTATTGTATCATGGCCTGCAGCATTCGTACCTATTGCATTAATTATTTTAACTATTTGTCCCTGCGTTGTACTTTTAATTTTGAATGTTTTCTCGGTGTCCATGTACTTGACGTGATGTTTAAAGGTGTTTATATAATTAAAATCTACGTTAGAATCGCCAGGGATATCGAGAAAGAATCTGTTTATTTTATCGGGATCTCTCAACAAATGGTCAGGTAATGCGTCGGCGCATTTGTTTCCAAGCACAGATGTTTTTTTAAAATATTTCCACATCAAACTAGGATTATTTTTGTTTTTGTTGACATAGAACGTAAAGAATGCTTCTTTTTCTCTTTTTATTGCACTGGTCACCATGTTTCTGAGATCCTTATAATATCTCATATGGGATTCCTTTTTTGTAGACCGAGCTCTACTAAGAGCTTTGTCACGTAGAGACATCATAAATCTGATGTTGTCGGTTAGCCATGGGCAGGGACGTTCTTTTATTTTTATTTTACGTAGAGGGGCATGTTTGTTAAATATTTGGTTTATATTATCATTAAAAAAGTCAACCATATCGTTGATGTCATTGTAACTGTATATTTTGTTCCATTCTACCGAATTGAGGTCCTGCATAAATAATTCTTCGTCTATTTTGTGAATAGCGCGAGTCCACAAATAATACGGTGCAAATACAGGTCTCTTGATATTAAATTCGCCTAATACTAAGCCATGATCACTCAATATAGGGTTATGATATACAGTTATAGATTTGCAGATATCCTTGCTATCAGTTATTACAAGATCCAGCAGGGACGAAGAGTTACTTGTAATTCGCGTTGGTTCCTGGACTAGCTGATACAGGTTATGTTGACTGAAGAAAGAAATCAATTCCGGTGCTGAGTGATCATTTGGTTTAAGTAAGTTGATATTAAAGTCAGTAAGTATAAAAATATGATCACAATATCTAAAAGCACTTACTGACTGGCTTAGCGCGTCCATAGCTGCGGTGGGTGAGAGCCCGGAGCCCGGGCGGTACGCGGTGCCGACGGCGACGCGGCCCACCCCGGGTAAGCTCAGTTCGAGCCACATCTGCTCGAGCGTGGAAGGAGGGTGTGGTTTGGTGCGCACTCGCAGACCGCGCCGCACGTAGAAACCAACACCACCCCCTCTTTCATCGTGTGGTCGAGGAGTGTTCTTCAGTATAAATCCTGGGATAACTGGGGCATACTTGTCTTGATCAGTTTTGGTCCAAGTTTCATTTAACGCTAAAATATCTGGTTTATACTTATCCATGGATACCATAAGCTCATCCTGTCCAGTGTTTAAGGAGCGTATATTTAGCAAACCTAGTTTTAAATGAGAACTTTTTTGTGTACTTGTCATTTTCTAAGTGAAGGTATAATAGTTATAAATGGATGAATTAAAAGAAGTGGTTATGAATTGAAATGAACAATATATAAGTAATATTGTTAAGTACCAAAGAATCCCTCGAATTGAATTGATTATTGTACACTCCATAGAACAAAATATTGATATAAGCATACCCAAAATATATTTTGATTGTGGTTTAGACCCATTATTTTCAATTTTGTATCTCAGTGAAAAGAAATACTTTTTATGCAGTTTATAAGGTAGGCTATATTTACACGATTTATGAAAACTAAAATAATACGTAGTTGTAATCATATTATACAGTACCGATTTAAAAAATATACAGAAATATAAAATAAAGACATGAACATTTAACAAAATAACCATCTGCAGAGCCAAAACTAATAAAATGAATTTGTAATAACCATTGTGGATAAAAATTAATAACACAAATAGTCAATTTAGTTTCTCCAAATCAGTTTCACTTCGAATTCTAATTATTTTACTTGAATCTGTTTTTCTCATTTGAATTAATGAATTTTTTACCCAAACGTACTTGTACTTTTTCTCAGTCCTAGCAGCACGAGCTTTAGCGTAAAGTAGTTTGTTTTTAAGCGTTAGGTGTTCGTTTACATAGAACCGACGAGTAGGTGCCGGCAGCGACAGTTGCTCAGTGGAGAGCTCGCGGCGCGCGCGGGCGGCGGCGAGCAGCGCGTCGCGCGTGCGGCGCGAGGACAGCTGCACCACGATGTTGCGCGGACGCTCGCCGCGCGCGCCGCCGCCACCGCCCCCGCCCGGCGCCGCGCGATGCGCGCTCTGGATGCTGTCGGCTGGCAGCTTCACTCCCACTAGGTTACCTATGTTTGAAACCAAGTTAATTAGGTTTTCGTTGCTAGTCTCAGGGATGTTTTGAATTTCAATATTATTGTTTCTTGAATTTTGATCTATAATATCTAAATTTCTCTGCAATTGTTTTAACTCTTGCTTCAATTCATGGTTTTCGTGTTGAAGTTCCAGAACGCAACTTGTTTTCACTTCTAGAGCGTCTAGCCTATTTTCCCATGTACTAAGGCGGTCGGAAATCTTTTGTAAATCGTCCTGTATCGGTTTAAAGTCGTGTTTTAACTCTTCTCTCAAAAGCATGAATTTTTTATCAAAATATTCTATAAAGTATTTTGTATCCAAATTTCCTATTGATGTAGGTATTTCCGATGCAATGGTATTAATTGGCGTTTTAGGACTTTTAACGCCGAGGTGGTCCTTCTTTGGTTTACATGTAGGGCACTTCCATTTGGATTTATTCATTGGTAGAATTTTATTATATTCAGTTTCCGTATAATAAATCTGTAGAGAGGTCAATTCTGTACATGAAATATTTTTTCAAAATAACTATCAGGGGGTGATTAGTGATCGATACCGATGCCAAAAATGCAATCAGTAAAATTTTTGTCTGTCTGTCTGTATGTTCCTTATAGAAACAAAAACTACTCAACGGATTTTAACGAAACTTAGTAAAATTATTCTTCATACTCCTGGGCAGGTTATAGTATACTTATTATCACGCTACAATTAATAAGAGCAGAGCAGTGAAGGGAAATGTTGGAAAAACGGGAGAAGTTACTTCATTTTTTAAGCTTCCGTCGCGTGTGCAGCCTTAATGGTTAAAGCTGCATAGAAATCATGTATGACAGAAATATTCTTCATAAAATTATATAAAAAATATCCCACGACAGTATATATCTATATTTTATGGTTGACTCACAATAACACGTGTAAATCCCGATAGCTTAGCAGTTCGGACCTTTCTGATTATATTTGTTTACTCTTACTTTTATAATACTCTCACTCATCCCTAATTAAAAAAAATAACACTATTACCTATTCAATAAAAAAAGAATCATCGAAATCGGTATAGAAACACCAAACTTATACATGAAATACGTTAATAACCCATCGCGCGTGAATACTGAATGATAATTATAGGGATTATTTTTGCGTAACGGTTGCCGCGCTCGACGCGGCTCGCGGCGGTAGGGTATAAAAAGGCGGGAGGCGAGCGCAAGCTTTTCACTTCCCGTCATAGAGTAACTTATATACTGGGTATGTATGGGTTTCAGCAAAAAACTTTCCAACGCACCTGGTGCCGACCCCTAGAGTTGCAGGTGGCCGTAGGCGATGTTGATTACTTAGCAGATATTATGCCCCAAATACTTTTTTGCCACATAGAAAGTTACATCACAATATAGCTTATGACGACCGACTGGTGTAATATATGTGTTACGGTAAGAGTGAATAATTTAATAAAAATAGATCATTATTAATAATCTTCACTTATTCACTCTTACCGTAACATATAAGTACATTGCCTTCGACGCCAGAAGTAGTAACATCACTCACTTCCCGTTTGCGTTCGCTCCCGAACGGTCGTGTCTGCGGCCGCTCCCGAGTGTTCGTATTGCGCTGCCCTTGTTCCCTCCCCCGCACTCGTGCGGGTTAGGTGCCAAGTTAAGCTCTTTCGGAAAGTTTTCTCTTGTGGAGGCTGTGTGGTGTCGGGGCTAATTCATCTGCCCTTTTCAGGGCGGACCCGACTGCTGCCGGCCGAAGCATCGCTGGTCAGGTGGATACGTTACCGTGCCAACGAAGCCTGATCGTCCGCCGTTCACCGGCAATAGGTCCGTACTAGGTCGTTCTTTACAGCGCAGTTTGTCTCCGATAGACTTTCTTTCAGCCCAGCATAATGTCTCGTCACCCTGAGTGCATGGAACATCAATGCCAAGTCAATCGTCGTCGTATTTATGACATCCATGAGGAAAAGTTCAAAAGTCTCAGAGAGGCTCAACGCAGTCATCGCGACGAGTTGAGAAAGAATCGATCTGAGTATGAAGCTCAGATCCTTTCTTTGCAAGAGGAATTATCCGCCTGTCCTTCGTCCATAGAATTCAATGTGTTGTCTTCTAATTACAGCCAGTTGTCCAGCGAAAATCAATCACTGGAAGCCGAGAAGGATGAACTTCTCGCCCAAATTGAGTCCTTGCGAAAGCAATTGTCCGCTCGTCCTCAGGTCGCCTCTTTTTCTCAGGGGTTCCAAACTGATTCTCCGGCGTCTCCAGATCCATCTGAGTCCGTCGATCCTTTTTCAGATCGCATGTCGATAGATTCCACCGCATGCAAACGGAAAACTACCCCGCCAGGTAGTGATTCCGACTCCGCTCCTTTAGTTCCAGAATCTCCTGCTCCGTTCACCGAGGTTCGCAAAAAGTCCAAGTCCAAGAAGAAGAAGCAAGACGCCTCTTCAGTCTCCCCATCCGTTTCAGCTGCTCCAGCCGCTGTTCCTGCTCCGCAAAATGTCGCAACGGCGTCTGCTCCTGCGCCTTTTGTTTCAGCGATCCCGGCGTCTCAGCCTGCGTCGCAATCAGATTCGGCTCCACCGAAAGTCAAGTCTCCGCCCCCCGTCTTTCTACGGGACAAGAGCCGCTGGACCGAGGTCTCAGCTCTCTGTGATAGTCACAATCCCAAGATCCAATATAGTAAAGCATCCAACGTGGGTGACTCTATTAAGATCTTAGTCTGTTCCATTTCCGATTTCAGGAATCTTACTCGGCTTCTTGCTGATCAAAAGCTCGAGTACCACACTTACGCCCTCCCTGAGGAGCGTAAGATTCGTGCCGTCCTCAGGAACGTGCCGTTCGAGCTCTCGAACGAGCAAATCCAAAAGGACCTGTCATCTCAAGGTTTCCCCGTCGAATCTGTGCACAAAATGCACAGCCGCCGGGGCAAGCAGTTCCCACTTGCGCTAGTAATCCTAGCGAAGAGCCCGCAAGGGCAGTCCATTTTCAGAGGCAAGCCCACCGTGTGTGGTCTCTCCAACATCCGCGTCGAAACTCCACACAAGCGTGGTTTCCCAGGTCAGTGCCACCGCTGCCAACTGTATGGTCATGCGGCGGCAAACTGTTTTGCTTCCCCTAGGTGCGTCAAGTGCCTAGATCCGCATGGGACTAAGGAGTGCTCTCGCACTCCCGAATCGCCCACCGCTCCGTCCTGCGTCTTGTGCGGCCAGTCAGGCCACACAGCAAACTTTCGCGGCTGCCCCAAGGCACCGCGTGCTGCCAGGGCTACCGTGAAGCCCATCGAGAACTGGAGAGAGCGACCGCAGCCTAGCTCGGACGCCCCTCCAGTCAGTTCAAAGGCCCCTAAGGCCTTGACTTCTATCGTTCCAGGTCAGCGCAGCCGGGTCGCGACTCAATCGCAACCGGCCGCCAAATCGGCTTCCCAGTGCCAGAACGCAAAAGGTTCTCAAGACCGCATGGCGTTCTGGATCCAGCTCGCTCCTATCGACGAGATCCTGGCTTTCGGCGCCGCTCTCGACGCCAGCCCAGAGGGTTTCAACGGTGCTCTTCCGGTCCTAACCAAGTTCGCTCCCCTTATCAGGAAACTCCAGCAAGCTCAACGTTTCTAAACGTAGTCCTTCTTTCCAGCATTCCTATCTCAGAGTGAGTCTGATCACTCTAGATAATATCTTAGTTTCAGCTTTGTCATTTCTGCTAATCTTAGCTTTATTTTTCTCACTTTCAGTTCCTTTTGGTGGCAGCCGTCTGGATGCCGCTCACTGCGCAGCCTCTCTCTCCAATTGGCTGTCGCTCCGATGAAGACTAATGGCCTCAATCAAGGTGAGTCAGTAAAGAGGAATGTTTAGTGGGTATGCTCGGCTTCACTGAGTGAGTCTCCACACTGTCTGGGCATTCTATTTTCCGTTAGCCACTGTGGTTAACAGCTTATAGAATGCCCATTCGTCCGTAATAGGATTCATCCTCCTCCCGCTAAAGCTTGCTTTACTGGTTAAAGCTTGTTTTAGGGGGTGCCAAAATTTTCTGTGGCGGAAAAACAAAAAAAAAAAACGCAAGCTTTTGCGCGATTTAATATAGGTAGGTACAGAAGGAGCAAGCGTTACATTACCTGTCAAATTTCCCCAACCAATTTTAACTTATTATCGAGGGCATAGAGTTCAAATTCAAGTAAAAAAATTTGACAGATTTGTAACGCTTGATGTACTGTCTTTTGTACATCTATACATATAATAAAATGGTAGGAAAGTCAAAACTGTACATTGAATATTTTTTTAAAAGAATACTTGGGGTATGATCTACAATCGAAACAGAAACAAAAAATATAGTTTTTAGAATTTTTTTCTGTTTGTCTGTTTGTCTTTCCGGGATAAACTCAAAAAGTACTGCATGGATTTACTTCAAATTTGGCATGAAGATAGTTAAGAAGTCGGGTCAACATATAGGCTACATATTATCACGCTAGCAGTGTTATAATCGTAGGTGCGTTTGGTGCTGCATAGCGTTCACGCAGACGACGTCGCGGGCAGCAGCTAGTACAGAGATAAAATGGAAATCAAGGTTATGTTTATTTCATGATCGTTTCTGCCTCTTGGAAGTCAGAAACCGTAGATTTCTTCGGAATAAAAAGTAACGTATGTGTTAACTACTATACCAAATTACATTAATATTGGCTTAGCCGTTTGGCAGTGAAAAGCAGCCATACATAACTACAGGTAGTATTTTTATGTACACTGATAATGGCTGGATGGATGGATTTTTGCTATTCTTTCACGCAAAAACTACTTAGCTTTACCTAGAATAACAATAAGCTAAGTGTAATTAATGAAGATATTGCATGAATTAAGTAAACTTGAAGGCATTAAATAAAACACTTTTTAACCGGATTAATGGCGTATAATTTATATTTTACATTTTAACTCGACGTTTCGGTGTCTTTGCAGACCCCGTGGTCACGAGCGACTGTTAAAATTTAAAATGTAAATATACGCGATAAATCCGGTTAAAAAGTGTTTTATTTAATAGTCATACATAATAGTTATCGCGAAAACTTAAGACAATATTAAAATTTAAGACACTTTGGCACCCGATTTGTTTATAACGCTATGTGCCTTTGTAATGTACCTAATAGATTTGTAAGTTACCTACCTATGTTTGTGGTAAGGAGTTATACATATTATATTTCACAGCTTCTTTCTTTGCGATTGAGGTTTACTTTATGTAGTAGCGCCACCTACTGCTAGCCTTTGCACGGATTTTAGAGTCTATGATAAGGGTTCTTTTCTTTTTTTTTTTTTTTTTTAACAACTGTCACGTTTCGCTCCCTATGTCAGCATCCAGTCTACAGAACTCATTCTGCGTTTCCGTGCTGTAGCCTGCGCACGTCGACTAAAATATATTAATTAGCTAGTTAAATTTTAAAAGTTTAAATGGTAAAAATTGTGCATCGAAGGAAGAGAAAATTCTCAAGAAAATAATTCGAGGAGGTTGAGACATCAAATTACAAATTCCGAAGAACCCAACGGTGTTGGGACTTATTAGAAAAAATGTCGTTGACACAAAAACTACCCACATTGTATGTGCGTGTAGTCATCGAGGTTCGATGCATACAATTAATTCTCCTATTTAGTCCGTTACTCGATAATAATATCGTCATTGGCGATTAATCTGATGTACGGTGGAGAATCTCTAATATAATTTTAATAAATATTAGAAAAAATGTCGTTGACACAAAAACTACCCACATTGTATGTGCGTGTAGTCATCGAGGTTCGATGCATACAATTAATTCTCCTATTTAGTCCGTTACTCGATAATAATATCGTCATTGGCGATTAATCTGATGTACGGTGGAGAATCTCTAATATAATTTTAATAAATATTAGAAAAAATGTCGTCGACACAAAAACTACCCACATTGTATGTGCGTGTAGTCATCGAGGTTCGATGCATACAATTAATTCTCCTATTTAGTCCGTTACTCGATAATAATATCGTCGTTGGCGATTAATCTGATGTACGGTGGAGAATCTCTAATATAATTTTAGTAAATATTAGAAAAAATGTCGTTGACACAAAAACTACCCACATTGTATGTGCGTGTAGTCATCGAGGTTCGATGCATACAATTAATTCTCCTATTTAGTCCGTTACTCGATAATAATATCGCCGTTGGCGATTAATCTGATGTACGGTGGAGAATCTCTAATATAATTTTAATAAATATTAGAAAAAATGTCGTTGACACAAAACTACCCACATGGTATGTGCGTGTAGTCATCGAGGTTCGATGCATATAATTAATTCTTTTGATTAGTCAGTTACCAGATAATATCGCCGTTGGCGATTAATCTGATTTGCGGTGGAGACGATCTTGCACGCCGAATCCAAGATTTGAAGTGCCCGAGCTACCTCCGTCATTATCAGCCTTTTTTTTTTTGATACGATTAATGTCCCGGAAGAGGTCTAAAAACCAGCAGTTGTCGGCTGAAGATCTAAAGAATCTAAAGATAAGCCTGTTGAGGACTATCTTGTACCCGCAATTTGCAAATATTTACTTGCTCCCTTTATTAAATTTAGAAGCAAAAGCAGCATTGGCTGAAACTCTTACCAAACGAGATTCTATACATCAACAAAAAAAAAAAAAAAAAAGGGCAAATTGGAATCGCCTTGGCAGCTTTATCGCAAGCGATGGTAATCATTTTCAATGAAACTTTGAAGCAAAAACTTTTAAAACTGCTGAGTTACGCTTGTCGCGATAGCCAGAATAGGGAAACTAAAACTCATCGTAACATAATAATGAGTTCCATAAACGTATGCCTGCGTGACACGCTGACCAATACAAGTTGCGATGATTATCTATTGGGAGGAGATGTTGCTGAAACGCTGCAAATTGCAAAAAACGACGACGTCATCTCCGCAGCCACAGCTGCCGGCTCGAGCTCCACAGCAGAGCTACACGTACCCGCCACGTAGGACCTACCACGAACGGTCGTGGAACACTAGCAACCAGCGGAAATAAACCACCAGGTGCAGTGCGATGGACGTTTACGATATTTTCATCAAAAATGGGCTTAGATAACGAGTGATCCATTAATATTATCGTGAATAGCTGGTTACTAAAGACCTTTTAAATATCTGCCCGCTAAACAAAGTAGCTCTTGTGTTTACCCAAGGTCAATACATGGCCATAAAGATTATATTTTAGCGTTGGATAAACTATTAAAAATAAATGCTATATTCGTATGTTCTCATGAGCCAGCTAAATTTTATCACAAATTTTTTCTTGTGCTCAAGCTATACGGTGAAAATCGCTTCATAAATAATTTAAAATCTTTGAATTAATTTACTACAAAACACTTCAAAATGGAAGATTACAGAACCGCTGATAAGTTAACAAAACAATGCTACACGTTATTTTTTCATCAATGTTGATAAGTCTTTCCGAAAGTACCTTCGATTTGAATATAACAACGTTTTATATGAATTCAAATATTAAGCGTTTGACTTATGCACCGCTCTTTATATAAGTATTTACTAAAATATTAAAACCAGTCATGGAATTTTTACGTCGGGATAATTTTTTCATCCATAATATATCTAGATAATATATTTTACATTGGCAAAGATTGTGATGATTGTAATGAGAATGTTTGGATTACAAAACATATTTTAATAAATTTAGGTTTCATAATGCATACGAAAGAAGGTTGCTTTGTTCCTAGAACACAATGTAAATTCCTTGGGTTTATTTTTGATTCAGAGAAAATTATTTTAAAACTACCCACAAAAAAAAAAAAAAAAAAGTTCTTAAAATAGAAAAAATAATACACAAAGTTATTCGAGCAATTTAAAATATTGTCACCAAAAAAAAAAAAATCCTACTTATGATCAGGTAGTGAATTTACCCAGATATAATAAAGATGATTTTACTTGGTGGTTAAATTATCTAGAAGAGGGCTTTTCTCCTCTTAGAACAGGCCAATACACTAAAACTATCTATCCTGACGCATCATATACTGGCTAGGGCGGGTTTTGTGATGGAAAAGAGGCAGCGGGTCATTGGAAGGAAAGCGAGTCGTCGCTACACATTAATACTCTGGAATTAAAAGCAGTTTTTTCGGACTTAAAACATTCGCATAATTATGGTAGTTACGATTGTGATATATTGTTAAGAATAGATATTACCATTACCTGTATAAATAGAATGGGTAGTGTTCAGTTTTCACATATGGATCATATTACCCGAGACCAATGGAAATAGCGTGAAATGCGTAAGATCAATATCTTTACATCTTATATTACTTCAAAAGATAATATAGAAGCTGAGAGTTTGTCACGAAAACAGTTTAATGACACTGAATGGGATCTAAGTGACTATACCTTTAATAATATAACAAATAGGTTTGGAATACTATCGGTTGATCTTTTTGCAAACAGATGCAACTTATAATGTCCTATTTATGTAACCTGGAAAAATGACCCAGATGCAAAAACTCTTCAGAAAATTGTTAGTGAAAAGTCTGTGGGTATTGTGGTAGTACCATACTGGCCCACGCAACTATGGTTGCCATTGTTTAAAAGGTTGTGTTGTGATTGTATTTACTAAATACTAATTCGCTGAAATCTCCTTTCAGATCTGCGCTCAACCTTCATTAAACATTAACCTTGGTTGCCGCGAAATTGTTCAGAAAGCGTTAGTAAAAAGATCACTGTCTTCAAAGTCCGTTGAAATTATGTTGGCATCTTTGTTGGATAATTCTTACCGAGACAGTGTGAAGGAGGTATCAAGGCGTGGATTGAATATTGCAAAAATAATAATTTTAGTTTTACTCAAACTTCTAAACCAATAATTGTTCATTTTCTAACTGAAATTTTCGAAAAAGGTGCTAAGTACGGTACTATTAATAGCTATAGATCTGCATTATCATTAATATTAAACATAAATTCCCAATATGACAGGTTAAAAAGTTTCATGAAAGGAGTCGTTATGTGAAGACCAACCACATCAAGTATGATCTTACCTGGGATCCAGCAGTTGTATTGAGCTACTTACCTACAAAATTTCCTAATGAAGACCTTGACTTAAAGACTCTTTTCCAAGAAAACTGTTACACTAATAGCTCTTGTAACGGAACATCGTGTTCAAATTTTATCCGTGACAAAGATTAAAAATATTTTAATAACTAAAAAAGGTACTTATAAAAGGGTTTATAAAAACCTCTAAATTTAATAGTAAACAGACCTTGGTAAAGTTTCCGTTTTTTAATATTCGTCCAGAAATTTGTCCAGCAAAAACCTTACAGATGTAGGTATATAAATAAAACGAAAATTTAAGGAAACCTGATAATTTGTTTATTAGTTTTAAGAAACATATAGGTTTCCAAACTTTAAGTCACTGGGTTAAAAACACTTTAACTCTCAGTGGTATTGATGAAAATATTTTTAGTGCACATAGTACATGACATGCTGCTACATCAAGAGCTATTTATTTAGGAGTTTCTATTGACCTATCAAAAAGACTGCAGGATGGTCGGATTCTTCCTCAGTCCTTGCTAGAAATTATAACAAACTTTGTAACGAAAAATAATTTGCCTAATCATTGTTGAATTGTTTTCAATAAGTATGTTTATTTACTATTGAAGAGTTTTACCTTACTACTCTGCCAATTCATTTCACTATAACTAATCTTTAAACATCCTACATAAAGTAAACCTCAATCGCAAAGAAAGAAGCTGTGAAATATAATTGAGGATCAAACGAACTTCTAAAGTGAAGTTCGATCCTAATTATGTGAACAGCTTCTTTCGAAGCGATTTAATATAAACCCACCCGTTATTATGCTTTGAAATAAGCATAATATGAATATGTTTCAACATGGAGTAATTTCAATTTATATTTGTATTTTACCCAACCCCAATATAGTGAAATGAACAAACAGGAATAAGACAGATTGACTTTAAACAAAATGAGTTCTGTAGACTGGATGCTGACATAGGGAGCGAAACGTGACAGTTGTTAAAAAAAAAAAAAAAAAGAAAAGAACCCTTATCATAGACTCTAAAATCCGTGCAAAGGCTAGCAGTAGGTGGCGCTACTACATAAAGTAAACCTCAATCGCTTCGAAAGAAGCTGTTCACATAATTAGGATCGAACTTCACTTTAGAAGTTCGTTTGATCCTCAATTATATGGGCGAAGATTCTTCATTTTTATTTTTGTTATTAAAGATAGTTAGGACCTTGGAGAAGAAAATAACCTACTCGAAATACTAATTCAATACAGACGAAGTCGCGGGCATCATCTATGTAATATATCTACCTACCTATACTTTTTCACAAAACCTAGGTGAAACTGCGGATCACTGCTTTGTTGTAACAGTTTTTAAAGTAATTCTGTATGTTTATCTATTAGCTTTCACAGCTAAACTACTGAGTCGATTTTGACGAAATTTAGAATAAGGTAAGTTTTAACTTCAAGGAGGATATAGGTAGTAATACTATTTATCCAACTCTAATAAACGGTATCCACGCGGACGAAGTCGCGGGTCACAGCTAGTAGCTGTATAAATTTGCATTTGGAATTTTAAACCAAAGAGGAGATATTTGAGATTACAGTGGCCAGTACGACAAAACACCAATTTCATATGTAAGGACCTTTATCATTTAATTTAAATTGTTTAAATACGTTAATGAAACGGAGTTTTACAAATGAGACCTGTAAATTATCTGTGATTTTAAATTGTGAAAAAGTACAACTTTGACGAACTTTTTATAGGTATTTAATTGCTATTTGAATAGAAGTTTTTTTTAAAATTATTTTATTAGGGATTTGTTTAAGAGCTCATATACTGTGTAACAGCATCTATGTTGCAAAGGCTAGTCATTATTACAATAATAATAAAAAAACTCTATTTACATTACTTGCAATATCTTGTGACTGTGATTTATTAATAAAATCTATTAATTTAGTGATGTAATGATGGTACCTAGTGTTTTATTTATGCATCAAATCCTTAATTTTTGTTTCGATACTCCATACCATTATGTTGATGCGTGAACGTACATTCAAAATAAATTATTATTAAGCAGGTAGGACTGTTAATAAGATTGTTATTGTTTACCTTTTTTCTGTCTATACTAAATCCACTTTTTAAAATTCGACCCGAAACAAGAATGAAAAATAAACTGGCCCGAAACAGGATGAAATCGAAATTTCGTTTCTTCGCCGTCCTCAACTTCTTTGTCTCAGCAACCATTATTTGTAATACCAAAATACTATGGTTCAGACGTAAGTTTATACCTAGCGTAATATTATCTTTTAGTTTGTACGATTACTTATGTTATATTTAACTTTTATTAGTAAAAAATGTCTTCAGTCACTAGTGTACACCGGGTATGTACATACAAATGTATGTAGGTACATGTAAATAACCTAATTCAGTAGTATTTATTTATTACTTGATCTGATTTTTGAATTTAAAATATTGCTGAAGATGTTTAATACAAGTAGGGCCAGCCCTTGGCCTACTACATTGTTAAAAGCTATGCGATGGTCTGAGCACTAATATGATAATAACTTACCCTGTAGCTAGCCCTGCCCAGATTTAAAACCATCCCGTTAATAGTTTTCAGTGTTTAATCGATAAAAATGTTGCCATTAATTAGGTTATAATAAGGTAACAGGTTAAATCAACAACGACACTCATTTGTGTTCGACCATTCTACAGACCTCTCAAATAATCAAAACAACAGAATACATTTAACAAACTACAGGGCTAATTAAAACTTGCATCTGTAATATTTTATCTCCTACATTTACACGTACAGTTATATCAACATTACTACATAACAGTCAATATAATGCAATGTGTCTAGACAGAGTTCGGTGAGTACCGTGATGCAGAGTTTTAGATACGGTTACTGTATACTGTTACAGACAGTATACAGCTTTAACAACATGCAGGAGAGTGATTGATGCGGACAGGACGTTGTAGTAGAGGTCTTTTGTCTGATAGTAAATACCTCTTTGGTTGAAATTTCGATAATGGTTTTACGATATAGACTTTCGATAATAAAGAGGTAATTAATGACCTCGTGGCAATATCGGGATGAAATGTAGCATGTTTGTTATTCCAGACTGTATACTACGACTACGCTAAATTTCATTCAAATCTGTTGAGCCGTTCTGCCGTGATTGAGGAACAAACATCCAAACATCCATCCTTTCAAACGTTCACATTTATAATATTAGTAAGATTTAACGTGTTTTGTACGGATTTCATAGTTAGTAGGTACCGTTTATTACTGTGTAAAATATACTTTTATTTGATTACTTCTTAATTATAACATACTAGCTTTATCCCGCAACTTCGTATGCGCTTAACTACCCTTCTCGTGTAAATTTCAGAAACTATAGAACCAGACACCCACTGCAAAGAACCTTTATACCAAGTTTTTTTTCACACAAACTAAAAATCATATATTTCCCGTGCCCGTGGGAATTTTGGGAATTTTTTCGTAACACAACCAGTCGCTCTTTGAAGAACCTTCATGCCAAGTATCACATCCCTACACTCAAGGAATAAGATTTTTCATACAAACTAAAAAGTCCAACCCCTTCCCGTGGGAATTTCCGGAATTCCTTTCACAACACAACCAGAAACATATTGAAATACCTTTACACCAAGTTTCACATCGGCGCACTCAAGGAATAAGATTTTTCATACAAACTAAAAAGTCCTATATTTCCCGTCCCCGTGGGAATTTCGGGAATTCCTTCCTTAGTGCACCCCTACATCTCCTAAAAAATGTATGTTCCAAATTTCAGCTCTCTACGCCCAGTAGTTACGGCTGTACGTTGTCTGTCAGTCACTCAGTACCGCAGTCACTCAGTCAGTAACGGAACAGTTTTATATATATTGATTAATATACAAGGTGTCTCACGACTATAAAGGGAAAGTACCTTAAATATCGTAGATAGGGAATTTTACTGAAAAAAAGTTGTCTTCCATGCTGGACTGGGAGCGAAAGAAAAACATAGAATGTACCAGCTGCATCTCTTCCCGGGCATACTAAAAAAGTCAGTTAAAGGACAGAAGTTTTAAAGGCGTTTTTGTGGGCGATAGGCTGACCCCCTGTCACTACAATAGTCTGTCTCCATCTTTATAATACCTCCAAATGTGTCAAATGTGACATCAGATAGTCTTATAACCTCTGGTGTTCTGCCTACCCCATAAGGGATACAGGCGTGACGTTATGTATTTATGTGTATGTAAAGACCTTATATGATTCTTAAATACTAGTTATTATGCATTTAAAGATTTCACGTGTATTTCCACTTTTTTGACTTCAGCAGTTTCATGTATGTTTTTAATTTGATTAAAATGATTAATTTCACGATGCTCCTTACTTTTGAAATGCTATGTTGCTTAAGAAGAATTATTATTTTTTTATTAATTCTTTCATTCTTTCGATTGGCATCGTAATAAATGGGGGTGGTCTTTTTCGTATTTTAGTCGGTTTGATTCCCAAACGAAGTAAGTCATTGTAAGGAAATTTGAAAAATGCAGAATTACTAATATTTAAAAATCATATAGTCTTTTTTCAGCAAAATAATCTATCTACCATATTAAAGGCACTTTCCCTTGATATTCTTTGGACGCCCTGTATAATAATAAATAATAATAATAAATATTTCTAACACTCACACAACATTATCTAGCCCAAATTAAGTTTCTTAAATAACTTGTGTTATGGATACTAGAAAACTGATATACTTAAGAAATATATAAACATACATATTAAATCAATACATATTTTTTATTAGAATATACTTAAATAAACATATAAACATCCATGACTTGACGATTAATATCTGTGTTCATCACACAAATATCCGCCGCCGCCGGGATTCGAACCCAGGACCTCTGGCATAGAAGGCAATGTATGTTACCGCTACACCAGCCGGTCGTCAATGACATTATGTAGGACATTATGTATGACATTATGTAGGAACTAAATCCTTTTCTGGACTGGGGGCGAAAGAAAACATAGAATATACCAGCTGCTTCTCTTCCCGGGCATACTGTAAAAGTCAGTTAAGTCAGTTAACTCATAGGTTTTATTGATGTTTTTGTGGGCGATAGGCTGACTTCCTGTCACTGCAAAAGTCTCTCTCAATCTTTAGAATTCCTCCAAATATGTCAAAGCCTTTGGTGTTCTGCCTACGCCATACATAAGGGATACAAGCGTGAAGTAATAAATAAATAAATAAATAAAATCCCCAGACAATCACACCAACTACATGGCCCCAAAGTAAGCATAGCTTGTGTTATGGGATACCATATAGCGAACTAGGGGGGAACCTAGAATATAAATACATAAATAGATAAACACCCAGACACGGAACATTTTTTTTCTCTGGTTCTGTGCGGGGATCGATCCCGCAACCACTGGCGTCTGAGGCAGATAAGTTTACCCCAACGCCATAGTGGTCGTCAAGTAATGTATGTATGTATGTAAATAGACGTTAGATAATTAAATTTATTTCTAAAGTTTTCTTTTTCATTTCAC
The DNA here is from genome assembly GCA_944452665.1 of Stenoptilia bipunctidactyla. Taxonomy (NCBI): domain Eukaryota; kingdom Metazoa; phylum Arthropoda; class Insecta; order Lepidoptera; family Pterophoridae; genus Stenoptilia; species Stenoptilia bipunctidactyla. The sequence continues at coordinate 8,252,611 of OX101739.1, forward strand.
GTGTTTTATACGTTTTTAAAATAAGTACCGGTTATTACTCAGGTACCTACTTACAGTGCGACCAAAAAGTCATGACAAAAATTGAGGGCGCCACTTACAATTATTGAATGGAATATGGCAACACAGAAATAGGCTGTCGAATGATTTTGATATTTGCGGTATAATTTATTAAATAGGATAGTCATATTCACTTTTTAAATTATATAGTCACTTTACACCCTGATAAAATGTGTGTTGGTAACTTTACTCCTAAATAAAAAAATAAAAAAATCACCAGACATTCACAACAACTAGGTTCATGACCCTAAAGTAAGTGTTATGGGATATCATTAGCGAACCAGGGACCTGGAATACACGTATAAAAACAATACCCAAAATTAGAATATTTTATTGTTCAGCGCAGGAATATAACCCGCGATTGCCAACGCGATGAATTCAATGAAGTCACGGGCAGCAGCTTATTGTACATTTAACCTTTCAATTGAATCAGTCTATCTATTGGAAAAACCCGCATCAAAATCTGTTGCTTAGTTTTAAAGATCTAAGCATAGGGACAGACAGTGGGAAGCAACTTTGTTTAATACTATGTATGTAGGTATAGTATGATTCAAACTTTTTAATGATTCAAATAATGATGTTATAAGGATCATTGACCATACACCCTTTTTTTCTCAATTATTTCACTAACCCCCGAATATTCAAACGCATCTTAAATTAATGTGTAGCTCAAGTAACGAGGTTTTGACAGGTGATCATAGAAAACTGTCAAAAAATCGTGACTTGATCGACGCTTTAATCTGAGATGCGTTTGAATATTCGGGAGTAAGACTTCTATACACTTGTTTAAAAAAAAAACAACTCAATATATTTTATCTTTATTATTCCATAGATACATCTAGGTAATCAACACCTGATAACTCACTATCACTGCTAGCTACAATATGTCCATGTTCTCCAAGTAACTCTTCAATTGCATAAATTGGCTCTGGTTTAATATTTTTTAAATAACTTGAGTAGATTTGGTTTTCTGAGTGTGGGATCAAATGGGATATTATTTTCCATTAGCCATAATTTTATATTGTCAATGCGAGAACTTGAATTTGGCGCTTTGTTTGTTATTATTGACTGATAAGGGGGCATTGTCAAAAACAATAATAGAATTTTCATGTAGATTTGGTATTAGTTTCTCTTTAATCCACATAGTAAAATTATGCGCATTCATTTCTGAATGATAATCATCCATTTTATTTTTGTCACTAAACACAAGCAAACATTTCGGGACAAAACCTTTAGAACTTCCAGCATGTACAAATATGTACCTCTTGCCCTTTGAAACATCAGCTTGTACTCCCGGAATGCCAGCGGACTGCCAACATTTTTTTACTTTATATGACTCATGAATATAGCGTTCATCAATATAAATGATTTCTTTTTGTAATTCTTCTGGTAAATTCCTGTTATTCATTATAATATTCAAGTATTCCTCTCTTTTTGCAGAAATAAAAGGTTTTTCTATCAAAGCTAATCGGTTAGATTGACATTTTTTGTAGGAAAATCCAAGAGCTTTTAAAAAAAATCTTAAATGTTCTTGATTGAAATCGAGATCCGTTTTAGCAATAGCCAAAACTTTTTTAAACGTTGGAATTTCTTTTTTTACTGCATAAAGGAAATGAATTTTTTGACGGAGTGCACAAATAGTAAAATCATCCATTTCTTTTCTTGGACGTCCACTTCTATGTTTACCAAGAGTCTTAAATACACCATTGTTCTGAAAACCTTCATCTACAATTCGTCTGATAGAACTTTCCGATTTTCCTGAAAGTAAAATTAGCACTTTTAGTCATTTACAAATGTTTGAATAAGCAATAAATAAATATATATGTACCCAAACTAACAATAAATGTAAAAAAAAGAAGTAACTAATACTAATACAATAGGAAATGGAAAAGTAGCATGTTGGTTCGGCCGAACTACAAACATAACCTCAAAATAGTGCAATATAAACAATATCAATAAATTGAAAAAACTGTAATAATATCATATTAAGAGTATCTTTTTCGATTTAAACATTGACTTTATCTCTGCTACATACCTGTCATTAATGCTGTTCGGCCATAAACATCCTCCAAATCTGATAAAATGCTTCCATTCTGGTATTCCGCAAAACACGGTTGGAACATGTTTAAAATTACTTGCCGAGCTCCACTACGAATTGGTTTTTTCGTTTTCTCTTTATCCATGATGATAGCTAAGAATATTAACGAATATCACACAAGAAACTGAAAATACAATAAGAAAACCGAAGACTCGTACACCATTCAATCAAAGATATCATAACAGTGACGTTAATGACAGTTCAATTTAGAGTTACCATATTCAGATTTGTTTTAGTTCCTCAAACATTCTTTTCATGACTATTTGGTCGTACTGTACTTAATAAAATATACGTTTATTTGTAAATCCTAATTATCACATATTGGCTACTCTTAGTATAAATCATAGATACCCCCAAGTAGATATGTTTCTACAACTTTATCTAAATTTAAATTTATATTTTAAACAATGTAGGAGTGTCAATGAAATAATTACCTTATTATCAAAGCCGGTAGACCCATAATAGGTATTATGGAAACATAATATTATATGTATACTTTAACAACATTAATTTCTTCTGGCATTAAATTCATTTTATTATTTAACTTCTAAAGTGGTCGTGGCGCCGTGGTTACTGTGTGTATCATACGATATCACAGGTTAAGCAACGTTCGGCGAGGTCGGTACTTGGATGGGTGACCGCCGACCATTCATTTCTCACGACGACTTCCGTGCTTCGGAGGGCACGTTAAGCAGTCGGCCCCGTGTGCTGTATACTTGTATACAGTAGTCGTTAGGGTTTGTCAGAAACCATTTGGGCGCCCTGAAAATTCTGGCATCCACCACCCAGCACTGGGCCAGCTTGGTGGATTATGGCCCTGCAGTGGGCTCATAACAAAGAGTTGTGATGATGATGATTTAACTTCTTATTTTAAATTAAAATCTGTTTTTCTCAAATTTCAATTTCATAAATAACAGATAAAAGTTTGTATATATAAACAAGGAAAGATACAGTAAAAATACCACTTTTTTGCTTACCTAACAAAAATACTTAATTAAGAAAATATCATCTAAACATCTCGTATTACTTTTACCGCAAATACTTTCCGACAAACGTCTAACTCTGTCTACTTTTATTGTCTCATAAAAACTTGCGTCTAACATTACTGCGTATGGCAAAGTTATATCAAGTAATTAATCGTGAGATGAACTTAATCTAAGATTATACGATGATATGAGGGCGAAACTAGTAATGTAAGTTATTTGGGTTTCCAACTTTTACTTAAGTATTGTGGGAGAATAAATATGTGTAATTTAATTAAATTTTACTTCCATGCTGGACTGGGAGTGAAAGAAAAACATAGAATGTGCCAGCTGCTTCTCTTCCCGGGCATACTGTAAAAGTCGGTTAAGTGACAGAGGTTTTATTGGCATTTTTGTGGGCGATAGGCTGACCCCCTGTCACTGCAATAGCCTCTCGCAATCATTATAATACCTCATTAGTCAAACGTGACATCAGTTGGTCTTGTAGCCTCTGATGTTCTGCCTACCCCATAGGGGATACAGGCGTGAAGTTATGTATGTATGTATGTAATTAAATTTTCTAAAATAAGTTGTCGTGGCGTAGGGCTCCTGTGCGTATTATTCGATAAAGTAGGTTAAGTCCGTTAGGCGTTTGGTCCGGTCGGTGCTAGGATGGGTGACCGCCGCAGACCAAACATTTCTCATAATACAGTCGTGAGAGGACACTTTGGAGGGCACGTTAAGCATTCCGTCTCGGGTTGCTGTTCTAGTAGGTATACAAGTTTCGGTAGAGTTTGTCTGTAGAGTTAAAAATTCTGATATCTATCAGGGATTTAATTTATTTAAACGCGAAAAAACGGATTTAAAAGGTCTTTTTGTTTACGTTTCTGACTTTTAGCTGTAAAAATTAACTTTATAACTATAATAGAACTGTCAAATAAATTTAATAGCAGTCAGATGCGACTTCAAAAGGACATACCTAAATTAAATCATACATAAGTTAATAAATTTTCTGCCGTGCCAAAGTACGTGAATTCTAGATCTAGCACACATTCCCCCTGCCCCATATCAGCCGATTTAAACGACTTAAGTTTGTACGGAATCCTTCTTAAACGACATTATACAACAAAGTTTTGCGGAACCCTGATTTGTAACTCCAAGCAGGCCGGAGATTACAAATTAATTGTCTTAGCTATATACATTTTAGACGAGCAACTTTGGAACTATTAGACAATGGAATCCCTTAATGAATCCGCGCAAGAGACGTATACGAAAAAAGGAAGACGAAAAACATTTACAATTATAATGGTCTGGAGATGTTTTGCTGTTATTGGATTGGAGTACATCTTAAAATAAGTATGGTAATTTAAATTCTATAAGATGCAATTATGGATAAATACCTTGTTATTAAATAACTGCATCGAATTCAATCATAAATGATCCTACTAATATTATAATTGTGAAAGTGAGGACAAATAAAGGTAGTCTACAAAATAAACATAGCTAAGTCATTTATAACTCTTCTTGTGCTATTTAATTGACGTACAGCGATATCTATCGGATAAAAGCTAACTAAAATTTTGTATATTATAAATGTGAAAGTTTGGATGGATAGATGTATGCATGTCTGGATATTTTTTCCTCTATCACGGCAAAACGGCTTAATGGATTTGGATGAAATATGGCATAATGATAGTTTACAGTCTGAAATAGCAAATAGGCTTTTTATCTCGATATTCCCGCGGGATTTGAAATGGCGCGGGTAAAACAGCTCGTTTTATAATAAACCCACTGCAGGACTACTCGTAGGAAGAAGGAAAAATAAAAAAACCCCAGACAATCACACCAAGTAAATGGCCCCAAACTAAGCAGAGCTAAAAGAGAGACTTGTCTTTTCCCTAGGTAACGAGGAGGTTTCGATCGTGAATCTTCAAGTTTTCCTGATGCTGGTTGGTAGATGTTGAATTTTTCAGAGCGCCGAAATGGTTTCTTCGACTTAACAGGTATACTGTAAATCTGATAATGAGCGTATAAAAAGATAAGCTCCAAATGCTCCAAATGCAGAGGCTTATTTCCGTTTGTGTGGTTCTGTCTTATAATTTACAAGATCTACCCGACATGAATACCAAATCCAAGATACATAAAATGGAATGTGAATTAGTATAAATAGTGAAATTAAAGATTTAGCATACAGGTTTAGCACAGGCCTTTCTAAAATACTGCAAAAATAATAATCAGTTCAACATTATCATCACAAATCTGTATAATCAGCCCACTGTTGGGCTAGCTAGCTAGATCAAGGAAGGATTTGTCAGCATTTATTCAGCTCCCGGTCGTCCATCCTTACACCATCTTATATGAATATGTCATGTATGTTATGACTTACTGACTGATGGCATTTGCATGATTTGACAAGGGCACATGCTTCTATACTTGTTTATTTTCTTTTAAAATAAATAGCCCAGTCATTTAAGACATTTTTCACTCCAATCTGCGGAAAAAAACGTAGTGGGCTGATTTTTAAAAGCTCAAAGGTCAATTTCACAGAAAAATGCAAGAAACATTTTTTTGTGGTAAATTATATGATAAATAGTTCTTTTAAAAACCTTTTTGGCTTTTGAGCAATAAATAGATCGCGAGATATATGCGAAAAACAAATTTCCTTTTCCTTTGTAACTTTTTTGTAACCTTTTGACCTCTGTAACTTTTTTAGCCGGCACGATATGAATGTCGATTTTTTACATCTTCATTGTAACGCCGTAATAAAGGTGTATACAAAAATTAAGCCCACACACAGGAGTTTTTCCGCAGACGGAACCTACTGAATGACTGGGCTAAAAAGATATATCCAAATGAATATATTATTACTACATATAAATAAATTCACTTTTAGTATTTTATAAATTTCAAAATAATCTTCCCTTTTTTTACATCGTTGAAATTGTTAATTTTACTGTTATTATTAATTTTTCCTATTCGTATTTTATTTTAAATTTTTTGATTAATTTTGAGGACTAATGTTTAAGAACCATACGTGCTTATATTTTAAAATCAATTTGTAATTTTATTTATTTATTTCTGTGTTAAATTTATTTGTTACTATTCGCAAAACTATACAGTATGCTGTCCTCACCTATAAGTGTGGTGGCGTTAGAATTGTATCACAATGCTATGCTTCTTTGTTAAAACCTTGTTTTGGTGACCACTGCATTGGTGAACTATATAAATAAATAAATATAATGAAGCTTAAACCTTTGTTTACTTGAACGCGTTTATCTTAAAAACTAATATTGTTACTCTCCCAACGAAACCTAGTCCTAACATTGAGCATCAACTACTTTGATTATAATGAGGAGTTTTCTGAAAGCTCATAAAGATTAGTTCAAAAAACCTCTATAGATGGCACTTTTAAAAAGCCGAAGGCGTTAAGTCTGTATACTATAATGTGGGTAAGTGGTATCTATTATCTATGGTTATTTATAAGTTCAATTTCTGATACAGACGTCAATTAATTTATTTTGCTTTTAAAAACGCAGTGTGGAATAAATGGCTATATGACAGACAAGACTTCGTCTTTTGTAAAGCGCCATCTATCGAAATCTTTTGTACCATTTTGTTTTTTTAATGAGCTGTCAGAAAACCTCTCATTAAATATAAGTTGCTCGTCTGCAAAAGCCCTAAGACTTAAGGCTTTCTGCTTAAATTGATTCAGAGTAAACTCTGTAGAATTAGTACGGTATAATTGTTAAGATAAAATCGTATTGAAGCAAATTTTCTAAGTATCTGCCAAGATTTGAGAACATTGTTTTCTATAATCCTTTATGTACAGCTTTCATTAAATTGCAAAACCTATTGGTTTCGTCTTCTGAAAATCATTAAAGTTTTTTATTATTGCTTACAACGATTTACTTTCATGCTGGACTGGGAGTACTTTCATGCTGGACTGGGAGCGAAAGAAAAACATAGAATGTGCCAGCTGCTTCTCTTCCCGGGCATACTGTAAAAGTCAGTTAAGGGACAGAGGTTTTAAAGGCGTTTTTGTGGGAGATAGGCTGACCCCCTGTCACTACAATAGTCTCTCTCCATCTTTATAATACCTCCAAATTTGTCAAACGTAACATCAGATGGTCTTGTAACGTCTGGTGTTCTGCCTACCCCATAAGGGATACAGGCGTGTCGTTATGTATGTATGTATATGTACAACGATTTATTTGGGATAAACTTAATAACATTTTATAAGAAGTTAAAGCTGATAAGTAATAAAGTTTCTGTAGAATGAAGTATTCTATATCTAGCGGTATAGAATACACCAACAGCAAACTTATTCGAAAATGTATTGTAATTGTTTATAAAAACTTGCACAACCAAATTACTTAAGAGTTCTTAAATCTCACTATTTAATTTTGCGTTTAGCTAATGAATATCTTTCAATAGGTATTTTTTTTTTAATAAAGTGTTCAGTTTTTGATCAATCGCATCGTACGAAATATCTGTCTCTACTAGGATTCTGGGATTTCTGATGTAGAAGGTGCGCTTTCAAATCCCTATAAAAAAATCCTTATTATTAAAATAAATAATCATAATAATAAAATCCCCAGACAATCACACCAACTACATGGCCCCAAAGTAAGCAAAGTTTGTGACATGAGATAACATGTAGCGAACTAGGGGGGAACCTAGAATATAAATATATATGTATAGATAAACGCCCAGACCCAGAACATTTTTTTTACTTGTTCTGTGCGGGAATCGAACCCCCAACCACTGGCGTCTGAGGCAGGTAGGTTTACCCCATTGCCAAAGTGGTCGTCCCTATAAATTCTAACTCAGATAGTGATAATCGTATATCAATTACTGTTTAGTTATGTAATGATAGTTTTGCAATACTGACCACTTTAAAATAAAATTTAAATATTAAAAATTATTTCTAAGGAACCCTCTTTTTTCCACGATTAAAACTTTTTACAATATAACCTAAAACGTGTAATAGAACCTCAAATATAATAAAAAGTTTCCATGTAAAACAAGTTTTAATTACTAAGGATATTGCGACAGTCTTTCCAAACGGCCATAGTTTTGTTCTAATGCCTTACTTCGAGAAGTTGGAAACACCGGCCGTACTATAAAGCTCTTGATAATATCAAAATGATATCAGCCCTAAATTAAGGGTTAAGCTGTATTGTTTAACTGTGGTTTAATTAATAAACTAATGATAGATAACGTATAGTCGGCAACACAAATGATACAAACGAATGATACTACAGACGTTGATACAAACGAGAGGCATTTATTAATATTAATTAGTTTAATAAAATGGTTAACTAATGCAGAGCATTGAAAAACCGACTTCACACTTATTTTCGAAACTATGGCTGAAGTGAAATATCATGTAGGTTTTTATTTTCATTTTAATATAATACAGGGTGACTGGTGACAAATTTTAGATATTAGAAAATTATTGTTCCCCACTCTGTCCTCGATTCTGATCATAATTATGGAATAAAAGTAGGTACTTAATTTTCAGCAAAATTCCCTATAAATAAATAATGAATATTACTAGGTGACGACCGCTCTTGAAGCCGTAAATATATACATACCTACCTATTCCGTGTTGATAGTGCCGTGCGTACGTCCGTACCTGTGTAGCCATGCGTTGCGTTATGAATTCTCTAACTTTCAGTTAAGTTTACTCAGTAAATATTTAATCTTTTTTTTTTTCTCTTCATGTATGATCTCAAACTACCAAGTCCTTGAATTTCAAAAGTTCAAAAGTCACCCTGTATATTTTTTCCTAAGCTTATTAAATTTATAACTATAAGTGGCTACCGAAAACTATTGAAAACCAAATTTGGCTAGTACCCAGTAGTTCAATTGCTCAGTTCAACTGGTTGAACAGTACCACTTTGACGTCCCAGTAGCTCAATTTTGTACAATCCTCCCGAAAGTTGAACTACTGGCACATAAAAGTTGTACTGTTTATATTATTTTTATTTTAGTACCTAAGTTTTGAAAGAGAAGTGGATCCCGTGAGCAGTTAATTGTTAATAGAAACTGAACACACATTTTCAAGTGTTAATCAGATCCCTATTAATAGTGGACCTTAATATTGAATTTCAATCCAAAGTCCTTGTTTGTAAACTCTTAAATGTCTGAGCGTTGCCATAACAACCGAAATCCAGATTTAATTTGGTATTTCTTTAAAACAAATAAAAAGTTGAATATTTTTTATGATCCTCTTCGTTTTTCGTAAAGAAAGAACAAAGTGGTTCACAAGAAATATATTGGATATTGGAACGTAAAATTTCTTTATCGAGTCTTAATTCCAATCCAAGATAAATAAATGAAAAAATGTGTTTAATAAAAATCACCGGACCAGGACTCGAACCTGGGACCTCTCGTTTGCTGGACGATTGCTCTCCCACTGAGCTACCGGGGCCTGGTGATACGCCTCGAAATTTTTTGTTGTTACGTTATATTGCAACATAGCTCCATCTAATGGTATAGCTTTGCAGCTTAGACCACCCAAGACCAATTTCTTTTCTGTTTTTTGCATTTAAAATGCTTAATTACTGCTAATTACATAAATGAAAAATGTAAATGCAAAATACTAAAATCTATAATATGTGTGTTTGTTACAAGTATTCTTTAAGACGAAGTAATTTTTCATGCACACTAATGTAAAAAAAGAATCAAAATAACATTGAAGAACTGTTATAACAATTTTGAATATGTACCTAAGCAAATTGTGGCAACGCACTTGCGTTAGATTATGTGAGACTGTTGAGTGTGTGGTTGTATTAAGTGGTTTATTTATACACGTATAAATACGTCATTAATACTACCGTTAAATATAAGTGTATTAATGTTAATACATTTTCTACATCCACTTAAATTTTAAGTCGAGGTTTGATTAGAAAAAATCATTTTCTAGTTTTGTATTTATAATTTGAGCTGCTTAGTAAATGATTTAGGTTCCTATGGAGGTGTAAAACATAAACAAATGAGTACACTCAAAAGGTTTCTGCAGGGCCTCCCAGTGTGTTTTGTTATATTTTACAGTTGTTTTGTCCTCCATTTATTTACTTTCTAATTTAAGAAAAAAGTAATGAATGAAGGAAGAAAAATACGTAAGGTATGGGAAATAAAATAGATATGCACGTATTTAATTGATTCTCATTACACTATATCATAAACTGAAACTTGAATACATCATGCTGGACTAGGAACAAATAAATACATAAAATGTACCAGCTGCTTCTCTTCCCGGGCATACTGTAAAAGTCAGTTAAGGGGCAGAGTTGCTATGGGAGGTTTTTTGTGGGCGACAGGCTGACCACCTGTCCCTGCAATAGTCTCTCTCCATCATTGTAATGCCTTCAAATTTGTTAAACGTGACATCAGATGGTTTATAATCTCTTGTGTTCTGCCTACCCCATAAGGCGCAAGCGGGCAGCGGCGCGGCGCGGGCAGCGATTTCCGCGGCACGATAGAAAGTATTGAGTTTGTATGAAATCGCGACACATCGCTCCGCTGCCGTCCAGTTTGCAGCCTTAGGGATACAGGCGTGAAGTTATGTATGTATGAAACTTGAATTTCTAAAGAATTCACAGACATCGCGGCGACTGTTTCGAATATCATAACTAGTTTTCTGCCTCATTGTACAGATCAAAACAACGCCGCCGTCCGGAGATATTTGCTATTCCTGAGTTTATTATCTAAGGGGTTCTTGGGACAGAATTAATTAAAGAAGTGGTTCAACGTGAGGACAATAACCATCAAGAACAGCTGTTTTTACTATTGACAATTTTTTCATTATTATTTCTGAAGAAACGCCTCATCCTTAGAACTGTAGTAGAACAAAAAAAGGTAGCAGACCTTTCTTTATAAAAACCAACCAATTAAAAAGTAAGGCTGCTTTACACTGTAATTCTAATTTAACCTGCTAATTATCTATGATTTTATCATGAGAAACTCGAAATTAGATTTATCGGTTTTTGACAGAATCAAAGGAGTCTACAATGAAAATTGCTAGGGATTTATCGGTTTATGTTCTGATCGTCATGTTTGTTTAGTAAAATTTCTGTAATTATCGGTTTTTGTTCATATCCGAGGATTTTACGGACAGAGTTAAAGCGGATTTATCGCTTTTCGAGGTCACATTAGCCAGAGAGCAAGATAAGTACGAGAACAACCAAATAGCATCATAAAAAAAATACATAATGTTATATATCGGTTTTTGTTCCGACGCTCCTCATGTGTAAATAATAAGATATTCTAAATACTTAATAGTTGAATGTTTTGAACGGGCGTGTATCAGAATGTTCAATAACATTTATGCCAGTTAAAATATAATGTGATAATTTTGTTTTATTTTGTTCCGTAACATTTTCTTCATATATTGAGTTCATAAAATTAAGAAGACGACACTGCGCTGTTTTAGTTGCCTGTGTGTGTCTGTGTGTGTGTAGTACCGTCCTTTTTATTTTACCATCATTTAAATTATGTGTAAGCATGTGCCAGCTCAAGATATAAATCTGTAAGTGTAACTACTTTAACAATAGACTAACCAGCACTGGGCCAGCTTGGTAGTTAACAGTTTAAACCTTTGCATTGATGGGATCAAGAGTCAAATGAAAGAGGTGTAGTTTAGGCCGTAGTAAATTATACAGTGTTAATTTTAATTAGCGCATCACCTCTTGCCTGCAGCCTCTCCACATCAATCCCAACAACATTTGTTCGACTTTATAACATACTTAATTCTAAACATAAAATTTAGAAATTATCTAACTTTAAAATTAAATGTATAATCAAACTCTGACTACAAAATCTTAACTATGATAGTACAGAAAACCTACTTGTGTTGCTCATATGATTTAAAAAAACTTATACCTATTATATTATTTGTAAAAAAACCTCTACCACTACACATATATATAGCATGCATCCTCACACACAAACACACACTGACACACAATCACATTTACACATTCACGCATGTTACAAATTTTCTAATTTGTTAAAATGTACTTACTTATATATATTTATATATATTTTATTTAACTTGAATGCTATTCTATTATATAAATTTAAAATTATTGCCTACTAGATTTTATTAATTATTTTTTTATATCTGTAAAGATTTGGGAAGTGAAAACTGAAGACCAATACACGGCTAACGCTATTTTGGGCTTCAGGGCTTGTAATTGTAAACCTGTATTATTGATATTTTTGAAATAAATGATTATTCTTATTAAATTATAGGATAAAATAATAAATAATAAAAAAAACTAAAATCCCCAGACCAACTACATGGCCCCAAAGTAAGCATAGCTTTTGTTATGGGATACCATGTAGCGAACTAGGCGGGAACCTAGAATATAAATACATACATAAAGTATGAATGTTTGTTTCCCAGTCACGGCAAAACGGCTCAACGGACTTGTATGTAGTTAACAGTGTGGAATATGCCCATAGGCTATTTTTTATCCAGATACTCCATGAGATTGGAAATTGCGCAGGTATAACTGTGCAAAACAGCTAGTAAAATCCTCACACACTTCCCGTTTGCGTTCGCTCCCGAACGGTCGTGTCTGCGGCCGCTCCCGAGTGTTCGTATTGCGCTGCCCTTGTTCCCTCCCCCGCACTCGTGCGGGTCAGGTGCCAAGTTAAGCTCTTTCGGAAAGTTTTCTCTTGTGGAGGCTGTGTGGTGTCGGGGCTAATTCATCTGCCCTTTTCAGGGCGGACCCGACTGCTGCCGGCCGAAGCATCGCTGGTCAGGTGGATACGTAACCGTGCCAACGAAGCCTGATCGTCCGCCGTTCACCGGCAATAGGTCCGTACTAGGTCGTTTCTCTTACAGCGCAGTTTGTGCAGCCATTCCGCCGTTCACCGGCACGTAGGTTCGTTTAAGATAGGGATTTTCAGGTAGTACGATGGATGCTGAAATCGCCGAGATCAAGGCCGTGTTCGAAGAGGAAAAGAAAATGACCGTCCGTCATTTTAGGTCTCGTATCAAGTCGCTTGACCAAAAATTGGTTGATAGAAAAATTGGTTGCTGCTAAAAAAAAGGAATTAGTTGAGTTAGACCAGGAAAATGATGTCCAACATCAAAAACTGTAAGCTAAACGTCAGGATATTTCCGCTAAACGTCAGGTTATAGCGGAACAGGCTCAGAAATTAGATGCTAGTCTTAAAGAACTAGAGGAATTACGCACTCGTCTTTCTCAAGCTCCAGCCGTTCCGGCTGTCTTGAATTTCCTTCTTGTCATTTCCTTCTCTTCCAGCTTCTCAGCCCGCTGCTTCTAGCAGCGCCTCTCCGTTGCTAGTCCCCCCGGGGTTCTTGTCCATGTCCCCAGCGTCTCCAGTTCCCGAACCTATGTCGGTATGCGAGCCAGTCAGCCAGTCCTCTGCGTCTAAGCGGAAAACAACACCGCCTGATAGTGGGTCTGATTCTAACGTGAAAGATTCGGTAGATTCGGAGTTCACTCTCGTCGAGAAAAAATCTAAGTCTAAGTCGAAAAAGAAGAAGCAGTCAGCTACTTCTACTTCGCTTCCTTCCCTTCCAGATAGCCAGGCCTCGAGTGATGTAGCAACGCCGTTGTCCCCAGCGATACCGGCCTCTGTGCCTACACTCGCGCCCTTATCCGTTTCAGCGATCCCAGCAACACAGCCTGCGTCGCAATCACAATCAGATTCGGCTCCGCCGAAAGTCAAGTCTCCGCCCCCCGTTTTTTTACGGGACAAGAGCCGCTGGACCGAGGTCTCAGCACTCTGCGGTAGGCACAATCCCAAGATCCAGTATAGTAAGGCATCCAACGTGGGTGACTCTATTAAGGTCGTTGTCAGTTCCATTTCCGATTTCAGGAATCTTACTCGGCTTCTTGCTGATCAAAAGCTCGAGTACCACACTTACGCTCTCCCTGAGGAGCGTAAGATTCGTGCCGTCCTCAGGAACGTGCCGTTCGAGCTCTCGAACGAGCAATTCCAAGAGGACTTGTCTTCTCAAGGCTTCCCCGTCGAATCTGTGCACAAAATGCACAGCCGCCGAGGCAAGCAGTTCCCACTTGCGCTAGTGATCCTAGCGAAGAACCCGCAAGGGCAGTCCATTTTCAGAGGCAAGCCCACCGTGTGCGGTCTGTCCAACATCCGCGTCGAAGTTCCACACAAGCGTGGTTTCCCAGGTCAGTGCCACCGCTGCCACCTGTATGGTCATGCGGCGGCAAATTGTTTTGCTTCCCCTAGGTGCGTCAAGTGCCTAGATCCGCATGGGACTAAGGAGTGCTCTCGCACTCCCGAATCGCCCACCGCTCCTTCCTGCGTCTTGTGCGGCCAGTCTGGCCACACAGCAAACTTTCGCGGCTGCCCCAAGGCACCGCGTGCTGCCAGGGCTACCGTGAAGCCCACCGAGAACTGGAGAGAGCGACCGCAGCCTAGCTCGGACGCTCCTCCAGTCAGTTCAAGGGCCCCCAAAGCCTTTACTTCTATCGTTCCAGGTCAGCGCAGCCGGGTCGCGACTCAATCGCAACCGGCCGCCAAATCGGCTTCCCAGTGCCAGAATGCAAACGGTTCTCAAGACCGCATGGCGTTCTGGATCCAGCTCGCTCCCATCGACGAGATCCTGGCTTTCGGCGCCGCTCTCGACGCCAGCCCAGAGGGTTTCAACGGTGCTCTTCCGGTCCTAACCAAGTTCGCTCCCCTTATTAGGAAACTCCAGCAAGCTCAACGTTTCTAAACGTAGTCCTTCTTTCCAGCATTCCTATCTCAGAGTGAGTCTGATCACTCTAGATAATCTCTTAGTTTCAGCTTTGTCATTTCTGCTAGTCTTAGCTTCTGAATTTCTCGCTTTCAGTTCCTTTTGGTGGCAGCCGTCCGGATGCCGCTCACTGCGCAGCCTCTCTCTCCAATTGGCTGTCGCTCCGATGAAGACTAATGGCCTCAATCAAGGTGAGTCAGTAAAGGGGGATGTTTAGTGGGTATGCTCGGCTTCACTGAGTGAGTCTCCACACTGTCTGGGCATTCTATTTTCCGTTAGCCACTGAGGTTAACAGCTTATAGAATGCCCATTCGTCCGTAATAGGATTCATCCTCCTCCCGCTAAAGCTTGCTTTACTGGTTAAAGCTTGTTTTAGGGGGTGCCAAAATTTTCTGTGGCGGAAAAACAAAAAAAAAAAAAAAAAGTAAAATCCTCAGACAATCACACCAACTACATGGCCCCAAAGTAAGCATTAGCTTGTGTTATGGGATACCATGTAGCAAACTGGGGGGGAACCTAGAATATCAATCAATCAATATATATAAAACTGTTCCGTTACTGACTGAGGTACTGAGTGACTGAGTGACTGACAGACAACGTACAGCCGTAACTACTGGGCGTAGAGAACTGAAATTCGGAACATACATTCTTTAGGCGATTTAAGGGTGCATTAAGGAAGGAATTCCCGAAATTCCCACGGGAACGGGAAATATAGGACTTTTAAGTTTGTATGAAAAATCTTATTCCTTGAGTGCACCGATGTGAAACTTGGTGTAAAGGTTTTTCAATGTGTGTCTGGTTGTGTTATGAAAGGAATTCCCGAAATTTCCACGGGAACGGGAAATATATGATGTTTTAGTTTGTATGAAAAAATCCCATCCCTTAAGTGCACGGTTGTGATACTTGATATAAAGGTTCCTCAATAAGTGTCTGTTTGTATTATGGAAGGAATTCCCCAAATTCCCACGGGAAGGGGTTGGACTTTTTAGTTTGTATGAAAAATCTTATTCCTTGAGTGTACGGATGTGATACTTGGTATAAAGGTTCTTTCAGTGGGTGTCTGGTTGTATAATTTCTGAAATTTCCACGATAAGGGTAGTTAAGCGCATACGAAGTTGCGGGATAAAGCTAGTAAATACATAAATAGGTAAACACCCAGACATGGAACATTTTTTTTTCTTGTTTCGTGCGGGATTCGAACCCGCAACCACTGGCGTCTGAGGCAGACAGGTTTACCCCATCGCCAAAGTGGTCGTCAAGCTAGTAGTAAGTATATAAGTCTGAGACTTTTGCAGCTTAGATCTAACGCTAAGGCCCGCTTGCACCAAGCAGGGTTAGCGTTAAAACGCAAGGGTTAAGAGATTACCCGGGTTAATTTGATAAGTTGTCTTGTACCATCCAGGGTTAGCAGTTTAGACTGAGTTTAACTGCTAAAAATTTAACCCTGTAATATGACAGGGTCGTGCATGTCGGGTCGTCCATCCGTCCAAACTTTCACATTTATAATATACAAAATTTTAGTTTGCTTTATTCTATAGATGTCGCTGTACGTCCATTAAATCGCGCAAGAAGAGTTATTGACTTTAAATTAAATGATTTAATGACTTAGCCAGATTTACTTAGTAGACTACTTTTATCAACCGACTTCCAAAAAAGGAGGAGGTCTCAATTCGTCTGTATGTTTTTTTTTGTGTCTTTTTTACACGATATTTCGAACAATTATGAATCGCTGTTGAAAATTCTTATTTCATACATCGAAATCGGTTGAGTACTCAAGTGGAAATTTAAAAATTTTGAAAAAATATGTGTGATTTCGGAGAATGTTTACGTGGATGACAAAGTATAACACGTGAAGTCGCTTTTTTTTAAACTCTGCATTCGTTGATTATTCGCCCCCATTTTCACAATTATAATATTAGCAGGAAGATTAAATTTCATGGCAATCACTGCTAATTTCGGTATTTGAGTTGTTTGCAAGACATGATATTTATATATGGTAAATACTGCATTTAGGATTATAGTCCTTATGTATCGAAAGGGTTAAATTGTAATAAATACTTATCTCAATAGTGTCAATACCACAGTACAGATACCTATAGTAATTCAACTCGGCCGCATCTTTGAAATTAATGCCTACAGCTGCAGCAGCGCCGCGGTCCATTCACATGTGATAGGGCTGCCGGTCTTCAGCTTTTAAATTACATTTGCCTACTTTTTGTTTACTTCCATTTAGCTTTGTGACTGCTAAATACTTTTTTTATATAAATAAGTAAAATACTTTGTAATTTAAATAGGAAGTATTCAACAAAAATAGATTTGTGTCAAAAAACCATATTTACGTTTGAATAACAAATTGGTCTTATAAATTAGCGACCGAAAAATACTTGCGCCTCGACTGAGACTCACGAAAAGATGTAGGTATTATTAAATTTTAGAGTAGGTATAAACAATCAGCATATTAACGTAAAGCTCAATCAACAATTGTTTCGGTATGCAGATACTCGCGATTGGCCGCATGCTAAGATCGAGCCGCGTAGGTGTAGCTCGCGTTTCGTCCGTTTGTATGAAGTTGAATTACTGTAAATATCTGTACTGTGTCAATACTATTATGAAAAAATTTACATAAATACATAACTTCACGCCTGTATCCCTAAAGGGGTAGGCAGAACACCAGAGGCTATAAAACCATCTGAAATCACGTTTGACACATTTGGAGGTATTATTATGATGGAGAGAGACTATTGCAGTGACAGGGGGTCAGCCTATCGCCCACAAAAACGCCAATAAAACCTCCGTCCGTTAACTGACTTTTAAAGTTTGCGCGGGAAGAGAAGCAGCTGGCACATTATATTTATTTTCTTCTCCCAGTCCAGCATATGCTTAAAACTATTATTTATTACCTGCAAAACTGTTTGCAATAACATCCAATTAAGTGGGTACAGGTTTTTCAACAATAAATTCGCATAGAAACATTTCACTTAAAACTTTTTCACCACAACATTATATAACATTACTTTTGTTACATTCAGTAATTATTTACCTCCCAATTAACAATTTATTAATGAGCAACTTTTGTATTAAAATAGTTATTTTTAAGTGGGACTCATGACCAACTGCAGCTGCAGCCTTTGTCACGTAAATCATTATAGAGAATCCACAATGATACTCGGCACTTGTATGTAAAAATAATGTCATAAAACGGTTTTGTATCCGGCTCGAACGGCCATGCAAAAAGGTTGTCCAATGAAGTGGACTATTTTTTCATGAAAAATAATTTAAAATCTACTATAAAAAAGTTGTATTGCTAATTGCGTGTGCAAGAGAGTTTTTCAGTGGTCTCTGTTGTAACCGGAGGATGCTTCTGGTTGAAGTGAAATATATGTCTACTTGTGCTGCGGGTTGTATTGTTCCTAGAATGTCTCTGATATTCATTGTTGCAGTGCTTGCTTTGATAAGGAAGGGGAGGCAATGCACTTACGAAAATCTGGCATCACTGATGTCTAGAATTAGCCTGTTAATTTGGTAAGTTAATATCTGACTGCCCTATCTGGAAGCACTGGGAAAGGGTTCCACACTGAACTTGGCTAGTATTTAAAGAAATTTTGATGACATAATAATTATGTCATCAAAATTTCTTATGATGACATAATTAACAAATAAGATGACATTTAATTTAATTTCTTATTATATAATTTATTTTTTGTTCCTCTGCCCTTATTTTCTATAATGTTCCTGTACTTTTAAATATCTTTGTGTTATTAATTTTATTACTTATGTCTTATTTTATTTTACTATAATTTTTCTAATGTTTTGATTAATTTAAAAATTGTGATCTAGATTAGCTGTCGTTGTGTGCATGTGTGTATGCATGTTTATCTGTTCTGCTTGTCATCTTTATGTGCTTGGTTATTGTTAAGTGTAAATTTTTATAAGTGGATTTTAATTATCTGAATAAACGAATTTTTAATATCGATTTCAGCAAAGTATAGCCAGATTAAATCAATTATATAAAGGTATATTATAAAAATTTACATTATGTTGACCACAAAAAAGTACATCAAAGAAAAATATAATATATAAAAGTTTAGGGTGGCCGTGAAGAGTGATTTAATGCAGACAACCCGTTAATTTATTGTATGAAGGTTGGACAAAAAACATACAGTATGAATTGTTGTATGTTATGTAACCTATCTATTATGCTATCCTTCTACCAGCATAGTAGAACTCTGCTAATCTGGAGGTTGGTGGAACTTGTCCGAACTGACCGACGAGTTGGAGCGACGATCGGTTTGTTTCATGGATGCTGCCTTCGCATGTTTGTTGCTCGAATAGACTATATTTATCCTTTTGATTGAAAGTTCGAGACGTTTCAAATTCCGGTCTTCAAAACGAACTTAAATTAATTGACTCGGGATACACATATAAGGTATTCGTTTATTTGATTCCAATAGAACAATCATATGTGATGGCTGTTGTAGCGGGAACTCATTTGAAAACTCGCACATAATTGATTAATTTTGAGTCTTCCAATGCAATTTTAATTGGTTCTTAGTTTAGTCTTTTTTAAACTCTCATTTTCTTCACTTCCAGGATATTTATTGTGATTTTTTTTTAAACCAAAGCATATTTTTTCCAGGTTCCTCGTAGTAAGAATTGACGGGTCATCCGGGTTACGAGACGGTGCTGTCAAACTTTTCATGTTTTTGAAATTATACCCTTAACTGTATTGAAGTTTTTCAACTTCATGATTTATAACACTGGTTACTTATTCCGTTTTTTACCATCATCATAGATATCTGTAATGATACCACTGTAGGGCACGAGTCTCTCCTGGGTGACGAGGAGGCATAGGCCGTAAACCACCAAGCTGACTCAGTGCTGGTTGGTGGATGTCAGAATTATATTCTACTAGCTGAACCGGCAAACGTTGTTTTGCCATATAAATAAAAAAAAAAATAGATGTTGGCCGATTCTCATAGATACCGGATAAGAACAAAAAATTTCATCAAAAGCGGTCAAGCCGTTTCGAAAGAGTATGGCAACGAAAACTGTGACACGAGAATTTTATATATTAGATTTACTCTATGCTTAAAATCTCCAGATCATTCTGCACCTTGGTGATTCGTATTAAAAACTAACCATTAAGGCTGCGCATGGAAAGGTAGACCGACGACCTGGTCAAGGTCACCGGTAAACACTGGATGAGAGTGGTGCGGGACCAATTGACGTGGAAAACCTTGGCCTTTGGTAGGCCTTTGTTCAGCACTGGGATTCTCCAGGCTGATGAAGATCATCATTTTATTTAATACAAACTAAAACACCCCATCACTACGTTATTTAGAGTAACAAAAAATAACAAGTATGACGTCAAATTGCCTCCTCCAAAGGACGACGCATAATTTCAGTACCCGCCTCCAATAGCCATGTAAGATATGCGTTGGATAGGTCTTAGCAACTTGAATAAAAGTTACTATGGCGCCAAGTTCCGATCGTTAGTCCGTTTAGGTATAAGGTCCTAAATGTCGGACTATAATTTTGATATCCACCTCCAATAGCCATGTTAGATACGCCATTGGATAGGTCTTAGTAACCTGAATCAAAGTTACTATTGCGCCAAGTTCCGATCAT
Source organism: Stenoptilia bipunctidactyla (assembly GCA_944452665.1). Lineage (NCBI taxonomy): Eukaryota > Metazoa > Arthropoda > Insecta > Lepidoptera > Pterophoridae > Stenoptilia > Stenoptilia bipunctidactyla. The sequence continues at coordinate 8,273,108 of OX101739.1, forward strand.
TAGTCCGTTCAGAGTCAAAATAGCAGACGGGTCGTAAGCGATTCGCCGCTCTGATTATCTGTTGCACACCTAAATTAAGGTTTTTTATTTTAATTTTGTCTTCGGAGATTTTGATTCATTTTATTAGGTTGGTTATCAGCTTGGACTCAGAATCAAGACAGGCGCTATACCAATTCTTATTCTAGAAGATGAACCCTTTTCAACGATATATCACACATGTCTATTGAAGCGGGTACCAGCTCTGATACAAAGATATGCGTCGTTCTTTAAATTACCTATTTGTCAGAATAATACAAAGAAAGATATTAAATATATTGGATCATTACCACGCCAATTTGCAACTTATGAAACATTTGTTACCGCACCAACTAAGTTAAGTTGTTCGGCCTGATTAAATTAGATTTATAGTCTATCAAGGAAAGGTCAGATTTACATAAAGTGACATTTGAAATCATTATTTGATGTTCCAAAAAAAGATCTGCTTTTGAATCTGAAATATTTCAATTTGAGTCGTGAGAAAAAATCAAAGGAGAACGTTCATATTTCTTCTTTAAGGTAATTGTATTTTTGATTGACAATAAGAGTTTTTCTCAAAACCATATATTTGTAGGTACTGGACCATTATTATTAGATCATTGAAATATATTCAAGAGAGAATTATCATCACTGTTTATACTCTAAAAAATATTATTATAGTGCGGTATAATGTGTTATATTTTGGTTTAAAGTTATGTATGTCCGCCTGGCTTGTGACTTCATATAAAACCTGCCAACAAATATCAACTCTCCAGCGGTGATATGATCTGGCAATATTTTATGAAGAACCAGTTCCTTGCTAAGCCCGTGTGTTGTCTGTCATCTTCAACCTCATCTTCACTTAACATCAGATCAAACAATAACAAACGTATTTAATTTATTTAAAAAAAACTAATTTTTTCTATTTACTTCGACTATTCAATAGTTAATTTAAGAAAGTAATCGAAATACTTTAATGTAATAATAAAACATAGACTATTTATACAGGGTCACTGGTGACAAATTTAACATATTGAAGGAGAGCACTCTGTACTCGAATCTGATCATAATTATGCAATTGACGACCACTTTGGCGTTAGGGTAAACCACGGTAAACCTATCTGCCTCAGACGCCAGTGGTTGCGGGTTCGATCCCCGCACGGAACAAGAAAAAAAAATGTTCCGTGTCTGGGTGTTTATCTATTTATGTATTTATATTCTAGGTTCCCCCCTAGTTCGCTATATGGTATCTCATAACACAAGCTATGCTTACTTTGGGGCCATGTAGTTGGTGTGATTGTCTGGGGATTTTATTTTATTTTTATTAATATTTTATTTAAATTTTCAGCAGAATTCCCTATAAATAAAGTGTTTTACTATGTCGACGACCGTTCGTGAAGCTGTCTACCTATCTACCGTTTCTGTGTTGATGGCGCCGTGCGTGCGTACGTTCGTACCAGTAGTGTCACATGCGTTGCGTAATGAACTCTTTAACATTCGGTTGAGTTTACTCTGTAAATAATTAATATTTAGGTTTTATTTTATTTTTTCTCTTCATTTATGACCTCAAACTATCACGCCCTCGAATTTCAAAAGTGACCCACCAGTCACCCTGTATAAGCTATTGTACCAATAGGAGTTTTGTGAGAGTTAGAAACCTCATCCCAAGAAGTTTAATAGTTGCCGACCCCCAAATTATTTACGACAATTTCCGAACATTATTAAAGCTTATAGCATCATCAGGGATATTCTTGTCACCCGATCTTATTTTACGGCCTATAGATTAAATATATATCCGGGTTTTAGGTTATAGGTAGAGTAGCTTCTTTAACATTACTTTTTGATAACGATTACAAGATTTTTTTAAATTAATTGATATGCGAAAGTGTCTATATCTTATTTTGCCCACAACTTTTTGCGCTAAATTCAAATTATCACTGTTATTGTGCTAACCTTAAAGGTTAAATACAAATAAAAGACTTTAAAATGTATGACGCAATGATGAGTGTTCAGAGATGAAATAAAAAAAGCCTGAAATACGTAGGTAGTGTTGTACAGTTACGTCTAACGTTTATATATTTCCAGTTCCTCAAATACATCGAAACACATACAATTTCAAAAAGAAATACATATCTTATTCTTCACATTATAGGTAATAGCCACTGAAATATTTCATAATTCAGTATATGTTTTAAAAATTCCTATTCTTCGAAGTCTTTTCGACCGGAAAAAAATACTAAACAACTTCAACACTTTGATACCCGTTTATCTACTCATGTGTTGATACGATGTAGCGTATGTAATTTAAATTGTTTAATTTTAATTGTTTTCAAGTGTTTCTTTGTCTTCAAAAGAGAAAAAAATATTTGCCCTGTTTGTGTGCAAAATTATATTCCTAATGGCCATTTAAATTTAAAAGAACAACAATCAACCGTTCATTTTCACAAACTTTCGCGTTTATAATATCACTAGTTATTGGTACTTCCGGTTTCACCCGCATATAACCCGTGGAAATAACAGGATGGAAAACAGATAAAAACAAACTTTAACTTTTATTATTTTAGTAGCATATAGTGGGAAGTTGAGTATACACATGCTTTGTTTAGTTTTGCTCTTCATTTATTTATGTGTTGTCTTAAATCATGAGAAGTTAACAACTGTACGAAAGTATTTTTTATATTCAATATAAAAAAATCTTGTTATTTGAGAGAAGTCATCGTGTTGCAGTGGCGCCTGTGGATATCATATTATACAGGGTGACTGGTGGGTCACTTTCGACATTCAAGGACGTGATCGTTTGAGATCATACACGAAGATAAAAATAAAATAAATATTAATTATTTACTGAGTAAGCTTAACCAAAGTTAAGGAATTTATTACGCAACGCATGGTTACACAAGCGTAATACAATAAATAAATAAATACTTAGCAGGTGGTGGTGTGCGTGTAGCGGGGGGAACACTACCTACTGTATGCGTGTTGACTGAGGCGGCGAGTCGGGAAACGTGTCTCTTTATTTATTTATAGAGAACTCTGGTTAAAAATAAGCACCTACTTTTATTACATAACTAGCCACCGTTCGCGGTTTTACCCGCGTGACTTTTGATCCCGTGGGAATTTCGGGATAAAATATAGTCTATCACCTTCCTCAAGAGTTGGGCTATCAAATGCAAAAAGAATTTTTCAAATCCCACTTATAGTTTCTGAGATAAGCGCGTTCAAACAAACAAACAAAAAACAAATTCTTCAGCTTTATATAAGACGACCACATTGGCGATGGGGTAAACCTATCTGCCTCAGACGCCAGTGGTTGCGGGTTCGATCCCCGCACAGAACAAGAAAAAAAAATGTTCCATGTCTGGGTGTTTATCTATTTATGTATTTATATTCTAGGTTCCCCCCTAGTTCGCTATATGGTATCCCATAACACAAGCTATGCTTACTTTGGGGCCATATAGTTGGTGTGATTGTCTGGGGATTTTATTTTTATTTATTATTTATATATTAGTATAGATTATGATTAGAATCGAGTACAGAGTGCTCTCCATTAGTATCTAAAATTTATCACCAGTCACCTTGTACAGCAGGTAAAGTAACACTCGGCTCGGTCAGTACAAAGATATAACAGCCGATCGTTTTATTTCTCACGACTTCTTCCGTGTTTTGGAAGGCGAACAGTAGTTTTATGGGTTCGTCAGGTCGTTTTGCCCCTGAAAATTCTGACATCCATCAACCAGCACTGGTGTAACATGATGGTACCGTATATGGTCTAAACCACCCCTATTTCATAAATAAAGAGAGTTAATAAAGAAAAATCCCGAGATCTGCAGTTTTTTCGGACCAAGATTTTTTTATAACCGCTATGGCGATGTGGTAACACTGTCTGCCTCAGACGCCAGTGGTCGCAGGTCTAACTTTAGAAAGGAGATATTTAAAATGTTAATTACCTTTTAACTGTGCACTTTTGACATTTCGGCACTGTTGCATGCATCACACACAACACAACGATACGTTAACTTTTGTCATGGATTTTTGATCGAATCAGCAACTGCTTTAGTTACAACAAGGTAATGGCGCCCATCGAATTATTTTAATTAGTTTCTTTGTAAACATACAGTCGATGACACCTTTTTCTTCCGTAGCAAGATGTAAATCTTAAAGCCATTTGAATCTTTGGAACTTGGTTTTCATAAGTAAAAAAAAATTATGTGATATCATAGATAAAAAGCAGAAATACTTTAAGAGACAGTTGTTTTAGTAAATAGTTAACCCTGAAAGTTATTAACTGTTTATCATCTCGAAAAACTTTCGACAGAAACTTGGAATAACTTTGAAACCTGCGGTTCACCATGTTCGATCGAAGTTAAGTTCTTACTCCTGAAGTAGGTACCGGGAGTAGAAGGATGAATTTCTTATAAAATGTACTGTGAGTTAGATCGCATTTTCTCTGTGGAAACTAAGACACTTCTATAGAAGGTAATGAGTTCAATTTGGGGTTAGATTTTTCTTGATTCCGTGGTTAAAATAGAACTTCATGAATTATTTAGATGTTATGTGGTATTTTTGGCTCATACCTTTAAAATCAGAAATTAATAAAATATTGTATTACTAAAGTTAGACAAATATCATCTGTTCTTAATCATTCGTAAATTATGCTTTGTAATCCCAGTAATGACACTAACAAAATTAATTTAAAATACGCATATTTGGTCTTTATTGATTTGCAACGCTCGCAAATCAATATATGCAAAACGATGCCGAAACGATTTAAATATATGTCTTATTATTTCTTTAAATTGATGTTCATTAATTTTTGTGTATTTCTTCATACTGCCAACATGGAGATTACTAAGAAACAGGCAAACCTTGTTTGAGGACCAATGATTGAGGATAGATATACATCATCATCAGCATCATCACAACTCTTTGTAATGAGCCCACTGCAGGGCATGAGTCTCTCCCCTGGGTAAAGAGGAGATATAATCCACCAAGCTGGCCCAGTGCTGGGTGGTGGATGCCAGAATTTTTAGGGCGCCTAGATGGCTTCTGACAAACCCTAACGACTACTATATACAAGTATACAGCACCCGGGACCGACTGCTTAACGTGCCCTCCGAAGCACGGAAGTCGTCGTGAGATATAAATGGTCGGCGGTCACCCATCCGACCGCGCCGAACGTTGCTTAACCTGTGATATCGTATGATTCACACAGTAACCACGGCGCCACGACGACTTCGTATAGACATACGTATTGTACAAAAAAGTTTTTCTGAAAGTTAATAAATATGGATAAAAGGGTAAGTTCTTTATAAATGTACCGCGAGTAAGATTACATGGTGCCTGGAAACTAAGATAAATCGTCAGTAGATAAAGAGTAAGGATCCTAAGAGTAACAGCCTGTTCACACATGATCCTTTTTACTGGATACCTTTTTCGTATCGTAAATACGTATACTGAATACTGTGCCATATGTGAAGTCGCTCATACAACTATCATCATCGTGCCATCGATGAAAAAAATAACAGGAGTGGAACAATTTGCCTGCGTCTGTTTTTCCTGACCACTACAGTCCTGGAACTTTTAAGTGTCGGGTGAATAGGTTTCTCGTGGATGGACGTGTAACACCATAGTCTTCATGCGCACTTTCCATCAGGTGGCATGGAAGACAAACGTCCTATCCTTACAATATAAAAAAAAAACATAGCAGGTAAAACGTATCCAGTAAAACGGACCATGTGTGAACGGGCTGTAAGGAGATCGGATTTAAGACTTTTAATGGTTTTCTATTTTTAATTGTTCATACTGTTGGTTTTTATGTCAAAATAAAAACTTAAGTTTCTCCATTTGTGTAGAAACGCACAGTCCAAAACACAGAAATCGTATCCGCGTTCGTGTAGATCATGCTCCTATGCAGAGAAACATGCAGGTAGGCGCATTAGTCCGCTCAAATTAGACGAAAAAATAAGAGTAAAGCTACATTAATTCCCACCAAGCTAAAATCAGTAGATTGTTTAAAATATGATAAAAAAAATTAGAAAGTTCCCCATATGTTTCATGTATGGAAAAAAATATTCAGGGTAAAATGTAAAAATAATGGAGTTTACGCGATTTCGCGGCGAAACGCAGAGTTCGGCACTCCCGATCCCCTCGGTGCTGTGCGTGATTTTGGAAGGAATCGAAAGTAAAGAGTCGGATCATTCGTAAATCCACAAAACGCAACGACGCAACTACGCGAGTGATTGCGTAAAAGAACCCTCATGACGATGCATATCTTCAACCCGCATCGCCTTCAAATTCACGTCTTGAAAATATACAGGGTTGTTTTTCAGTCACCAGCTAAATTTAAATATTATTTTCTTTGATACGATATAAACCTACCTGCATATTTATTTTAGTATCGCTCGGTACAAAAAATAAAAATATTGCACCACAAACTTTTTTACAAATAGTCGCTGTTGATTAACATGGCTAGCTACAATGCGGCATTTCATTGATAATACTACAACGTAGTACTACAAGATGTTTTGTAGTAGCGCGTAGAGTGACCATGTTTTGCTTAATATATTACCGAATATATAAAATCGTTTCTTTATAGAAATTTGGTAACAAAATGTGACTGGTGACTAAAATACAACCCTGAATTGCGAAATTTAGTAAAGTTTTAAATTATAAAAGGACCAAAAATAGCGTTGTGGATATGATGTAGAAATCTGTATTAATTTCTGATTGAAGTATTTTTCATAGATTCTTCTATGAATAATTGTTAATTTAATATTCTATTATAGGCACTTTAACAAGTATGATCTTATGACTTATACTTTCCGTATGTATGAAATATTTTTTTTCACATTGTTATATTATTGAATTTATAAAATTTGGAACAACTCTGGTCTCTGTATAATAAATGTTAGCAAAGTTAAATGCAATTTTATGAAGTTTAAAGGCTATTAAAAAGACAACATATTCCGTATTCGTATTCCCTCTAAAGAGGCTTGCTGTATAAGATGAGATTTTGCTTATAGCCACAACCTCAAATGACCTATACTGAAACTGGATAAGAAATTCTTGTGGCGTTTGGTACTTACATGGTAAGTAAGTACTAGTTTTCCAGTACGAGCATTTCAAAATTTCAAAATTGGGTACAAATTGGAATTAGTTCTGAATAAAACAAAAAAAAAATGTTTTTCATATATTTATTATGTTAACATAATCATTTTTTTAGAAAAAACTAAAAAAACCTCTAGCTTAGGAGATCATGTTACTTATCATGTTTTTACTAAAGAAGAATAAAAATAGAACTGCTCGTTTTATATTCGGTACAAATATGTTAAATATACCAGAGTATACTTATTATTAATTAACATGAGTCTTCATCTAGAATGTTTGGTCGTTTGCATTTTGCAAAACTAGGTAAGTCAAGTTAACTGTATAGTATAAATCAAAATTGTTATTTTTCGGATTTGCCAGTGATAGATCATTTTTTTGGGGTACTTGTACTTCAAAATGACTTATATAGAACAGATCAAACGATAGCCCATTTTATTTTAGTGATGGGTGATAAAATATCAGAAAATGTTTTTTTTTGGACTTACCATGTCAATGCCAAAAACCACAGAATAATTGTTCTTGTGATTAAACTGTTTGATCCATTCCTTTATTATAGTGGTTAAAATAGGATGGTCATCCAGAATCCTCTTTCTAGTAGAGCTACAACCAAGATAGTATGATATTGATAGATACTATATCTCAGGGTAAATATAAAGAGATAAATGACTCTCACGAATGACAAGAGAAAAATAGTAAAAGTGTGAAATAAGGTCTATCATAAAAATCAAACTCTTCAGTTTTGTAATATTGGAATACATAAATTTGCCCATAATTATATCTTTAATTCTAAAATAAATTGTGTTCTATATGAATTAACTAACTAAATACATTCTGCTCAATCTCAATATTCTTATCTCTTTTCTCTCACAAAGCAGAGACAATTAAACAACACACAATACAGAAAATTCACAGTAATAAGACATTCATTAGTCTTTCTGTACAACAAATCTCTAACACGAAGTCATTGTTTACAAAAAATGGCCTTATCTGAAGTTTCGACGGGTGATTGACATGGGATTAAATATTTACGTTACTAAATGTAACTGAAAACAGATTCTGTCGACATATAAGGGGATCCGAACTATTTGTGTAAACTGTGATTTAATGCTTTACATAAACAGTAATCAAATAAATAAGTAATTTGAAAATTTAACCTATTTATAGTTCAGTTAATACAGTTTTGAATAAATTATACTTACAGCAGTGATTTTAACCTTTTTGTTGTTAAACTTGATAAAATAGAAATAAAATAATGATGAATACACCAAATAATTTTCAATGGTTTGATACAGTATTCAGTCCGGGATTATCAGTATGTAAAAAGCGCAAATTTATAATAAACTCTGCGAAAAAATGAAAATTAGTGTGAGATTTACATAGAAAACTTTACATACCTTTAGTTTACTCAAATAAAAATACGTTATCTTTATATATTTTTTGCTCTGAATATTATACATATACAAATACATAAACTTTCACAATTCGAGTATACATATATTTTATATTTTTATTTATTTCTTTTATTTTATTTACACTTCAGTTTTTACAGGTAAAGTAAAAGAAAAAAGAAAATTTACACTAAACATAAAAACTTGGCGGTCTTATCGCTGAGGAGCGATTTCTACCAGACAACCATGTTTGTGGAAGAGACAAAAAAAAAACTTAAACTAAAAATCACACAAATAAAAAAAAAGAAAACTTAAAAAACTAAATAAAAAATTAAACAAAAAAAATGACAATTTATAAATAGATGTAATACATGCGTAAAATTATAATACATACATACTGATATTGTAAATAGAATGCATAAATACTATTATAATAAACATAATATATATATAATTAACATATTGCAAAGATATTACAATAGCATACTTCTTTATGACTGTATTTGACTCAAGTATTGGTTTTTTAATTTAATTTTAAAAGAGTGTAGAGATGAAGCAGATTTTACGGCAGGGGATATATTAATTATATTGCATTTGCCGATATCGGTGAATAAAGCAGTGTCAAACCGCAGTCTTACTTGATGTCAATTGACGTAAATGAAGAAACTTTAGTGAGAGTACCTAGTGAGCGAGTGTAGGGGTGTCAGCTGGATAAATCGCCTTTTACGATAGGAAGATAGTGGTACTTTTAGCTTAGTGCTATTTTTAGTGTAGCGCAGAAAAAACCAATGGGTATTTGTAGAGAAGTTAGTAATAGAACTCAGACACGTTATTACATAAGACACTTTATTTACTTCGAGGTTTTGACCATTGAAATATTTACGATCACGTGAAAATCTATATAAAATATGGGCATTTTCAGCCGTAGATAACACATTTGAAACTCCATATAAATAATGATGGTAAGTGAAGATCAGTTAAATACAAGGATGAGTTATGGCAAAGGCCCTTTCAAACCTGAAAATTGATTCGAAAACGATGTGAACCCTTAAAAATACTCTAATTTATTTATAAAAACTTTATTTATATGTTATTCAGAGGGCTATGTATTAAAGTTAGAACTTAAGTGACAGTATGTTATTATACTTATTTATTTATTTACTGCAAAAATAAAGTACCTAATCAGAAAAACTAAAAATTCAACTACGGAATAAAACAATCCGATAAAAATTATCGTGTGATCAACGTTAACCCTAATGGGGTTCCACTACAAAGCACAAAACATTGGTTGCCTGGTAGAAATCGCTTGTAGCGATAAGGCCGCCACATTGTCAATATATTTATTATTTATAGTAATTGTACAATTGTATTTTATTTGGCAATAAAGAGTATTTATTATTATTATTATTAAAACAAGCATATAAGACTATTAGAGCTTAAATAATAATTGTTTTAAAAATAGTAGCAACAAGCGGGAACGACAATCTAAAGTTGAGCCTTTAAAATCAAAATATGAACCGAAACTGCCGCTTAAAATAATTTCGTGAACGTGTCGCAAAGCTTTTACAAATTAATTTTTTGATATATGTGATGAGGTGGCACCTACTCCGGATTTAAAAAATAAAGATTCATAAAGGCTGTTTTTATTAAAAACTATTATTAGATTATTGATGTCCATTTTTTTTTTTTTTTTATAAATGACTAAACCCGCGTTTGACCTCAATCTCACCTGATGGTAAGTGACGATGAGGTCGAAGATGAAAGCACACGGGTTAAGGAAGGAACTGGCTCTTTATACAATATTGCCGGAACACATTACCGCCGGAGCGGTAACATTTGGCGGCAGACTTTATATAAAGGGTGGTCGCTAGCCAGGCGGACCCAGAAGGGATCCTACCACCAAGCAAACTAAGTTACAAAAAAAATCGTATGAGGATTTAAAAAAAAAATATCTCGACGAAAGATTCATTACTCAAAGCGCCTTGATTATCCACTCAAATCATACTAAGTTGAATAAACCGCTCTCTATAATATATAAAATTCTCGTGTCACAGTTTTCGTTGCCATACTCCTCCGAAACGGCTAGACCGATTTTGATGAAATTTTTTGTGCTTATCCGGTATCTATTTTTTTTTATTTATATGGCAAAACAACGTTTGCCGGGTCAGCTAGTAATATATAAATTGATAGACCACTTTGACGACAACTTTGGCGATGGAGTGCCTCAGACGCCAGTGGTTGCGGGTTCGATTCCCGCTTTAGGGCTTTAGTGCTAAACAACATTACTCTTTTATTTCCGAAAGATTTGTTTTTAATCAAAAAAATCCGTCGCCAGTTCTAACTGCTTCTTCGTCTTCAAAATCACTTCAGTACTTCAAAATCAAAATTTGTGGGTTCTTTAATAGATAACATAGTTTTCTTTTTTTTACGATCAACAATTTACTAGGGGCGTCTTTGGATGGCAAATTAGTGAAAATGTCAGCACTAGTGGATGCCAAATGATGTTGCACTATTTGACAAGTCTTAGATATCGGAGCAGCACTGGTTTTACATTTTAGTTCATAAAAGTTATTAGCAACCTCAGCACGCATTGGAATACCTTCGTGGTTATGTTTTCTACTATACGATAGAACTGATATCGTTTCAATGTCCGTAAACATATTGGTTATAATGTTTGCAGTGCATTTGCGCAATTCACATTTCCAATAAATTTTTTCACTTCCCTTTTTTTACGTATTTGAACCCATTATGATACACTTTTACTTTCCCTCTTTGCGTTCTCATGCGTGGTTATTTTTTTTATAATCGCATATTTCAAACAACCATTAGCTCAACAAAATGTTAGATTAATCTTTCATTAATGCTATTAATTTTAGTTTAATCGAATTTAGGTGAGTTAAGCAATAGTCGAGTCGTCCAATATGCGATATGAACTTAGGCCAATCAACCGTAGTTATTTCAACATTAGTCGATACAACTTTAGTTATTATGATACGTAACCCCACGACACCAGCCGGTCGTCAAATGTTTTTAAAATAAGATGAGTAAGGCGTACCGATAGGATGTAGGATGAATAAAGCACATTAATAGGATGAGCAAAGAAAACATAATGAGTAGGATGAAACGTCATAGGACGAAGACGGAACAATCCGTTTTGTAATAATCTTTTTTAATTCATGACGATTAATTATAAATCTCATTATTTAAAGCGATGATGTTTTGGTAGCCTTTTCAGATGTCATTAATGATCAGAAGTAATTTATAATCAACGAATGCAGAGCATTAAAACAACCGACTTCACGTCAACACTTTGGCCGACTAATAGTGTCATCCACGTAAACATTCTCCGAAATCATACATATTGTTACAAAAAAATGGGAATTTTCAATGAAGGACTCAACCGATTTCAATGAAATTGATATGGGAGTAACTATGAAGTATCTTCTATCATACGAATCAAGAATTTTTGAAATCGATTCATAACTGTCCGAAATATCGTGTAACAAAGACACAAAAAAAACATACAGATGAATTGAAAACCTACTCCTTTTTTGGAAGTCGGTTGGAAAAGAACGTTAAATGGAACCAGTAACAAATATAATTGTAGATATTCCACAAATATAATTGTGCAAAAATATTTTGAAAGTAGTTTTGAATTTAATATTGTTCAATTATGTTTTTAAAATGGAAATAATGAAATTGAGTGTCGCGAGCAGCGCTTTTCATATTTCAAAAATAATTGCGCATTTACAAGTAAAATGTAAAATTTGTCAGCAGTTTAAAGCTTTGCTCAGTAAATTTTTTAATTAATACTAACTGACCAAATCATTATTATGGAGTTATAATTAACCAGCTGTTGCGCGCGGTTTTACCCGCGCAATTTTGGGAAGAAGCGAATATTGGATAATGGACGGGATATTCAAAATTGTACCTTGTATAATAATAATAATAATAACTCTTTATTGTACAACTATAAATATACAGATAATCCACAGAGAACAAATTTAGGGTTGATATATTCCAATAGTTATACACTATTTTTTTTTACTTTGGACTTTGAGAAAGCGGCAAATGTAAATCTTCGTCAAAATTGTGAGTCAGTCATAACAAAAGTTTTCTTTATCTATTTGCGACAAATAATCTATCAAAAAGTACAGCGCGACTACAAAATATAACTCGGATCATATATTCAATATTGAGATCAAGTGCTTATTGGTATTATATTTCATACAACATGATGACATAGCCATTAATAAATACAATGTCCGATGATGCCCGCAAAATAGCCGATTGGTTTGGTATTAATTATGTGAACGGGACAAATAATCAGCCACCTATGTATAATCCAAAATTTTGGAGTATGTGTCACGACAAAAGAATACCACACACTCAGAATAGTGCTGAGGCATTCCATCATATTAATGAGATATGCGGAAAGCGGCACGTTGGGTTTTATCGTCTCGTGGGTGAGTTAATGTCAGAGACTATAACAAAATCTTACAGATATTGAAAAGATTAGCAACGGGGAAGCGACACCCAAGAAAAGGAAGAACAAAAATGACCATAAAAAACAAAAAAATATTTTAAAAGAAATCCCAGAGTACACACATGTGGATTTATTGCGAGCTATTGCTTTTAATCTTTGATTCTTCAATATTACTTACATAAATAATAATAATTACATTTTATAATAATTCATGTGATCTAATAATCTAATTATATGTAAATAAACTATGATTGAGCAATTTTGTCCATTATTTATTGTCGTTAATTTCTTCGAGCGTCAAGGAAAAGGGGGTAGGAGGGGTGTGTATGTTTACAAATTCTAAGGAGATAGACAATTATTGGAAATAAAAACGCAGCTAAAGTACTTTCTGGCACTTCGCCAGCCGCTGCCGCGGCACGCTCGCTTCGCTCGCTCGGCTCGTGCATTGTGGTCACAAGTCTAACCTAACCTAAACCAACCAAGTCTGGTCGACAGATTCGGATCCGTAAGCCATAATACCTATTTGGGAAGAATCTAATATTGGATATATAATAATTATTTATTTATTTCCTTATTCTTATTATATTCTAATACAAAAAGTCGTCTGTGGTCTTCAGTTAGACATTCAATGCCTGTGTTTGATATATTGGACCGGACATTCAAAATTGTACTTAGTATATACCAACAGTTTTCTAAAATGTTGATAACTAAACATCATGAATCGTCCATTAGTAATTTCATCCATTAGTTATTATACATTTATGTGTAACGATCTTTAGATATTTTAAACATTATTTATTTCAACCGTAGTTATTTCGACAACAGTGGATGCAACTTTAGTTATTAAGATACGTAACCGTGTGATGATCACGGATATTTCATATTAGTCGTAAAGTCATGGATGTTTATATGTTTATTTAAAACTATTCTAATAAAACTATGTATGTTTATATATTTCTTAAGTATATCAGTTATCTAGTATCCATAACACAAGTTCCTTAAGAAACTTAATTTGGGCTAGATAACGTTGTGTGAGTGTCAGAAAATATTAATTTATTTATTAAAGAAGAGTATAGATTTGAGTACGGTCTGAACATAAATACTATTATAAGAAATATTCCTGAGCAGAGTAAATTTTTATTTTAAGTTGTTTTATTAAATAAAACGGCAGGAAATTTGATAATTACATGATTAAATTAATAATAAAAGGTGTGCAATATCTTTTATCACAATATATTTGTTAAGATAAACAAAGCAAAAGCAAAATAACATTTTAAAACTGTATTTGGCTTAAATAAGACTATATATAAATAATACAATTAAAATCCCCAGACAATTACACCAACTACATGACCTCAAAGTAAGCAAAGCTTGTGTTATGAGATACCATGTAGCGAACTAAGGAGGAACCTAGAATATAAATACATAAATAGATAAACACCTAGACACGGAACATTTTTTTTCTCTTGTTCCGTGCGGGAATTAAACCAGTAACCACTGGCGTTTGACGCAGATAGGTTTACTCTATCGCCAACGTGGTCGTCAAAAGTTGGCCATGTACTTAATCTTATTGTTGTTTATCTGTAATATTATCAGGCTGTAAGTTTTCCTTGTAACACAACATTATCTAGCCCAATATAGGTTTCTTAAAAACTTGTGTCATAGATACTAGATAGCGGATAATAAATTTAAGAAGCATATAAATATACCTACCATAAATAGGTATTAACCACCCATAACTAGACGGCTATCATTGTTAAATGTGTTCATCATGAAAATAATGCTACCGGGATTCAAACTCAGGACCTCTGGCATAGAAGTCAATGTATGTTACTACTGCATAAGCCGGTCGTCCGTCACAGATCGTCGGTCTTGGACGACCGGGTCGTCTGTCTTACTTGCGGAGAGCCTGCCGACGCATCGTAGTTACTCGGTTGCCAATCTAGAATCTTACGGCACCAACGGCTAGTTTACTCTTTAATAAAGTGAGTTTTAGTCACTTTCACTTACTAGACTTGTGTATAGATGAAACTACGTAGTCTCGTACCTCTGGATAAGAGTGTCGTGATAGGCAAATAATTTGAATGACCCAGTGTACGTCTTCTTGGCTATCGAAAATCCTTCATATACAAGCTGTTCCTTTTGGTGTATCATAACTTTGAGGTTTTGTTACTTACTAAAAAATAATTATTTTTGCGAAGAATATGGTTCGAAAGTACATTCTTTCCAAGATATCATTAATCTTAATATAATGAGTTCATAAATTATCAACCTTGTAAAATCTCTTTAACATTCATTCAATAGACGCGTGTCACTGAAGTGCCATACAATAAACAACAAAAACATTTTAAATGTTGAGGAATGTGGCATACAGTGTACAACGCAAAATGTTGCGAACTGTACCTGTACATAGCAATAAAATAAGGGATAGAAAATGCCACGTTGTCATCCTTCGCATAAGTTGTTGTGATTTATTTGAATTATTTTGTATGAAAAAAAAATGAAAAATAATTCACATGTTATTGGATTCTATTACATGGTCCCATTAATACCCTAGAGTTATGAGAAACAGTAACACCTTGTAGAGTCTGCAGACAAATATCACCGTTCCGGGGGTAGCTATTGTGTTCCGATGATGTTTTATAATATTGTCTTAAGTTTTCACGATTCATAATTTAAATAAAACTACTTTTTAACCGGATTAATCGCGTATCTCTTCATATTATAAAACAAGTCCCCTGCCGCGTCTGTCTGTCTGTCTGTTCGCGATAAACTCAAAAATCATCCAACTAAACACGTTTGATACATTATGCATTTAATGTAGATCAAAATTGCTTAAACACTATATGAAAAAAAAATCGAACGAGTTATCACAAAATGAAAAAAATCGACCGAGAAATTAAATTTAAACCAATGAAGCGTTATCACGATTTATGTTATCAAAATTTGAATCGATGATTTAGGGTTAAACATACACCAGTCCATGCAAAATATTTTTTTTCACAGCCCTTTGATTGTGTACAAAAATCTGGCGACGTGAGCGGTAATTCGAGGTAATCTTAATATGTCTCAAATGCCACAGTTAGGCCTATTATTAAAGTACCTAATACAACATCAATTTATATCCATATATTTACTTAATTACTAATTTATAAGTCTGAAAATGTCTGGTACGTTTCACGATCAGACTAAAATGATCTCGAGACAGGGCATATTATGCTACCTTATTTTACAGAAATCAATGTCTTTGTCTGTCTTATACGTTTTTTGAAAGTTTTTAAGTATTTATGAACATTCGCCACATTTATATGGTTAAGAACAGATATTTTCTGAAGGAAGAAAATTCCAAATACATCTTCACGCCTTAACCACTGTTTCGATTTTTATGATTGGAGATTCATGAGTAATGGAGGTCTTGAGAATGGAGTTAAGCTACATTATTGTTCTATAATCAACGAGTGCAGAGCATAAACATCACGTCCAAAACTTTGGCTGAAGGTCGTCAAAGTAAATATTTTCCGCACCTACTCATACATTTTAAATATTAAAAAAAAAAAAACATAAAGTACTTAACCGACTTTGATTAAATCTATATAGGACCACCTCTGAAGAATATTTAAAATTGATTCATAATTGTACAAAAAATCTTGTAAAAAAGGCACACAATAAGAACATACACACGAATTGAGAACCTCCTCCTTCTGGAGGTCGGTTGAAAATCAAGGTGGAGAAGAAGATTAATTTGTTTGTTTTTTTTTAAGTTTGTTTCAAGAGCTTTTATATAACCGACTGTGGAAGTAGCATTGCGCGGCGGCGTGGTCACTACGGTCGGGGAAGCGCATAACACAAACTATGTTAACCCGAACGGGCACACACGTGAGGGCGGACGTCGCTGATAAGTGACAACTTAGGGTAGGTGGTAGGGTAGGTAGGGTAGGTGGTAGGGTAGCTGAAAGAGTAGACAGGTGTACCTTCCCATAAGTTGAGGTTAAAGGTTGGTGTTGCTGTTCTATTAATGAGCAAATGTGACTCATTCAGACTGTTTAATGTACCATTAGTTATTTGTCCCATTTTGAAGTAGGAATGTTAATCTGGACTCATCTTTCAGGCCCTCAAGAAAAAAATCTTACATCTTCTGTAATAGTCTGCTAGGAATAGCTCATCCGAAGTTGTCCATGGGTATTAGACTCGATTCTAATTATGCGTGGATCTTAAATCAAATTAGGGGACTTTAAATTTTACATTAACATCACCATCACAACTCTCTGTAATGAGCCTATTGCAGGGCATGGGTCTCTCCCCTGGGTGACAAGGAAATATAGGCCATAATCTTGGTAGATTAGGCCCAGCAGGTGGATATCAAAATTTTCAGGGCGCTGAAATCGTTTCTGAAAAACCCCAACCACTATACCGCACCCCGCACCGACTGCTTAACATGCCATCCGAAGCATGGAAGTCGCCGTGACAAATAAAAGTTCAGCAACCGATCCAAGTACCGACCGCACCGAACGAACGTTACTTAACCTGTGATATCGTATGATACACTCAGTGACCGCGGCGCCACGACGACGACAAATAACATAGCTGCTAACAAACACTGATATTAAAACCTCAAAAGAATTTAAAATAAGGGTAGACATGTAGAATGTAGCCCAGTGATTACCTAAAACCAAATAATGAATACCCTTTTAACATAAAAAAGGATAGATAACTTCAAGCTAGCACATTAAGAGCCCATACTACTCCAGCTAGAATCTGAATTTTGCCCCCACCTCACCGCCCGGCCGTGAAGAACCCCGCAACGCGTGTCGGAGCTATCTTACTCCCTCGCGTTTTGTTTTCTCCAACTCTGCCTTTTCCGTATCTTATTTCTTTCATTTCGCATTTTGAAAAAAAACTCACCACAAATTTATTTATGGAAAACACGATATTTACGTGATGTTGTTGCGGCGGCGGCAAGCGTGAAAGCGACACAGGTTCCTCGTACGAATGCCGGAGCGCAACTGAATCCTTGAGCGGGCGCAGGTCACCCGTCGTGCCAAACACATTATTTTAGATTTAAGATTTATAATTAAAAAAATAATAAAAATATTTTAAAATCAGATCATATAGTACACGTATTGTCATACCTTGAAATTAAATACCAAGTCACATTAGTGTAGGTTAAGTACTAATTAAGTAATAAGGTTTCTTTGTTAATTTTAGAGGTAAGTTTGTGATTTTTTTCTATCGAGATTTTTTTCATTAATCGTGTTTTCAAAACATGTGGTTCTTAGTTCATACTCTTAACTTTGCTATATGTTTTTTCTAAAATTATTAGTTCAGTATTCTGATAGATATTTGAGATCAAAATTTAGATTCGGAGCGTGTTTGAGGTAGTGTAGGCCCTTAATCCTTTCAATATTTCACCCACATCTAAGCATCCTTACAATATTTTGACCTATTTTTCCTCGAAATCTGTATATTGAAGATCTTATTCAACAACATTAAACGATAGAAGTAAGGAATTCGTTTAAGTTAAAGGGCTGGAGGACAAACAAGAAATACAGGGTCTTTTATGAAGATCAAAATATTTTAGGAGAAGTTTAAGAATGATGTGTGGATTCAATTTAAGACAATATATATAATATTTTTTTTTAATTGAAATTTTACAATTCTTTTAAGAGACCAAACATTTCTGACTATCGAAAAATCGGGACTTAACGTATTTCTTAATAGAAATAGTTGGAAAAACTCTTTTATTTCTTATTCTTTAGTCGTAAATAATAGATTAAACTATAATGTTGTTAACTTATGACAATTATAAAATATCAATTTCCCCAACAAAAAAGTTTATTTGTAGAATGACGTTTAAATCCAAACGTCATTCTACAAATAAACAAATAAAAAAAGACGTGTGGCACTCGGAGACTGCCGCGGTAAAGCTATTGCATAGCATTTTTTATCAACTTATGCAATTATAATTATTTATTTAATTTATTAATGCAGTAATGTTTGATCTAATATGAAGTTCCACAAGTTCCTAGTAGATGGCGCTGATTGTTTATTAAAGCCCGCATGTAAAGTTATGAAATCAAAGTATCACCGCTGTGCCGGTCGGAGTGGGGGGTGTTAGGTTTTTTTCGTTACGGAATTTCTGGATTCGGTCCCCACGCTCAAGACCCGCGATAGAAGCTATGCAATAGCTTAATAAATCGACAAAATGAACAAATAAAATAAATGACAAAAACTGTGGCTCCAAAGTAAGCTGTGCAAGTTTCTGTTTTGGAGACCACACAGGAAAACTACCAGTTTAAAAAAGTTCCATTCCTAAGCTGGCCCGGTTGGCATTTGAAACCCAGAACTTCTCACGCCGCAACCGAACGCTATACCCTGGCAAATAATTCGATGCAGTAAAATGACAGTTCCAGTGTGCCCACTTTAGGGAACAAAAAAAATAGTGATGTGGTTTAAGTGAATGAATATAATTATATAAATATTTTGGCTCACAAAATATTTATTTTTCATGGTGCTGTTAGCAAAGGGAAACTATTTTCTTGAAATTTCATTTCTTACGACGAAACGAGTTTAAAAATAAAGAAGTTTTCAAGTCGATTTTACTTCTACTTTAACCGTTTTATAACACTAAGTATGTTTGGTAATTAATTATTTTCATTAAAGTTACTTCAAAGATAAAGTACACACCTCAAATAAATTATTTATAAATTTCTTTAAACTTTTACGCAAAACGAATGACAAAAAGTCGTTCGTTTTCAATCATTCTCATTCAGAAAAACACTACGAAGTTCTTAACTGGTATAATTATTTGATTTTTCGAACTGTCAGTTTACTGCATTTAATTATTTGCCAGAGTATAGACCAATGCAACACAGCGGCCTACTATTAGATGTTTATTAGTCAGTGAGTATAATAAAAGTTAAGTTTTACGTTGCCATATTCACTGAATTTGTCAGCAATTAGGTAAGGAACAAACATGTGGTGAATGTGAGAAATATTTATTCATTTATTTTAGAGTCAGGACAAATAATTGATGTCAGAATTTTCAGGGTTCTGAAATGGATTCTGAAAAACCCCTATCGACTGTATACAGAGTCGGGACCGACTGCTTAACGTGCCCTCCGAAGGACGGAAGTCGCCGTGAGAAATAAATGGTCGGCGGTCACCCATCTCAGTATGAACAGGCCGAACGTTTCTTTACCTGTGATATTGTATGATATACACAGTAACCACGGCGCCACGACGACTTTCCACGGCGGCGCCACGACGACTTCGCTCATTATAAACACTACTAACAACCCAATTAACCATATTATGTTATGCAATTAACGAATTTTAATTTGAGAAGTCTTAGGTTTGAGTCCTAGGGGCAGACTAGTAAACCTACTTTTCTTTACTCGCTCGAGTATTGCTGTATAATAGGATATCCAATAGTTCGCTCCGCAGTCTCTATGAAGAACAAGCTTATTGAAACTTACTTATGCGACATAGTTACCTATACAGGGTTAATTTAAATTAACGCGTGATGCGTTAATTTAAATTAACCCTGTAAACTCTTGCGGGCAGCCTCTCCACATCAATCTCAACAACATTTGTTCTACAACTTTTTACAAATCTTGATAACATTTTTGCTCCTTACTCTACATTTTGTAAGAAGTACCTATTATTATTATGAAGCGATATTTTATTGTCTTAAGTTTTCATGATTCATAATTTAAATAAAACTACTTTTTAACCGGATTAATCGCGTATAATTTATATTTTACATTTTAACTCGACGTTTCGGTGTCTTTGCAGACCCCGTGGTCACGAGCGACTGAGGTGTCAGGCGTCAGATTGATAGTGGAAAAAGTTATACATCATCTCCATCTATTTCTCAGTCTTCGAGCGTAGCGTTCAGGGTTAACACAAAATGAGCTGACAGTGTCTCGAGTTTCAGGTCGTGCTGCTTGCTGGATGTTTGACTTAATATCTTTGAGAATAGGGTCCCATGCTGGTGATAGTTTCCAACCATCCTCTCTGTTGAAATTAGGGTGCTTTTTAATTTCAATGGCTTCTCTGATCATTCTAGGTATATAATGTGTCTCCCTAGATAGAACTTTCACAGAGTCAAACCTTAAGTAGTGGTTGGGCTTGTCTATGGAATGCTCACAAACTGCAGACTTGGTTACTCTTCGGTTTTTAATGTCAGCTATGTGTTCTTTAACGCGGGTTGATACACTTCTTTTAGTTTGACCAATGTAGGAAAGCCCACAGCCGCAGTCAATCTTGTATACACCTGGGTCTTGTAAAGGGATGTTGCATTTAACTGGGCGAAGATGTTGACTAATTTTTGAGTTTGGTTTAAATATTGTTTTGATGGAAGCGCGCCTAAGAATTTTTGAAATTTTATCGGTAACTCCCTTCACAAAAGGTAAAAATGCAGGTCTTCGTTCGACTGTCTGCGGCTTCACGTGGTCACTGCGGCGGCGACGAGGTGGTTTGAGGCCGTTTTGACGAAGCACTTTGACAACATGTTTCAGTTCATCATCAATGTGCTGGGGATCGCAGATTCCATGTGCTCTCTGAAACAAAGAGGAGCCTACGGCGAGTAATTGGCTCGGGTGGTGGTGGGAACTCCCATTTAAATATCGGTCAGTATGAGTGGGTTTCCTATAAACAGTATGACCGAGTGTACCATTTGGATTCCGTGTAATTAAAACATCAAGGAAGGCTAACTTATTATCCTGTTCTAATTCCATAGTAAATTGTATTTTATTGTTAAAGGAATTAAGGTGGTTAAGAAATGCAGTTACTTTGTGTAATTCCTTTAACAATCCTTTAACACCACCCGAGCCAATTACTCGCCGTAGGCTCCTCTTTGTTTCAGAGAGCACATGGAATCTGCGATCCCCAGCACATTGATGATGAACTGAAACATGTTGTCAAAGTGCTTCGTCAAAACGGCCTCAAACCACCTCGTCGCCGCCGCAGTGACCACGTGAAGCCGCAGACAGTCGAACGAAGACCTGCATTTTTACCTTTTGTGAAGGGAGTTACCGATAAAATTTCAAAAATTCTTAGGCGCGCTTCTATCAAAACAATATTTAAACCAAACTCAAAAATTAGTCAACATCTTCGCCCAGTTAAATGCAACATCCCTTTACAAGACCCAGGTGTATACAAGATTGACTGCGGCTGTGGGCTTTCCTACATTGGTCAAACTAAAAGAAGTGTATCAACCCGCGTTAAAGAACACATAGCTGACATTAAAAACCGAAGAGTAACCAAGTCTGCAGTTTGTGAGCATTCCATAGACAAGCCCAACCACTACTTAAGGTTTGACTCTGTGAAAGTTCTATCTAGGGAGACACATTATATACCTAGAATGATCAGAGAAGCCATTGAAATTAAAAAGCACCCTAATTTCAACAGAGAGGATGGTTGGAAACTATCACCAGCATGGGACCCTATTCTCAAATATATTAAGTCAAACATCCAGCAAGCAGCACGACCTGAAACTCGAGACACTGTCAGCTCATTTTGTGTTAACCCTGAACGCTACGCTCGAAGACTGAGAAATAGATGGAGATGATGTATAACTTTTTCCACTATCAATCTGACGCCTGACACCTCAGTCGCTCGTGACCACGGGGTCTGCAAAGACACCGAAACGTCGAGTTAAAATGTAAAATATAAATTATACGCGATTAATCCGGTTAAAAAGTAGTTTTATTTAAATTATGAATCGTGAAAACTTAAGACAATACTATGTGAACCAGTACGGACTGGAAAGTGCAAACAAAATACGGCAGTTAGAATGTTTGAAAAAACGGCAAGCACGACTGTTAACATCTTTAAACTTCTTGAAGAGATGTCGTGACAACGATCTGATCCCTGTGTGTGTCAAAATTTCTCCGAAGAAAGACATCTGGGGAAGTGCCGACATTCTACGCCAGGCAAGCAAAAAGTTATTAATCAAAGCCATCCAACAACATCGGTATGATACATTTCAAACAGACAAATTAATAAATAAATTAAAACATGAACTTTTATTAACACTGTCTCAAAATGACTATATTAACATAGAAAATGTAACATCTAAAAGAGCAATCAACATCCATAATATTTTTAAAAGTAAACAAATCTAAAAATTTGATAAATTAAAGAACAAAGAAATGACTCATTCAATCAACCGTCAACCTCACTCAGCTCAATCGTGCTCTATGAACAAGGCAGTGATTAATATATCAAAACAAACTTTGGATTGCAATACAATAGAACTTTTAAGTAAGGGATTAAATTACGCACCGACTCCATCAAAATTATCAACGGAGGAGATTATCTGTAAAGTGGAGGACTGTCTCTTTCAAAACAAAATCTCTAAGGAAGATTCGGAAAGCATTCGTCAAGATATTTCTGGCATTTTGAGGCGATGTAAATTACCGAACTCAAATCTTACTAGAGAAGAACGATTTGCATTAAAGAACTTACGCACAAATAAAGAGTTAACTGTCCTTCGTGCAGATAAAGGAAACGCCACTATTGTGATGGACACATCTGAATACAACAACAAAATAACAAACCTCTTGTCAGATGAATCAACTTATAAAAAGGTAAACTATGACCCTACCTCTAGAATTATGAAGAAAACATCTGATTTAATACAAAAACACAAAGAATGGTTGAATTTGGATGTGACAAAACTTATCCTAGCTTATGCAAAACCTCCAAAACTATATGGGCTACCTAAAGTGCACAAGACTGATGTACCACTTAGACCTATTGTGAGCCAAATTGACACCCCAACTTACAGGCTTGCCCAACATATAGCAGGTGTACTCTCACAGCTGAGAGGTAAAACAAGTGCATATGTAAAGGATTCTTACCAATTTGTTAGTGATTTAAAACATCTCAAGATTGCTAACAATGAAACTATGGTTAGTTTTGATGTCAAGTCTTTGTTTACATCATTACCTGTCAAAGACTGCATTGAAATAGTAAAGAAAAAGCTAACTGATTCAGATTTGCCTGTTGAATATGCAGAATTATTAGAAGTTTGCCTGATATCTGGCTATTTTATGTGGAATAATGAATTCTACCTACAAATTGATGGTGTCGCCATGGGCTCCCCGGTGTCCCCTGTAGTTGCTGACATCTACATGGAAGATTTCGAGGAGCGTGCTCTCCACCTGGCACCAGTCGTGCCGAAGATCTACAAGAGGTATGTTGACGATACTTACACTATTTTACCTCAACACAAAGTAACTGCATTTCTTAACCACCTTAATTCCTTTAACAATAAAATACAATTTACTATGGAATTAGAACAGGATAATAAGTTAGCCTTCCTTGATGTTTTAATTACACGGAATCCAAATGGTACACTCGGTCATACTGTTTATAGGAAACCCACTCATACTGACCGATATTTAAATGGGAGTTCCCACCACCACCCGAGCCAATTACTCGCCGTAGGCTCCTCTTTGTTTCAGAGAGCACATGGAATCTGCGATCCCCAGCACATTGATGATGAACTGAAACATGTTGTCAAAGTGCTTCGTCAAAACGGCCTCAAACCACCTCGTCGCCGCCGCAGTGACCACGTGAAGCCGCAGACAGTCGAACGAAGACCTGCGTTTTTACCTTTTGTGAAGGGAGTTACCGATAAAATTTCAAAAATTCTTAGGCGCGCTTCCATCAAAACAATAATGAAAATGAAAATGAAAACTTTTTTATTCGTAGTAGGTAATTTTATACACTTTACGAACGTCAAATGCTGGATGAGGGCGGCGCGGGTCCGGACGACATGAAGAATCCAGGGGAAGGCCTCCGTCGAGAAGTGTGCGTCTCTCAGCTTATAAAGATAATGATCGCCCATTATCCACCAATGTCTTGGTGATGTCTACTACTACTTCTTCTTCGGCTTTAAAAAACGAAATGAAAGTAGAACCCTAGGTAGACCGAGAGGAAAAAAGCCGGCGGAAAAAAAACTCTCGGCACTCTTTTGCAAAAAGTGCTTATTATAGGTACAATTTGGCAGAAATACAGCTCTGCTATGACATGAACAAACAAACAGAAGACAGCTATTCGTGCTTGCCAATATCATGTCGCAGCCAAGCTGCTTACATAGTGATTAATGTTTAATATTTGGAAATAACCTGTGGAGACATCAATCCCACGCTCTTTTGTCATCTAAATAATCTTGGAGTTTATAGTAGCCTTTTTTGCATAATGTTTCTTTGATAGTTCTTTTAAATTTATTAAACGTTAGAGATTGAATTGACTGTGGTATTTTATTATAAATACGTATTGACATTCCCATAAATGATTTGGTGCTTTTAGCCAGCCTTAATTTGGGAAACGCTAATTTATGGTCGTTCCTTGTCATTACAGAATAATTTTTATCATGCCTATCTTTCATGGTTTTAAATTTACTACTATTCTTATAAATATACATAATATTTTCATATATATATTGTGATGCAAAGGTCAAGATACCAATCTCTTTAAACTTTTCTCTTAGAGATTCTCTACTTCCAAGTTTATACATTCCACGAATAGCCCTTTTCTGCAGTGTAAATATCGTGTCAATGTCTGCGGCATTGCCCCAAAGTAGGATGCCGTAGGACATTATACTATGAAAATAACTAAAATAAACCAGCTTCGCCGTATTAACATCAGTCAATGAGCGAATTTTCTTTACCGCGAACGCTGCAGAACTAAGTCTACTCGCTAGCTGTGAGATATGGGCGCCCCATTGCAATTTAGAATCTAAGGTAATTCCAAGAAAAACAGTGTTATCTACTAGATTCAACCTGTTCCCATTAAGCCGCAGATCAGACTCAACTTGTTTTACATTTGGTGCGGAGAATTTTATACATTTAGTTTTTTTATCATTGAAAGCTAGATTATTTACATTAAACCACTGTACTACATTAGAGAGAGCATTGTTTACATCGTCGTAGTTGGTTTTCTGCCTTATCATTTTAAAAATTAATGATGTGTCATCAGCAAACAATACAATATCGTGATTATTGCCTACCATACAGGGTAGATCATTTATATAGACTAAAAATAAAAATGGGCCCAGAATTGAACCTTGAGGCACTCCCATTCTCACAACCGACCCAGCTGACCTTTTCCGGTTAACCTCAACCTTCTGGATTCTATCACTCAGGTAAGAATTCAAAAGTTTGAGGTCAGTGCCTTTGATGCCGTAGTGGTGGAGTTTCCTGATGAGAGTGTCATGCTGAACACAGTCAAATGCCTTGGATAGGTCACAAAATACACCTAGAGCATCCTGTGACCCCTCCCAGGCACCAGCTATTACTTCAAACAGTTCAACACCAGCATCAGTTGTCGAACGACCCCTTGTGAATCCAAATTGTTTGTTATGAAGTAAATTGTTTTTTGTGAAGTGAGCTAATAGCTGGTTGAGAATAATTTTTTCATAAATTTTGCTACATGTTGGTAAAATCGAAATTGGTCTAAAATTAGTAGGGTCCGTAGAGCTACCCGATTTAAATAAAGGAATAACCTTACTATGCTTCATTAAATCAGGAAACTCCCCACTTATAATATTTAAACCAATAATATTTAAACCAAACTCAAAAATTAGTCAACATCTTCGCCCAGTTAAATGCAACATCCCTTTACAAGACCCAGGTGTATACAAGATTGACTGCGGCTGTGGGCTTTCCTACATTGGTCAAACTAAAAGAAGTGTATCAACCCGCGTTAAAGAACACATAGCTGACATTAAAAACCGAAGAGTAACCAAGTCTGCAGTTTGTGAGCATTCCATAGACAAGCCCAACCACTACTTAAGGTTTGACTCTGTGAAAGTTCTATCTAGGGAGACACATTATATACCTAGAATGATCAGAGAAGCCATTGAAATTAAAAAGCACCCTAATTTCAACAGAGAGGATGGTTGGAAACTATCACCAGCATGGGACCCTATTCTCAAAGATATTAAGTCAAACATCCAGCAAGCAGCACGACCTGAAACTCGAGACACTGTCAGCTCATTTTGTGTTAACCCTGAACGCTACGCTCGAAGACTGAGAAATAGATGGAGATGATGTATAACTTTTTCCACTATCAATCTGACGCCTGACACCTCAGTCGCTCGTGACCACGGGGTCTGCAAAGACACCGAAACGTCGAGTTAAAATGTAAAATATAAATTATACGCGATTAATCCGGTTAAAAAGTAGTTTTATTTAAAGCGATATTTTACTGCACAAGGGTCGTGGCATACCTACGCTCAGAGTAAATAAAAAAAAGTTACGACTCTAAACAGAGGCTATAAATATTTTTTGTGTGAAAAGACTAAAATTTTAAAAACTATTAATTTTAAAAAGTTGTAGAACAAATGTTGTTGGGATTGATGTGGAGAGGCTGCCTGCAAGAGGTGATGCGCTAATTAAAATTAACCCTGTACTTATAGTCTTTTTAATATTATCATTATGAATAACATTATAAAAAAAATATGAAAAGTACCTACGTTGACTTTGATCAAAATGTAATTAGCTACAGAAATCAAATATATTTGTATGATTTTCACGAATTCTATAAAATATAGAATCAAAGTAAATTTTATGTTAATTTCATTAAAATATTACAAATATTTGTAAATATACTTTTCTGTTGTAACTAAATTACACACATTTTTTTTATTTTTTATGTTATTCAACTAATATGTATAACATAGTGAAATTAATAGAAAACGTATTGCATATAAGCAATGATAGGGCTGAGTGATGATTATTAATTGTATCATAAGACGTAATATTTTTAAATTGTTCAATTAAGAAGCTTTTTTGTAAATAGTGTATTGAGACATAAAATTATAAGATTTATACGTTATGTTAGTTATATTTCTGGTTCAAAACTCAACAAAGTCTAATTTTAAACTCTAAAGCCCTTGGCATAATAACCTTATTTACGTTACAGCGCACAAGATAAACTCGTAAAAAATTTACGAACTAAACGTCACAATGGTTTCCCGCAGTTTTTCTCACGCAACAAAAAGTGACGGATATAACTCATTTTTAAAGCGTTTACGTGCCTTTTTGATATCTAAGAAATTTATGCATTGCGCAATACGGTAGCCTGGTGTTTTGATGGGAGAATTTCTCTGGGTATTATGGCGAAGGACGGGAGACGAGGGGCGAGGGAGGAAGGGGAATCGCGCAGATATGTTTCACAAATACAGCGGTGTTCCAGCCGCCCGAACGTGTAACCGTTCGCGCCAAAACGAACCACGAGTTTCGTAAGCTGTATAACGAAGTCCCTTTGCCTTTTACGAAAGGAAGGATATAGTTTTTAAAATTGACAGTTCGAACTTTTTTGAATTCGGAACTTGAGTGGAAAAGTGTGTGTTTGTGAACTATGAGTTGGTGATAAATTGAAAGTAGTGATTATGGAATTAATATTTTATTAGGAGTCTCTGATTCCTTTAATGGTAAGTTTTTTTTTCTATTAAATTTAAATTTAAAATTTCTAACTTTTAGAACAAACACTTGAAAATTATTATAATTTACGAACTTAAGAAAACTTATTTTAACTTCAGTACACATATAATATAAATTTTACTTTCATCGTTTACCCATCAAACTTTCAGGAATTTTCTTTCCCGAATTTCGATGGTTACTTCTAAGTTCTAAGTAGCTTTAGTGGTTTAAGTTGAAGTACTTGAATCGTCCCTTTTTCGCTCGATAACGTTAAGATGTTGTAGATACTTTTTCGTTTAGAACTTACTTACTTACTTTTAGGGGTAGATTATATTATGTTATTAATAAACTTTACTTTTAACTATAAAAATATTGTAAAAATCTATAGGTAAAAAATATAATAAAATAGCTTTAAAAAAAGATGCCAATTTAAAAATTTTTAATCGCTTAGTTCTGAAAGGTGATAAAAATAGGGATTTTTTTTAATTTACTTATCTAAACTAAAAATATTTTAGCTCAAATAAAACTTAACAAAAGATTGACATCTTTAAGGCATCTGTTTATGTGTGATTGAACCTACTTATAACTATGATATTGATAATATGATCAATTTTCCGTGGCGGAAAAACAAAAAAAAAATGATTATGATATTTGGCGGCACCCTTTATTATGTGAAACCGAGCGGACCTTGAAAATAAGAGTTAACTAATGTTGCTTTTACTGAACTCTTTTCCCTTTTATTTATTAAAATAATCTAAATACATACATACATACATAACTTCACGCCTGTATCCCTTATGGGGTAGGCAGAACATCAGAGGTTATAAGACCAACTGATGTCACGTTTGACTAATGAGGTATTATAATGATTGCGAGAGGCTATTGCAGTGACAGGGGGTCAGCCTATCGCCCACAAAAATGCCAATAAAACCTCTGTCCCTTAACCGACTTTTACAGTATGCCCGGGAAGAGAAGCAGCTGGCACATTCTATGTTTTTCTTTCGCTTCCAGTCCAGCATGGAAGTTGTAATCTAAATAAGCATAGCTTAAGGCGTAACTAATATAAGTGTCCAACATAGTGATTCTAGTAGTATACTGAAGAAAACTATTAAGTATTCTTCAGTATCATCTGAATACGAAATTACGAATTGACTGAAATACGTCAGTAATATTTGATTGTTTTTTCAGCAATATGAACAGTAGGCAGGCTTGTACCTTAGAATAGCTCGTAGCAGCTCTCTTTCAGCTTTTCGTAAAATGGGCCTTATCCGAGTGACCCCACTCAAACTCAAATATTCTTTATACATTTGAAATAAGTCAAACAATTGACGACCACTATGGCGTTGGGGTAAACCTATCTGCCTCAGACGCCAGTGGATGCGGGTTCGATCCCCGCACGGAACAAGAAAAAAAATGTTCCGTGTCTGGGTGTTTATCTATTTATGTATTTATATTCTAGGTTCCCCCTAGTTCGCTATATGGTATCCCATAACACAAGCTATGCTTACTTTGGGGCCATGTAGTTGGTGTGATTGTCTGGGGATTTATTTTTTTAATTTATAAATTGAACTGAATCTACCAGCACTTCGGAAAGTCGATCTATTGAGAAGAAGTGGCAAGAAACTCAACAGCAATCATCTTTTAAAAATAAGAGAAAAAAATACACAATACAATTTACAGCCAGGGAATCCCATCTTCTTGCATCCCGATATCTTATAATAAACCTTTTCACATAACACTTTGATGGCAGGACCCCGTCGGGTTTTACCTGGCCATTGACATAGGGGAGAACAGGGTAATACCAGTCACTTAAGGCAAAATGATCATACATCCAATAGTAATCAACATTGATACACCAAAATTATTTGAAATGGCAATTTTCTTGACATCACTAGTTTAATTATTTTGGTAAAAATAAAAAAGTAAAAACTATCTTTGACCGGTATTTCACGCAACGATGAGAAATTCCGGCCGGGCTTCTATTAATGTCGGTCTAGCGTAATATTACGCCCACTGCTGGACATAGGCCTCCCCCAATGCTAGAAAAAGGCCTCCCTCCGTTCTTTTTGTTTACTTCTTTATTTTGTTCTGTTCCTTTTGGAATATTTTTTTGGAGACTTGCACTGATATAGTTGTTTCAGAAACAATGCAAGAATGTGAAAATAAAGGAAATTGATTCGGGGTTAGGATTGACCGGTTATAGTCTCTATCATTTGACCGGTATAACCCAACGTCGTATTTTTCTCAAAAATAGTTTATGACAAATAGCACAGAATAGCCGCAGCAGCTCATCGTAAATAGGCACTAGTCCAAGAGACCCCACTATAGGCAGGACACCTTCAGGTATTACTTGGCTACAGAACATACTTCATGAAGGTAAAATCACATATAAAAGATCATTGCTCTGATGCGATCGCTTGCTTCTTACCTTTCTTATTTTAAATTTTAATTATAATCGCTTAAAATAAGGTGATATTGAGGTTAAAAACGGACTTAGTATTAAACAAACTTTATGAGTTTAATAGGTGATAAGTGAAATAATAGAAAAAATAGAAAAAAACATACATACATACATAACTTCACGCCTTTATCATCTGATGTCACGACCATTTGATGTCACGTTTTACAAATTTGGAGGTATTTTAATGTTGGTGAGAGACTAATACAGACAGTCGACCTATCGCCCGCAAAAACGCCAATAAAACCTCTGTCCCTTAACTGACTTTTACAGCATGCCCGTGAAGAGAAGCAGCTGGCATATTATTTATTTATGTACAAAAAATAAATAAATATTACAGACAGTCGGCCTATCGTCCGCAAGAACGAAAGGAAGAGAAGCAGCTGGCATATTTATGTTTTTCATTCGCCCCCGGGCCAGCATAGAAGTTTTGTTATACAATAGTTAATTTATAAGTATTTTTTTAAATATCAGCATCAATTATCCTTCTATGTATTATTGATTATGAACATAAGCCACGATTACTTACCATTATGTGCAACCAGCTATCGTTTCTTAGGTCTCAGGAAAAATAATAATCAATGAATGCAGAGAATTAAAAAAACCGACTTCACGTCAAAACTTTGCTTGAATTATAATGTCGTCAAGGTAAACATTCTCTGAATTCATACATTTTTTTAAATTTGAAATTGTCCTTGAAATACTCAATCAATTTCGATGAAATTTATATGGGACCAACTCTGAAGTATCATCTATCATATGAAGTAAGAATTTTCAAAATCGATTCAGAATTGACCGAAATATCATGTAAGTAACAAAGACATGAAAATTAAAACATACAGACGATTAGAAAACCACCTCCTACTGGAACTCGGTAGTAAAAAAAAAAAATTTTGGTACAAAAAAATTCTACAAATTAAAATAAACAGAAAAAAGTAGTTTTTTCCGGGAAATATTTTTAGCTTGTTACAAATATGAATAGGTTTAATTTTAAATTAAACACTTTTTAACCGGATTTATCGCGTATATTTACATTTTAAATTTTGACTCGACGTTTCGGTGTCTTTTCAGACCCCGAACGTCGCTCGTGACCACTCGTGAGTCGCTCGTGACCACGGGGTCTGAAAAGACACCGAAACGTCGAGTCAAAATTTAAAATGTAAATATACGCGATAAATCCGGTTAAAAAGTGTTTTATTTAATAGTATGAATCGCGAAAACTTAAGAGTTTATTATGAATAATAATAATAATAAATACTCTTTATTATAAACAGAATAGTTTAAAGAAAAGAATCTTGAAATTTAAGAACTGACATTCTTCAAAAATCTTAACTTCAGCTTAAAAACTTAAATCTTTCATTTTAGATTTACCCTTTTGTTGTTTTGTTGTTGATGATTCTTGAATCTCTTTCTTGGGGTTTTTTGATCTCAACTCCTCTTCTAGTGATTTTATATATTTAAGATATTTTTTTAGTTCTCTTTTCTCGTAAACAGCGAAAAAAGATAACGAACCTTTCATCAAAATAAATTTATTATAAATATTATACTAATGTTCTTAATTCAATTATTTCAAATTGAAAATTATTCGCCTTTTAAACTAATGTAGTCTTCGATTTTCAATGCTTACGAAAACCATTTATTTAAAAATAACGTCGATTCGTTCAAAATTGAATCGTCCTAAGAGTGCTCGCGTAAAATATATTTCATTTTTACAAAGGGTGCTTCAGAAAAAGCTGATGATAAAACGCAATTGAATGTGAATGAATTTTTTTTTATAGAATTGAATTTATCTATGGAAATATAGTTGAATATATAGCAAGTTAAAAAAACTAAACGTGCTGAAGTTATTTAAATGAAATTGTTTGAGTGGTGAATTATTCAGAAATATGTATGTGGCCTTTTTTTTCTAATTTTAAAGAAAATTTACCAATGTTTTCTTACTCACAAAAGTATTGAATTTGAATTTAATTTGGTTCGATATTTTCTTAAGTAAGCAAATTGTAAAAAGAATTTTACTAACTTGGTTCTGTTTGTATTTTCAATTAGATTTTTGTCTTGGAAAAGGAGATAGCTCTTGTTCTTTCAGTACCCAATGAAAAATATTATTATGCTGAATGTAAAAACTTAATTAAAAGACTATTGTAAGCAAATTACATCGCGTATAAGTATATTTTAAATTTTAACGACGCTTGTATCCCGATGGTCTATTAGGGCATTGTATGATAATTATTAAGAGCATACTGTGAATAGAGAGACACTTTGATTCCAATCTGATTGAGTTTTATTACACAGAAACATCTACATTACGTCGTGGCGCCGTGGTTACTGTGCATATCAAACGATATCGCAGGTTAAGCGCGTTCGGTGCGGCCGGTATTAGGATGGGTGACCGCCGACCATTTATTTCTCACAACGACTTCCGTGCTTCGGAGGGCACGTTAAGCAGTCGGCCCCGGGTGCTGCATACTTGTATACAGTAGTCGTTAGGGTTTGTCAGAAGCCATTTCGGCAACCTGAAATATCTGACATCCAATACACAGCACTGGGCCAGCTTGATGAATTACGGCCTAAACCTCCTCGTCACCCAGAGGAGAGACTCATAGCCCTGCAGTGGGCTTATTACACGGAAGTGTGATGATGATAATGATCTACAATACAAAACAAGCGATAGAGTAAAAAGGTAAAAAAAAATAAGTTGAAATTAAGGAAAGTTAAGTCTAAAGCCACATATGATAGAACTGACCCTTAATTATAATACAATATCTTATAAGCCTAGTTTTTGTAATAAAACTTAATTAAAACTCTTTGGTTTATTTCTTTAAAAAACTGCCAAAACGAGCATATTTCTAAAAGCATAACCATTCATATTGTTAAATATGCTATGGTTTGTCTTTTAAATTCATAGAGATTTGATATGGTTTTCCAAATGAAATTTTATCCACATCGTTTAAAAAGTCTACTTCAGCGGTCAGCTACCGTACGGTTAGTGCGAAACTTTACCGTATACTCAGAAACTCAGACATGAACTTCCAAGAGTGGTTTTTCCGACCACGTACAACCTCAATAAAAAACATACACATTGCTGATAGGTCAGAAATGCAGTAGTAGTAACACTAAAAGTTATTTTAAGATGGCGGGCAGAGGTCAAATATCAATAATCCCGAATGCTCGTTTAAAAAAGTACATTAATTGATTGAATCAGGCGTTACTTTGCGGAAATCCATGACAACTACTTTAACAAAGTTACCTTGCTGATTCCGCGACTTGTACTTGCACTAGTGATGCAGGATTTTCTTCGTGCGTTGGTTCACCGCCCTCCCTCCCTCAAGCAAAAAGCAAGAAATGCATTGAACACACACTTGGAAAACTGTAACCCACACTACAAGCTACCACCGTCACGTGTTTCGTTTTCACCAGAAGCATCTTCAGGGTGCAAACGAGAGAATTTGGTGGTGGTCGCACGAAAATCCTGCATCACTAGTGCAAGTACAAATCACGGAATTAGCAAGGTAACTTTGTCAAAGTAAATACATTAATATTTTCACACTCGAGTCCTTCGTGACTACGGGGTCTATAAAGATGCCGAATTGCCGAATAAAACTTTATAATATAACTTAATACGCCATAAAATCGGCTCACAAACATGTTTTATTTCCATTTTCGCCCCTTTTATTAAGCTTCGCAGAATTTGTACCGGTATATTATATTTGTAAATAAATAAATAAATGAAGTCGTCGTGGCGCCATGGTTACACGTTAGGGTTTGTCACGTTAGGGTTTGTCAGAAGCCATTTCGGCGCCCTGAAAATTCTGGCATCCCCACCCAGCACTGGGCCAGCTTGGTGGATTATGGCTTAGAACCTCCTTGTCGCCCAGAGGAGAGACTCGTGCCCTGCAGTGCGCTCATTACAAAGAGTTGTGATGATGATGATGATGAAATAAATAAAAGTCTATGTAAATTAAGAATTGTAAAATTTGTAATTGTATAGACCTATTGATTGACCAGTTAGTGATAGCGAGCGTTTGTCTTATTTCAAAAGCTTATATAAAGCTTGTATAAAGTAAAAGTGTATACCACAATACTTTTAAACATATTTTACAAAAAGTACTTACAAAACATACATACGAAGATTAATTTATAACCAGTGAATATTTCCAATAATTGAAATTTAATAATAGCAATCTCAATTATAGAAATTGATCTATCCAATGAAGACGCGTTGATACGATAACATCTTCAATTTGAGAACATCGACGCCACTGAGTCGTCACTTATCGAATCACTTAACATGCGGTTCATTTCGGTCGCAATCAACACGATCCCTAACCAACCGGTGGTTAAGTTAACAAGGCATACCTAACATAGATGTTAATGATAACCGATACCGGCTCAGAATCTAAGGATCTTCTGAGTGCGGGAAACTTTTAATACACATAGCACCTTTCTGTAATCTGTAATACAAATTTATTGTTTTATATTACAGTTACTTTTACAGCAAGTTAAATGTGAATCTCTAGGATAAAAGGATGTATAAGAGTAACAATCATCCTACTTAGGTAGGTATATTATAAATGTGAAAGTTTAGATTGCCTTAAGTTTGTTCCTCAATCACGGCAGAATGAATGAACGGATCTTCCCAGAATTTTGCATAGAAATAATTTATGGTCTACTTTTTGACGACCAGCTGGTGTAGCGGTAACATACATTGCCTTCTATGCCAGAGGTCCTGGGTTCGAATCCCGGCGGCGGCGGATATTTGTGTGATGAACACAGATATTAGTCGTCAAGTCATGGATGTTTATATGTTTATTTAAGTTTATTCTAATAAAAAATATGTATTTATTCAATATTTATCTGTATATATTTCTTAAGTTTATCAGTTATCTAGTATCCATAACACAAGTTCTTTAAGAAACTTAATTTGGGCTAGATAATGTTGTGTGAGTGTCAGAAATATTTATTTATTTATTATTATTTATTTATCCTCAAAAAAGTAAAGTCTGTAAGTGATAGCTTTTTCCCAAGAACAAAAAAGTAGATCATGGATGGATACAGATGGGGCAGTTAGTATTTCAAAACGAAGAATTGATGAATTCTATCAACGGTGGGTAGCCGTTCAGCCCAAATAATTGAATTGAATTGTTGGATTGTCAAACTGACCAATAAAGCAGCGAAAAGTCCCGGGCTAGTAGTTTCAAATTTTTGTAAAACCGTAAAATCATCAATGGCTTTGGTGCGAAACTATCCTGAAAACCTAAATCCTGGTTGACAGGAATGAGTTTTCAAATTTGGAAACAAGGTTTCTAACTAAATCAAAAGCCATGCAAGCCTGAATTTTCCTTTTCCGTTTGTCTCTGGAGTATGACAGTTTTGAAATTTTCTTTTAAATTTTAAATAATAATAAAAAAAAACTAAATAAAACCAGAAGGTAAAAAATGTTGGAGATTGAAAATATTTTACTAAAATAAAATGCTGTGAGTTTTACCAACAAAGGGATAAAGTCACGAAAATATTTTCTTTACGACTCTTAAAAAAATCTTATTAAATGAAAAGCCGGGTTGTCTGGAAGAAATCGCTTGCTAGCGATAAGACCGCCAATTGTTATACAATAATATATAATTCTTATTGCTCTTAATCCGTTTTGTAATTGTATGCAATAAAGAGTAAATAAATAAATAAATAAGCGTGAGATGACAGAATAAAACCTTGATAAAATAATTTTAGTACCTATTTTCAACGGTGTCTTAACCAGCGTTTGACCATGTTTATAATGATATAACCCACCTACAACAGTACCACAACCAATGTTACGCAATGTGTATGAAAATTTTTAATACATTACCAAAAACATTTAAATTAATGACAATAAATAAACTCAAAGTTAAATTGACTAAATGGTTAAGGATATCTTTTTTATTATGTCTATGATTTTTTTTAATTGAAGAACGTGACATTTTTAATTACCTATTGACAATGCTGCAATTATATTTTAATTTGAAAATTTTGTTATGATTAGAAGGGAATAATGATTCGAATATTTTTTTATTGATTTCATAATAACCTAAAAATTATATAATAAGAATACTGTAATAATTTCAATAAAATATGTGTTACTCATTTTATAATATGACTACCACTGCCATTGTTAACCATATTTTTGGCAATAAACATTGATTTGATTTGATTTGACGGAACCTGTGAAAATGAGGTAAAAATATGTCAAAAAGGTACATTTCATTCACAAAGTACTAGATGAACGAGTACCGTGTGAGTGGCATAATTTGGCAGCAGATTTTTGCTTTCGGTCGCTATCTAACCAAAGCCAGACGGGCTCATACTGACAAGCGGAAGACGCGCCTAAGCATCACATTTCATGATATGCTGCAAGGGTGGTGGGGCTATTTTAACTAGTCTTTACACAGCAAATTAAAGTTAAAGATAAATTAATCATAGAAGCTTGATTCTAGAAGCTACTACCATGCTGGACTGGGAGCGAAAGAAAAACATAGAATGTGCCAGCTGCTTCTCTTCCCCAGCGTACTGTAAAAGTCAGTAATGGGACAGAGGTTTTATAGGAGAATTTGACAATTTGGCAACCAGCCGTCGATATGAGGCGACCACGCTATTACTGCCAGTATCATGTAATGGAATAGACACGGTATTAAGAGTTAAGGTCAAAATAGAATTAACACTACAAGTGGTGCGCGACGTAGACCGGACGTTGAGTTACCTAAAACAATAAAACCACACGTTTAGAACCATCACTTAGGAAAATTGTTTTGAATTGAATTGATTAATGTTTATAGCTGATCTGAAAACAACATATAGTGCAAATAATAGCTCATGTTAGGTCAATGCCAAATTATATACCTACTTATATTAGAAACCAAAGCAATATTTCATATTTCACCCTCTCAAGGTAACTCATTAGACTTACTAGTACCATCCACTTGAAATGAAAATCCCTATATCGTTTCTAAGAAATTAAATAAAGTCTGCACCAATAGCTTAGATATAAACAGGCAGCATTTCAATGACAAAATCATCTTAATACATTCACATACCTAACGAAAAGTAGTTGGACAGGTCAGATACTGTATGGACTGTGACCATTATTCTTTTACGGCTTACTGCCTTCAAATATGTCATAAGTCCACTGAAAAGATGACTTAAAAATGAACAGTTTTTTTTAAATATTCATAAAAAATTATAGGCATGATTATAAGAGCTTTTGGGTGATCAGAAAAAAACCTTAATTGAGATGCAGCAGTCTATATTGTGATTTAGCAACAATTGAATTTGAATTTGTGTTAAAGCTGTTGACATGTGCAATTTAATGTAGGTACTGTGTTACATACATTTAAAAAAAATATATGTATAAAGAAATGGCACGGGATGGCGCGGGACCGAGCGACGTGGAAGACCTTCGGGGAGTCCTATGTCCAGCAGTGGACGTCTACAGGCTGTGGATGATGATGATTAATAACTATTCAAAACTTCTCAAAACTTATTGGTTTGTGCAAAATATAGCTATCATGATATTTCACATTATTTGGGTCAGTAACAATCTATGTAATTGAATAATAAAGTTGTTTAATTATACAAAAAAGTGAGCTTTGTTAAGAAATTTAAATTAAAAATAAGAGAAATCGCTTACAGGCTTTAATAATGATCTAAAGCTTTACAAGTTTCTCGGAAAAAAGTATATTTTATCCAGACAGCGGAAAGAGGGTAAAATATTAAAATCCTTGCTGCGGTTTCTAATATAAGTAAATGATTTGGAATAAACCGAACATGAGCTATTATTTGCACTTTATGTTGTTTTAAAAATCTTGTTGTCAAAAATCTGATAGGTCAGCTATGAACATAACTCTTTATTTACTATGGCATCCATTTTTTAAAAAGATTTTCAATTTTAGATACTCCATGCGTTATCAATGTTAAAAGTTTGATTGATTACCCAAAGCCTCGAAAAGCTTTCGTTATCCTGCTGCACGAATATCTTCATTCAACCCAGGAGAAATCCCCCGAAAGCCTGCCAAAACTGTTCTTTGCTTTTTGGCACCGACTGTACCTACATGTAGTATGTATACGTTTTAAAGAGTTTTCCATTCGCGGCAATGCGGATTTTACCACGAAATGTTCATTCCCTTAGCGTCAACCTTAAATATTAAACCTTAAGTTATTATAAATAGGGTATGAACTAAGCAAGTACCTAAAATTACATAGTAAATAAGTTTGGTAAAGTTTGAAACAACAGAAACTTGAGAATAAGTTTTTTTACATTACTGTACTGAATTTTACTTAATGTTTGTTACGAGAATTTGTTTGAATTGTACCTATGCAATCGTAATTGTTACTTAAAATATAAGCATGCTTTAGTTTTTCTTGAAGCAGTTATTTGTATTGCTTTTTGGTTGATAGGTAGTCTTTGGCGATAAAGTAGTGTTGAAATAATAAATATGAAAATTTAAAAAAAAAAAATTGAAAATGCAATCAAAGAACTTAAAATCAAAAATATTTTAGTATATATTTTTATTTATTTTTAATATATTGTCTTAAGTTCACTTGATTAATGTTATATTAAACAAAAAACGGTTTTACATAGATACCGAAATGTCGAAATAAAAATACACCGTTAAAACTGAATCGAATTTTCCTCTTTTTTAAATTTTTAAATTTGAAATTGGAACAAAATCCACGGTTTACTTTACGATTTGCTGGTGTACCTACTAACGAAGGCTCTCGTAATAATATTCAATTGATGGCCAATACCGAGAAGCAGAGAATACGAGTCGATGTGCCTCACTGAGTGGTTTCCCCGCGAGATAATCGTGGCACACTAGGTCGTATATTATATTGGGCTTGGACATTTATATTAAGATTTATGTTTTTATTTTAATATTATTTCTTCAAAAAAAAGAAACAAATTATTGTAAAAATATTATAAAAATTTATAAAAACACTTTTTTTTTCTTTTCTCCTAAATTTTATATTTTACATTCATCCATTTAAAAATTGTTTACCGTTTACTTATTTAGTTTTGCGATTGTTTTTTAATATTATAACGCACCTTCACAATTTTAAACCAAAATTACCTCTTTCCTATTTAAAAAATTAATGTCGTAATCAACGAATGTAGAGCATTAAAAAACCGACTTCATGTCAAGAGTTTGGCTGAGTTATATTATATTATATATCATCAACGTAAACATTCTCCGAAATCATACATATTAAATTTATGATAAATAAATAAATAAATTTTCAATGAAGTACTCAACCGATTTCGATAAAATTTTCTCTGGTACCAACTACAAAGTCTCCTCTATCATATGAACAACTCTCCTTTTTTGGAAGTCGGTTGAAAAATGGAACAAAATACGCCGGTTCACTTTATGATCTACTGGTTTACCAACGAAGGCACTCGTAATAATATTCAATTGACGGCCAATATCGAGAAGCAGAAAATACGAGGCCATGTGCTTCACTGAG
This sequence comes from Stenoptilia bipunctidactyla, assembly GCA_944452665.1. Lineage (NCBI taxonomy): Eukaryota > Metazoa > Arthropoda > Insecta > Lepidoptera > Pterophoridae > Stenoptilia > Stenoptilia bipunctidactyla. Next base: position 8,313,491 of record OX101739.1, read on the forward strand.
TGATTTCCCGCGGCATGGTCGTGACACACTGGTTCGTATGCTACATTGCTGTTCTTGTCTTATAACCAATTTTTTTTCTGTGGCTCAATCCGTGTTTGACTTCCGGCTCAATCGATAATAAGTTAAGATGTTGAAGATGACAGCAAAGGAAGGAATTGACTCATTAAAATGGGTTAATTATAATTAAATAATAATATTGTTTTATAATTTTATAATTAAAATTATAAAACAATATTTCAAAGAAAGTAAGAAGTTTGTTTCACTAATGTATTGCTTCTAGTTTTATTTTCTCCTTTAATTTTAGATTTATTTATCTAAGGTATATAAATCCATTTATACAGTATGACTGGTGGATCATTTTCAAAATTCCAGGACGTGATAGTTGAAGATCAAACATGAAGAGAAAAAATAAACTAAAAATAAATATTAATTAAATACTGAGTAAACTTCGCCGAAAGTTAAAGAATTCATTACGCAACGCATGGATACATTAGCGTAATACAATAAGTACTTAGCGGGTGGTGGTGTGCGTGTGGCGAGAACACTGCTGTGGCACTGCTGTGGCAGCGCGTCGGGAAAGTGTAGGAAGGTCTCTTTATTTATTCATAGAGATTTCTGGTGAAAAATTAAGTTCCTACTTTTATTACATAACTAGCTGTTGCCCGCGACTTCGTCCGCGTGAATACCGGTTATGGGAGTTGGATAAATAATATTATAATATCGTCCTTGAAGTTCAAAGTCAAAATCGATTCAGTTGTTTAGCTGTGAAAGCGTTACTGATAGATAAACAGAAAGAGTTATTTCAAAAACTGTTACAACAAAGCTGTCATTCGCAGTTTCACGCAGGTTTTGTGAAAAAGACCTACAAAAAATAAAATAGAAAATGTAACCTACAAAAAGTATATACCTACCAAACAGGAATACCCTACGAAAGGCAAACTGGGTAAAAGTAAGGCTGCAAACTGGACGGCTGCGACAGCGAGAGCGACAGCGGCGCGGGCAGCGACGTGACGACGCGGGGAATCTGCGGTGCTAGCACGCTACCGTCGACAATGATAAATCAGGCCTTTTATCGATATTTTCTTAGAATATGGTATTTAGTGTTAGTAATTTATCAAGACTTTGATATTTGGTTCTGTAGTCTTAATCATGGTATCCAATCGAGTAATTCTTTCTATTATGGTGCGCATATTAGCTTACTCTAGCGACCGCGCGCGGTTTTATGCGCGTAACTTTTGATCCCGTGGGAATTTCGGAATAAAGTATAGCCTATAACCTTCCTCAAGAGTTGGGCTATCAAATGCAAAAATATTTTTTTAAATCCCACTTGTAGTTTCTGAGATTAGTGCGTTCAAACAAACAAACAAACAAAAAAACAAACTCTTCAGCTTTATATATTGGTATAGATAATAGGATAAAATAACAAAATAATATTTATCTTGTCGATTCGACTATTTATCGATGGTTGCTAGCCCTGCTAGGCCATTCTCGACGCCAGCGGGCGCTCGAGCGATTTGTCGCGGTTTCATACAAACTCAATACTTTCTATCGTGTCGCGGAAATCGCTGCTCGCGTCGCTGCCCGCACCGCTGCCGCTCTCGCTGTCGCTGTCGCTGCCGTCCAGTTTGCAGCCTTATGGGGGTATGTATAAGAGTAGGTTTATATGTAGGTAGGTTTATTACATAGATGGTGTCTGCGACTTCGTCCGCATTGAATTAGTATTTCGAATAGGTTATTTTCTTCTCCAAGGTCCTATCTAAAAAAATAAACATGGAAAATCTTCCCCCATATAATATGTAGGTATAACTCCTAACCAATACATTACAAAGGCACATTCTAGGTAAAGATATATTACTGTAAAGTTTCATAAAAATCCATTCGGTAGTTTTTGCGTGAAAGAGAAGCAAAAATTCATCCGTCTAGCCATTATCAGTGTATAATATGTTTAGTAACCTATATGTTTGGCTGTTTTTCACGGTCGAAGGGCTTAGCCAATTTTAATGTAATTTGTTCCAGGCTTGAGCAAGCAGCTACGCTATCTACATAGTTACTGTTTAACGTCACATATTGGGCCGCCATGCTAAGGCCCGTTTTCTTTCAATTTGTGAAACTTTAAATATAAAAGTTGAAGATCGTACCTACGCAGTGGTTTTATTCCTCGGCATCCTACGGCTTCATCAGTATGGAAGTTCATAAAGTCCTGTGTTGAGTTTTGACACATACGTACACCACTTTTTATTCTGAAGAATTCTACGGGTTCTGACTTCCAAGAGGCAGAAACGATCAATAAAGAAAACCTAAACGATATTGAGTTCCATTTTTACGTTTAACTTTTTTATAATATATCTCTGTATGTACACTACCTACATTAAATCTAGCAAGAAGCTTTATTTATTAATGATTTTGCACTATCAACATAGTACACATTTCTACTACATACCAGCTATCTTTCGTATTTATTATAATATTATATGTCAGCCACAGATGTCAGCAGAATAGAACTACAGACAGACACAAAAAGATATTTTTTTCTTTCAAATTATTACTTTTTTTTTCATTTCTTAATAACCTTACATATTTTTTTTATCAAAATATTTCATGTTCACCCGTTCTTGTTTACTGGTTTATATTTGGATTTGGTACGAAATAAAGGTTTATTATCATTATTATTATTATATACATATGTATGTAAAGATAGATGTAAAGATTGATACAAAATAACAAAAAATATACTTTAAAAAAAATTACGCGAGCAGGATCGAACCCACGACCTTAGACTCATGGTCGGTCTACGCGCAACTGAGCTATGAGTACTTCTGATCTGTATGCCGAACATCTCCACCATATTCTAGTAAGTTTTAGGCATAACTTTTAAAAATATATTACAATTTTTTTAGATCCTAGATTTTTTTTTATGTCTGCAGAATCTGCTCATCATCCTGGACAACTTTTGTTAAGGCATCATATCTATATTTCTTACGGTTTTGATGATCCCTTAAGGGTTCTGCATCAGGTGTTCCAGTAACCGAAATAAAATATACCCTATATGTTGCCCCGGCTTCACAGCTATACATCAAAAAAAGTTTCATTCAAATCCGTCCAGCGGTTCCAGAGATTAGCGTGTGCAAACAGACAAACTTACAAACAAACAGACAAAATTTTTTTTTCAGATTCTTACTCTTTATTCATTTCTTTATAACCCTAGATAATTTTTTTTGTAAAAATATTAAATGTACAGACACGTTTTTTTTACTGTTTTATTATATGTATTGATTATGATCAGAATCGAGTACAGAGTGTTCTCCTTCCATATTGCAAATTTGTCACCTATCATCCTGTATATTGTCTACACTATGTTATTCTGCTTTGTGATTTAAAAAATGCGTATACTGCGAGTATAATACTACTGTTGTGAGATAATTTTATATGCAGTGATTTTTATCACAAAAAAGCTTTTAATAATGTTTTTAAGTTTTTTGCATTTAAAATGCTCAATTATTCTTAAATAAAATGAAAAATGTGATAAATAAAAATTACCCGACCAGGATTCGAACCTGGGACCTCTCGTTTGCCGGACGAGTGCTCTTCCAACTGAGCTATCGGGGCCTGGCGCTACGCCTCGAAATTACTTACCACATTTTTGTTTTTACGTTATATTGCTAACGGAGCTCCATCTAATGGTATAAGCTTTGCAGCTAAGACCACCCGAGATCAATTTCTTTACAGAAATTGTGAATCCCAGTTAAAGTGAAGCATTGCAATGTTTTTAATAATGTTTTTAAGTTTTTTGCATTTAAAATGCTCAATTATTCTTAAATAAAATGAAAAATGTGATAAATAAAAATTACCCGACCAGGATTCGAACCTGGGACCTCTCGTTTGCCGGACGAGTGCTCTTCCAACTGAGCTATCGGGGCCTGGCGCTACGCCTCGAAATTACTTACCACATTTTTGTTTTTACGTTATATTGCTAACGGAGCTCCATGTAATGGTATAAGCTTTGCAGCTAAGACCACCCGAGATCAATTTCTTTACGAAGAGCACTCGTCCGGCAAACGAGAGGTCCCAGGTTCGAATCCTGGTCGGGTAATTTTTATTTATCACATTTTTCATTTTATTTAAAAAAGCTTTTGCTTCAATTACAGCTAGAAAAAGCTATAATATTTATACCGCTTAAATAAAAAGCAGAAAAAGAAAACCGACCCGTGTGCATCGCTTCACACTCCCACTCCATAAATCGTTGGATAAATATAGAACATTTACGAAAAATCAGAGTTCGGTCAGATATGGAAATGAATTTTACGCTTATTTTTTCAAATATTTGGTTTTCCGCTGAATTTCATGAGTTCCATGTTGATTGGCGTAATTAATACCCTCAGATATTAATTTGAACGGTTTTTATAAATTTTAGCGTGTTTTTGATATTAACCAATGATTAAAAGTATTGACCAGTGACTGAATAAATAAGGAGCCTTCTTCAGATTTTGGATGAGAATAGAATTCTAAACTTTTTTTCATCGCTTTTTTCTTATATTTCTCAATTATGAAGGACGTACTTGACCTTTGATCGTGAAAATAATTTTGAGAGAATAGAACTTAATGTATGAAACATAGAGGATAATATTCAGTGCTACAAATATTGCAGATAAAACAAAATTGAACTAACACACAATTGTAACAATGGTAACAATTGAATTAACACAGGATCTGCAAAATTTAAAAACAGAACAGACAAAAATAAATAATAACCTTGCAACTTTAAACCAACGAATTCAAACATTAGAGAAAGAAAAACTGTCTTTGGAAAAAGAATTTCGTAACTTATCACATAAACTCACAAATTCCCCATCTAATAACTCAAAAAAAACACATAATTGTCAAATAAATAAAAAAATTGTACTGTACGGTCTAAATGAAAATTTTGATGAAGATGAATATAACCTTAACTATCAAATAATCAACATATTTTATGAATTATATAATATTGATCTTACCGGGTACATAGAAGAAATACATCGACTTGGTAAAAGAGGAAATCGTCGACCTGTCATGATAGAACTTATGAGCAAAAGGATGACATCGTACCTAATACAAAATACAGGATACTTAAAAAACACCGGTCTTTATATTTCAGAGTTCTATGATGAAACTGGGCTTAAAGAAAGACAAAAGTTACAAGAACTGTTGATGTCGGCTAGGAGAAAAGGAAAATTTGCAATAATCAGAAATAATAAATTATATATAGATGGGATTGAGCAGGTTTTAGACAGTGAAAATAATGTTACCTTGAACGACAAACAACTACGCGACAACTTTAAAAATAAAACATCGCATAGAACCTCTGATACATACAAAAACATAAATAATACATTTCATGAACAATAAAGAAGATTACAATTTTAATATACTTTTTCAAAATTTTCAAAGCCTAAACAATAAACTGGATTTGTTAGAAACTTTAATTGAAGAAAATAAATTTCAGGCGATCTGTGTTACTGAATCATGGCTATCTCAGAGCAAGAGAGACTTAATAAATATTACTGGATACAGAATTTCATCCTCATATTGTAGAAATAGGTATGAGGGTGGTGGTGTTTGTATTCTGCTGCCTAATCACATAGAAATTATTGAAAAAAAAGACATCGCTGATTTATCAATCGAGTACGTCGTGGAAGTCTGCGCTACAGTGTTACCTACTTATAATCTACTATTAATATCATTATATTGGAATGGAAGGGAGAAAGAAGTTTTTTACAAATAATTAAAGATAATAATAACATATCTCAAAAAAAATTACTCAAAGCTTAACATAGTTTTGGGAGGCGACTTTAATATAAATGTATTCAATCGATCAGAATCAAAATATTTATTAAATTTAATGTCAGAATATAATTTTACACAGCATATTAAAGAACCAACACGCCTTAAAAAATGCATTGATTTAATTTGAAAAAAATATAATTAACACATCAGTACAAGACTTTGGTTTAAGCGACCATAGAAGCGCAACAATAAATTTAAAAATATCTATACCAAATAGAAATATTAATTGGTACATACAAAAAAGAATTTTTAACTTAGCTAATATGCAAAATTTTAAGGAAAAATTACAAAAAATCAATTGGTCTAATATAATAAAAAATAGTAATAACATAAACAATAACTATGAAATTTTCAACGAAAATTTATTAAATATCTTAAATCAATGCATACCAAAAAACAAAATAAAATTAAAAAATAAATATAAGAAATTTTGGCTAACCGTTGGCATAAAAAATTCTTGTCGTGAAAAACGTCTACTTAAAATGTTTATTAATAAGTCAAATAACGAAACGCTAAAACAATATTACCAAAAATACGAAAAAATATTAAAAAAAGCTGTAATTACATCAAAACGCTTACATTACATAAAAACAATTCAAAAATCTACAAATAAAACTAAAGCTATGTGGCAAATCATAAATGAAAGAACGAATAAAAAAACGGTACAAGAAAAAAATAATATTCAATTAAAAATAAATAATAAGCTAATTTCAGACACTTCACAAATAGTTAATATCTTCAATACTCATTTTGCGACAATTGGTGAAAGTAAAACACAACCTGGAAATAGAAATACTGGCCGAACTTATTCAGTCTTAAATCCTTCTGAGAATTCTATGTTTTTACGTCCTACTACATTAAAAGAAATTCATAAAATAATAAGAAAGCTAAAAAATAAATATTCTTATGGATATGACGAATTGCCACCATCCCTAATTAGATATTGCGCAGACGAGCTAGCATTACCTTTAACTTTGCTTATTAACCAGTCATTTGCTGAAGGCGTCTTCCCAGAACTATTAAAAATTTCTATTATAAAACCCATTTACAAAAAAGACGATAAAACAAATGTTACAAATTACCGCCCCATCGCACTTTTGTCAACCTTTTCAAAAATATTCGAAAAAGTCATGTATGATAGAGTTTATTCTTTTTGTGAAAAATATAAAATTTTCGACGAGAGCCAAAATGGTTTCCGAAAAAATAAATCTACTACATTAGCCGTATATAAATATGTACAGGAAATTTTAAATATATTAAACAATAAAAAATACGCTATAGGGGTATTGCTGGACATGACTAAAGCCTATGAAACAGTCCAATATGATATACTTCTAAATAAATTAAATGGTATTGGAATAAGAGGCATAGCATTCCAATGGTTTAAATCATATCTAAAAAATAGAATACAGTACGTAGAATTAGAAAATTACAATAAAAATAAAAAAATAATTACAATGGTACGATCTAAGGAAATAAGTATAAATTCGTCAATCCCACAAGGGAGCGTACTTGGATTTTTTTTTTTTTTTTATGAATTATGGATAGGACGTTTGTCTTCCATGCCACCTGATGTTAAGTGAACATGAAGACTAAGGTGGTACACGTCCATCCATGAGAAACCTATTCACTCGACGCTTAAAAGTACTAGGACTATACTGGTCAGGGAAAATAGACGCAGGCAGTTCATTCCAAACCTTGGCGACCCGTATCAAAAAGGAACTGTCGAAGCGCTTAGTTCGACTTTTCGGAATATCTACCACATACGGATGGAAGTTCTGTCTGCGTCTAGTAGTCCGATGGTAAAAGGGTGAGGGTTCAATTTGTTCAAACAGAGCACTGGCGCACTCACCAAAATGTATCCTGTAGTACACGGTTAGACACGCAACCTTACGACGATGCTCTAAGGTCTGCAGTTTTTTGGTTGTAAGGTCACCGTCGTTAATTAATTTACGGGCTCTTCGGTCAACGGAGTCCAGCGCTTCTAGTTGATATTTGGCAGAACCATCCCAAAGATGACTGCAGTACTCCATGCATGATCGCACTTGTGCTGTGTATAAGTTAAGAAGCTGTGCAGGGCCGAAGTACCGCCGTACCTTCGAGATGATTCCCAACTTTTTCGAAGCTACTTGAGCCATGGACACAATTTGTTGACCGAAGTTTAAACTGGATGTTACAGTTACGCCTAAAAGCCCTAGATGGTCAGTGATGGGGACAGATACATTTTGGAAAGTGGGCGTAAATGTGAAGGTGCTCTTTTTTGCGGAGAATAGACACGCCTGAGTTTTGGACGCGTTGAATTTGACCAAATTCGACTCACCCCAATCGGATACTTTTCGTAAGGTCAAATCAACGCGCTCAATCATTGACTTTCTTAAACTCTGGATTTCACGGGGGCTCGCTCGCGCATTGGATACGTATCTCTCTACAACAGTGCTGTCATCAGCATAACCAATAATGCCCGGTGTTAAAAGGTCATTAATGTGCAGCAAGAATAATGTTGCAGAGAGAACAGATCCCTGAGGTACCCCGGCATTAATTGCCATTTGGTCGGAGGAGTAGCCATCTAAGACTACTCGAATTGACCGTTCCCTCAGAAAATCAGATATCCAGTCGCAGAGCCTTATCGGTATGCCATATGACGGAAGCTTACTTAAGAGACCATCATGCCAGACCCTGTCAAAGGCCTTGGAAATGTCTAAGGATACAGCTATTGCTTCACCATGACCCTCCAAGGCCTCACTCCATAAGTGAGTGGCATACACGAGAAGATCGCCGGTCGAGCGTCCGTTGCGGAAACCATATTGGCTATCGCTTAGGAGCTCGTTGGTCTCGAGGTATGCCAGGAGTCGATTATTCAATACACGTTCCATGACTTTGCAAAGTATGGAGGTGATTGAAATTGGTCGATAGTTGACAGGATCGGCACGGCTTCCCTTCTTCGGTATTGGCTGTACGTTAGCAAGCTTCCAGGACTTGGGGACCTTACCCGATACCAATGAAAGTCTATAGAGGCGCGTCAGAACGGGAGACAACTCAGCTGCGCAGCGTTTTAGAACCACTGCAGGAATACCGTCTGGACCACTAGCTTTGTTCTCGTCTAGGTGCAGCAAGCATTTAAGAACCTCCTTTTGGCGAATGTGAACGGTACCCATTGTAGGTCCGAACTGAGGTAATTGGGGTGGGATTTTTCCTTGGCAATCTAGACGAGAATTTTCTGCGAAGATACTAGCAAATAAATCTGCTTTCTCCTTCGCAGTATGGGCCAGAGAACCATCAGGTTTCCTCAGTGGTGGGAGCGACGGGTGACAAAAGTTCGTTTCGACCGACTTGGCAAGGGACCAGAAAGCTTTACTTCCCGAAGGGTATGCTGCTATTCTGTCTCCGATACGGCCTATGTGGGCAAAACGAGCTCTTTTGATCACCTTCTTGCAGGACTTGGCGGCAGCATTGTATCTTTTCTTAAGTTCATGCGAATCCAGGGCTTTACTTCTGCGAGCATTTGCCCAGGCTTTGTATGCTTCCCGCTTTCGCTTTTCAGCGGCAAGGCAAGCACTATTAAACCATGGGCAAGCTTTGGTTTCAAGGGATAGGTCAGCGTGGGGAATGAAGTACTCCATTGCTTGAACTATCACACTTGAGACAGCATCAGCGCAGCACGATGGATCGGTTGATGTAAAACATGTTTGCCGCCATGGATAAGATGCGAAGAAATGTCGCATTTCATCCCAATCTGCTGACTTGTAACGCCATACTCGCCTGGAGCCTTTAGGGCGGGTGTCAGGTGGCGAGTACAGCGATACAGATTTCACCATACAGTGATCGGATGTCCCTAAAGGTGCAGTGACGGACACCGAGCATCTGTCAGGATCGGTTGTCAGCAAAAGGTCCAAGCAATACGCAGTGTGGCCAGCAACGTCGGGGATGCGCGTAGGCTCGTTAACAAGTTGTGAGAGACCGTAAGTCAGCGAAAACTTAAAGGCCTCTCTGCCAGCATGGTCAGTGTCCTGATACGGGTATAACCACTGCCCGTGGTGAGCATTAAAATCCCCCAGAAACACCAACTGCGCCGTGGGAAAACGTTGCTGAATCTTATCTGCTGTATTGCCAAGGTATTCCATAAGCCTCGTTGTCTCCCGATCTCCGCTATGTGAACGATAGATACAGGCGTAAATCACTTGGTCTAGGCCAGTATCTATGTGAACCCACATGACTGAAAGGTCCGGCACTTCCAAGTAACGGAGACGCTGATAACAGATCGCGTCACTGGCATACATGCACACCCCGGCGTGCGGGCGAAAAAGAGACTCCAGGATATAGCCTGGGTAACCAAGGTATGCCGAGTCTGACGGATCACAGATCTGCGTCTCCGTTAGAAAGAGTAGGTGTGGTCTCTCCGTCTCAAGATGGTGGTGGACATCATTCAGATTGGAGTGCACTCCTCGGATGTTACAGAAGTGCACTTTAAGGGAGAGGAAGTGCAACCGCTGTTGAACCGTACTCTTTTTGGGACCTTTCATTGTGAATTGGTAGTGGAGTGAATAGGGAGGAGAATAGAAGTTGAGTGAAGCGCTGCAAATGGAACCAAGCAACTCGTAGGGAACAACGCACCATTGGGGAACTCGCCTGGAGACTGCGGGGACGCCCGAACCCCCCCGAGGTCGCCATCGGGTCCTCTCCAACCGGTCGCCAACCGGCACGATGGAGCCTCCCGGGATTTTTCGCGAGGTGGCGGGGCAGCCTTTCGCATGTGGCTGGCATGCTACTTGGGCCCCCTACTACCTGCGGTCGGCCAGCGGTGCACCGTGCTTCGGATCCCGCTACCCTCCAAAACGAGTTACCCGGTGAGTCACTATCCTACGAGTTGAAAACAGTTCTCCAATGCAGCACGATTACTCAGACCTACCCTCCTAAATGGCTACACTAAACATCATGCCGGAACGCGACTAAGTCACTTGGCGGCATGGTTTTGTCTAGTGGGTGGTGACAAGCCGCGGCCGAAGCCTACCACCAGATGATACCGCTCGTTTAGCGCCACCCAGGGACCACGTACAAGGCATCGAGGGCTAAACCTTGCGGACGCGAGCAGTTTTCAGTCCCCAAAAAATCTATTGTTTTTAATATACATCAATGATTTACCTAAAATAATAAATGAACATTGCGTTTTATTTGCAGACGATATATCCATTTTAATTCAATGTGAAAACAGTAAAAATATATCCGAAAAATTAAATTCCATTTTAGAATCAGTTTGGTCATGGCTTAAAGATCATAATTTAAAGATCAATTTTACAAAAACAAAATTAATAATCTTCCACCCTCCCCAAAAAAAACCGATTGAAATAAACTTTGAATTTAACGGTATACAAATAAAATCAGTTAATGAGTCAACTCTTTTAGGTTTAGATTTAGATAAACATATAAATTGGAAAAACCACATACAAAAAATTACAAATAAAATATCACGATTAAAATATGCTCTCCGGGAAATTAAAAAAACCATTGATATGCGAACAGCTCTTTCGCTTTATTATGCATATGCCTTTTCAAGGCTCTCTTATGGAATAATGCTGTGGGGTAACAGTACCGAAGCACCTTCACTATTTATTTTACAAAAAAAGCTGATAAGAATATTAGTAAACATCAAACAAACAGATAGCTGTCGACCACACTTCAAAGAACTAAAAATACTCACGCTTCCTAGTTTATATATATTTGAAATTTGTAAATTTGTTCGTAAATATTTAGAATTCTTTAAAAAACGTCAAGACCTCCAAGTAAAGTATTCTCTACGTCATGAAAATAAATTAACTTTTCCAAATTCACGAATGAATTTACTTTCTTCCAGTCCGCATGTCATGTCTATCAGAATCTACAATAAGTTGCCAAATGTATTAAAGGACATAAAAATAGATAAAGTCTTTTTACATAAACTAAAGGATCTCCTCATAAAAAAATGTTATTATTCCATTAATGAATACCTATGTGATAATGATCTAAATATTTGAAAGCTTCTTCCTCTCTTTTGATTAATGTCTCTTTTGTTTGTGCCCGAAGGGGTCTATGATGTGAAACTAAAATTATATATTATCTACCTTGTAAACCATCACAGTATGCAAATAAAGAATTGAATTGAATTGAATTGAATTAAATGTCACTAATATAAAATAAGAGGTTTTTAGTTTCGTTTCATAAAATTAGGATTGTGAAAAAAAATTGTGAATGTACTGGAGGATTGAACAAAACTTTTCAGTTCACGAGTCAGCAATATCATTGATTTTTTGAAATAATACTAATGATGTCCATGAGATAGTTATGATAGATAGTTAACACAAGTAAACTATATAAATATTGGGATTTAAGTCTAATTATACCTATATTAACTCTATTATACTTGTTATTAATTTGTCGTTTGGGAACCTATGGCCAAGCAGAGATAAATGTTCTACTACAAGTGGCACACCTATTTTGCACATACTCTTAAATAAGCTAGTGATACAAAAGACCACCAAATGTAATAAGAGGTAGGTATGCAAGTTTACACCCAGACCGAAACCAGTTTAGAAAACTTCGGGAAACTGACCCGAAGTGACCTAACTTAGACGCGGACATTTAACCAATGCGCCCACCGAAATATTTCCGGTTTTCAATCGAGGAGGTTCTCGATTCGTCTGTATGTTTTTTTTTGTCTTTGTTACACGATATTTCGGACAGTTATGTATTGATTTTGAAAATTGTTCTTTCATATGATAGAGGATACTTCATATAAATTTCATTGAAATCGGTTGGGTCACTCATTGAAAATTTCAAAGTTATGAAAAATATGTATGATTTCGGAGAATGTTTACGTTGATGACATTCTCAACTCAGCCAAAGTTTTGGCATGAAGTTGGTTTTTTTAATGCTCTGCATTCGTTGATTATAATATCAAATTAGTTTATTCCCAGCCACACCGGTTAGATGTCTTAAAAGGATTAGCCGGTGGCTTTGCTCGACAATTACCGAATCGTTTAAAGGTTTCTGTCTCTCCTATCCTAATCCACGACCGACTGGTCTGATTGTCGGGTCCTTTCCTCCTGAAAAGATCTGTAACTTCATATGTTTACAAGTAATTATGTTCACAATTAAAAAATAATCAAAGAATGCAGAGCATTAAGAAAATCGACTTTACGTCAAAACTTTGGTTGAATTATAATGGCATCAATGTAAACATTCTCAGAATTCATACTTATTTTTTCAAATATAATCAACTCAATACTTGAAGTAATGAATCGATTTTGATGAAATTCATATGGGAAAAACTCTGAATTATCTTCTATCATATGAAACCAGAATTTTCAAAATCGATTCATAAATGTCCGAAATATTGTTTGACAAAGACATAAAAAAAACATTCACACGAATTGAGAACCTCCTCCTTTTTTGGAAGTCAGTTGAAAATACAAAATAATGAAAATACTATTTATCATGTAGCTTCTTACCACACCTGAGTAATAACAAAGTTCAAACGTATCTCATTAACTTTAACAGCTTATCAATCTTACCAATATCCACGTAATACCGTATATCTACACGAATATCAATACTTCCTTCGGAAAAGCAAGAAATAGCTCTGTTCAAATGAAACTTGACATTATCCTATAAACATAAGAGCCTTACTTTATGGGCGCTCCCCTGCTACCCCCTACCCCTGTGTTTTCAGAGAAATAATGGCAAAGTAAACATTTTTATTGCTCTGTCTTAGGTCGTAAAAAAACGTGTTTTTATTCGTGTATAGTTACAGTGATGTTATTTTTTTTTATTATTTATGAGAGGAATATTCCTGATTTTATTTCTTAATATTTTAGTTTAAGCTTTAGAATTAATTCAAAGTTAGAGCTTTAATAAGATATCCAATTTTTTAATGTGTCATTGTACTTTTTTCAGTTTACATACTTATATTTTGTTTAGCTTTCCTAAATGTGATTGTAAATGTCTTCGTTAATAGCATTATTGTTTTGTATAGTTTTAAATTATAATCTGCTAGCCACTCAGATGCACACTATTCATAACTTGAGTGTGCATAGTCTGCGTTAGTTACCAAAGTATTTGGTGTACTTCTCCAATCTTAAAAATATACAGGGTTGTTTTTTGGTCACCAGCCAATTTAAAATTTTTGTTTCTTTGATACAATATAAACGTATCTGCATATTTATTTTAGCGTCGCTCAGTACAAAAAAGTAGAATTATGGAACCACAAACGTTTTTCAAAATAGTCGCTGTTGATGAACATAGCTACTACAACGCGGCATTTCATTGTTAATACTACGATGTAGTACTACGAGATGTTTTGTAGTAGCGCGTAGTCGACTTTATTTTAATGGTAATTTAGAGTGACCATGCTTAGCTTAACATGTTAGCGCATATATTAATTTCCTTATAAAAAAAAAAATACTTTTTTTTTGCAAAAATTGTTTCTATAAATGATACTTATTGTGTAAAAAAAAATTGGACGATGACCACAAATCAACCCTGTATATCGTACATATATACATAACGTCACGCTGGTATCCCTTATGGGGTAGGCAGAACACCAGAGGTTATAAAACCATCTGATGTCACATTTGATAAATTTGGAGGTATTATAAAGATGGAGACAGACTATTATAGTGACAGGGGGTCAGCCTACCGCCCACAAAAACGCCTTTGAAACCTCTGTCCCTTAACTGACTTTTACAGTATGTTTTTCTTTCGCTCTCAGTCCAGCATGGAAGATATATATCGTACTTATAAATATAAGTACTTAAACTATTAAATCTTGCTCCAGGTTTAGTTTTACTGAACAAATGAATTTTATTCTTCAGAATTACTAGTCATCCATTTGATAAACAAAGAAAATTCTCCGTAGAGCTTGTTTGTGAGAAGATCCAAAAATTCACATTTCCAGTAGAGAACCAATTGAAAAACCTGTGTGTGCTCTTTTCAATAGAATTTCTCGCCAATTTACTGAACTGTGTTCTCGTGTGAGACTCATGCAAAGAGAATCCCAATTGAGAATCAGTGTTTTTAACTCTTGTTGGCAAAAAATTTTGTTGATATTTGCACGCTCGGGGCGCTGGTATTGATGAAATTAGACAAATGACGATCGTGATGCAATAAATTATAATCTTATAAATTGTTTTTAAGTAATAGAATCAAATGGTACATGAAAAAAAAACAAAAGTTAATATTAATTCGATTTTAGACCTCTAGGTCTCACTCGTCACTACAAGGTCCATCAAACACGTTCGTTTACAAAATTATTTATTTAAATTAAATTAATTTACTCAAATAAGTCCCATTTTTATTCAAAAAGCCTCATAATTAATTTGTTCGCAATGTAAGGCCTAAATGAGTGAATGAATGGACTGGAATTGATGAATAAATATTTTAATCCGTTCTCCATTCATCGGTGTACTTCAGTATGTTAATGAATGAATATTTGATTTATCCGCAGTATAGTCTGTATCACATGTGGGTACCTAATCAAAGCTTAAACATTTTCAGTATATAATGAACACTATTAGATATGTACAAAAGGCAGCACATCAAGCGTTAAATCTGTCAAAATTTTTTACTCTAATCAGAACTCTATGCCCTCGACATTAAGTTAAAATTGGTTGGGCTTGATCTGCTGGCTTCTGTATATTGTCAAATTGATCAGATTCTTTAAATACAACACAACGCACAGCTCTTGTAGCTTATTTAATAAAAAAATAAGCGACAAAAGTCACATAACTGAAGTAAATATTAAAGTTGGAACCTTTCACGTTGGTTTGACTTAACATAAAATGCTATCCTTAGTAGCTATTTTTATTTACGTTGTAATATTATGGAAGATGTGCTGCGAAACAAATGGTTGACGTTTTCAATATTTATGCACATATAAAACAAGAAGTATGTAGATGTATGCACACTTGTAAAATTTACGTGAATATTGAACAAGCACTTTGAATCTGCGTAAGGTTTGCTTAGAATATTCTATGCGGTAAATATATTCTAACATAAGTGAAATAACCCTTCAGGTATAATGATATAAAAGTTTGATGCTTCATGCAGAGACACTCTTTCTTTCACCATTTTTTCTTCTTTAATCTTTAAGCTTTTCATTCCTGACCTGATCTCATCGTACTGCCATCTCAGAATTTATATCAGAACATTTATTTACCTATCTTTTATTGGTATCGAGTTTCAATTTTTTTGCAGTCCGTTTAGTATTAGAATAGAATAGAATCCGTTTATTGCATTAATACACACAAAAATTACAATTAAAGTTAACAAAAACAGCATACCTACATTATAAACAAACAATACCTCTATACAAAACAAGACATTTAAAACTAATTGAGTTTATAATTTAAGGAATCTTAAATAAATATAGATCGCAATCAACATAAGTAACGTTTCATATTAACTAGTGTGTGTAATATTGCAAAAGGTCATAGCTCAATGTTCATATTTGCTCAGCTGAGCAAATAATTGATTTTCAGCTATTACCTTAAGGGCACGCGGTGAGTGAAATAATGTTTTTAATTAAAATTAATATTAAAAGAGAAGAAAAACAATGAGGTGAGATTAGTCGTAGTGATTTCAATTTCAATTAAGTATACTTAATACCTACACTACCTACCCAATATGTCGTACCTAATTAATAATATTAGTAAGTAACTAAAAGAATGTTGTGAATCAATTATATAATTTATAATAATATAATGATAAAATTTAAAATAAAATGATAATTCAAAAAAATTTAATGCTTTAAAAATAAAATAGATTTAAAAGCATTAAATCCGTTATTATTCTAAAATCAAAACCCAACTTTTTGAAACAATAAATGTAGCAACAAAATAAAAAGTTATCGCTCCGGTCACTTCATTTTATTACTTCAACACGCCGTTAAATAGATCTGAAAAGTCAAGAGATTTAACTGCAAGCGTGCACTGTCGGCGCGATGCGAAGTCTTAAAGGTGTAGTCATTTTGTAGAGAACAGCGATTTATGAGTATTTTGTTTTTAAATTAAACCATTTTGTAGGAGCTTAAGTTAGTGGTGGTTTTATGTAGTTATACATTTTTATTTCATGAAAGAATAATAATAATATAACTCTTTATTGTACAACTATAAATATACAGATAATTTACAGAGAACAAATTTAGAGTTGATACAAGAGGTGGTCTTATCGCTAAAAAAAAAGCGATCTCTTCCAGACAAACCTTAGGGTAGAGAATATTATATGCGTCAAAGGGTGTCATTTCGTACAATATATGTAATAAATTTAAAGTATAATTAAGTTCTTATTCAAAAAATACATACACACATATATATCTATATACTAACGTACACATACATATACACAATATTTACAATACATTAAAAAGATATAAATTTTTATATAATACAAATTAAATAATAATAATGCATAAAATAATAAAAAATAATTAAGGCAATTCTTCAACTTTTGACAAGTAATGAATCTTCAAGAGTTTTTTAAAAGTAGTAAGAAGGCAAACAAAAATACTTTACAACATTTTTAGTTGCACCGTGGTCCTTGCAGGGTCGGGTAGAGTAGCCCTATCATCCCTATCATCCTATCAGGCGACTAATCCAAGTGACCTTCACTTGGCCGTAGAACCCTTTTACGGTAAAAGGTAGGTTTGGTTAGCGATCACCCTTCATTTAAATAAATTTGCCACCAAATATCACCGCTGCGGCGTTGATGATATTATTACCAACAAGGGCAGTAGTTTCAAAATATAGACAGTTTCACCTTATACTTCGGGGGGCCCGATAATGGATTTTTCAACGTTCAAATATTCGCTCGCTTAGGCAATGTAAACTTACTTTTTCCTACCAGGAAATATTATATGAACAATTCATGAGTTGTTCTGCTTCGTGCTTCTATCGTGTTATTTTAAATGACTGACCGACAAGTTATTTTTAACATACCATAGGTCATAGAAAAGAGCGTTAAAAGTTTTTGTTATGATGTCTACGTTCAACCTTAACTTCATTACGAAGTAAGTAATCTAAGGTCGAGATAAAAGCATGCTATTATTATTCAACTTACGGTTTCGTGCGGTTTTACCCGCGCAATTACGAAACTCGTCGGAATATCAGGATAAAAAGTAGCTTATGTGCTATTCCAGACTCTACACTATCACTATGCCAAATTATACCGAAATCCGTTGAGCCGTTTTGCCGTGATTGAGGAACAAACATCCATACATCTAAACTTTCACATTTACAATATTAGTTAGATTCAAGACATTGTCTTAATTGCTTAATCATTTAGGACACATTTTATATAATGACCGCATGACCTATACATGCGGATTTTCAAACATCTAAAATAAAATTCGGATCTTAAATAAATCGGTTAATTAAGGAAATCTATTCAGATATTTCTTAGATGAGACGCAAGGCGTCGTTTCATATTTTCGCATATTGTTATTAACGTATTTAAGCAAAAGATACTGTGTCATATTTTTGCATACATTCTAATAAGTTTATTTACGAATTTAAACAAAAGATATTGAAACACATCGCAGAGTTTCAGCCATTTAACAAATTTTGTCCTAAAGCAGCTTTATGTAAGGCAAGTTGGATAGTATAAAAATAAAATTTTAATATCGAAGCAAAGTAAAACGAAGAATAAAAATTTATTTTCAGAACAAGTTCATATAATTTAATAGCTCAACTTTTGAGAATACGTTAATTATTACTTTCCTTATTCAAAGGCTTTTCGAAATGATAGGAACTTATTTTAACTTCAACTTTACTAACTTAACTCTTAATTCTTAACTTTTATAGCTGGCTTTATCCGGTTTTTAACATCAATGAGAAAATTTATTCAAGAATTGTTGTACTAATTAAAAAATATTATCGACGATAAAAACAAATTGAAAAAGTTCACGTTTTCTTTGAAGAACTATAAAGCTTTTGCATTTGCATTCTATCGTATTAAAAGTAAAAGCAGTTCTTGTTACAGCTCGATTAAATCATTTTATTTAGAAATGAACGATTAAATGAATAGTATGTATTATGTGGGTGTGTTGTGTTCGCTATTCAAAAATATGACAGTTTAGTCTAAATTATTCAGCATAATTCAACATTCATTTGTTTTTGATATCGTATTTATTTGTATATTTTTTCACAATTTTAAAGTACAACAAATTTAAAAGGAAAGTAAATTGTTTTATAAGATATCATCAGGTTTTATACAAAAGAAGGGAATATACTTTTAAGATTCAAAATTTTAAAAAAAATCAAATACTTACTACATTGGCTGAAAAGTTCGCGGCCTAGCCATTAAAAAAAAAACTTTTGTTATTTTTTCTGCCGTCATTTTGAACTGTCATTATTCAATTTTCAGCCCACGAATTTTCAATTTGATAGCTTGTTTAAATAAAATTTTACGAACAATATAAATACGAGTGTAGAACAAATTTTCACTAATGGAGAAATTTGAACAACGTGCTGTGATTAAATATTTGTTTAAAAAAAGATTAACACCAAAGGAGATCCATGATGACATGCAAACAACATTAGGGGAATCTGCCCCGTCTTATACCACTGTGAAAAAATGGGTTGCAGAATTTAAACGTGGACGAGAGAACATCGAAGATGACCCTCGCTCCGGCAGGCCAATGACGTCTACGACCGAAGAAAACATCAATAAAGTGTGTGATCTCATATTGAAAGACCGTAGATTGACTATCAGAGAAATTGCAGACACTATAGGCATCTCATATGAACGAACGCAAAACATCATTGTCCATGAACTCGGCTTTTCTAAGGTTTGGGCTAGGTGGGTCCCCAGATTGCTTTCAGTAGAGCAAAAGCGAATTCGACTCACGATTTCTCGCGACTGTTTGGAGATGTTCGAGGCTGATCCACAAGGTTTTCTTGACAGATTTGTGACAATGGATGAAACCTGGGTTCACCACTATACCCCAGAATCAAAACAACAATCCAAACAATGGAAAAAATCAGGTGAACCAACTCCGAAAAAAGCAAAGGCAATTCTGTCGGCTGGCAAGGTGATGGCATCGGTTTTTTGCGATGCTAAGGGTGTCATTATGGTGGACTACCTTCCAAAAGGCGAAACAATAAACTCTGCGTACTATAGCACCCTTCTGCGCCGTTTACGTGAAGAAATTAAACAGAAACGCCCAGGATTACTGAGAAAGAAAGTGTTGTTTCACCAGGACAACGCCCGAGTCCACACCTCTGTCGAGTCTATGGCTCAAATTCGTGATTGTGGTTTCGAATTGTTGCCACATCCAGCTTATTCTCCTGATTTGGCACCTTCGGACTTTCATCTGTTTCCAAACCTGAAAAAACACCTCGGTGGGCAGAAATTTTTAACGAATGAAGAGGTCGAAGCCGCTGTTAACCTGTATTTTGAAGACCTTGAGGAATCTTTTTTTAAAACAGGTATGGAAGCTCTGGAAAGCAGATGGAAGAAGTGCATAGAGCTAAATGGAGATAACGTCGAAAAATAAAAATATTTTTGTATGTACTTTATTCTGTTTTCTTGACTAGGCCGCGAACTTTTCAATCCACCCTCGTATTTCGCATACTATTACTTACAACTAACTTATTTACTTATTTAGCGAAACTGATAAAACATAGGTAACATTGACAAAATAACGATAATGTTTAATTAAATAAACGAAAATTAACAAAAAAAAGAATGCAAAAAAAACATATAAACTATTATTATAAAAGTTAAACCAAATCTTTAATATCAATATCTTCTTTAAAATAATAAAAACAAACGTTATAATTTATTTTTTATTTCTATGAAAAAACGATTCCTACATGCTTTTCCTTTCTTTCCCCATTTCCACTTAACATTTGTCTTACACTTCATTAATTCATTTACTTTTTCAAATGTCTACATACATTATTCTATCCTCCTTGTGGTGTATTACGCGCCTTCTCTTCATGTATCGTTTTAATACAGTAGAACTCCAATTATCCGAACTTCGACTATCCGAATCGCCGATTATCTGAATCACAAAAAATTCAGTCAGTGTAGGCACAACGGCAAGTTAAGACAAGTTCCGGCGCATTGCAGTCACGGCGCACCTGTCATTGTTTGTTTTGATGATGAAAACAATGATTTTTATTTCTAAACTTGTACATAAGTACATTTTATTTATATTTAAAACATGTGAAAATTTCATGTTTCTTTCATTTAATTCAATAAAAAAATAGTGCAATATCAAAACGTAGCTTTTATTCTCTCCAATGGCAATTTTTAAAAAAGATATCCGATTATCCGAATATTTGATTATCCGAATGGGCCCCGGTCCCCATTAATTCGGATAATTGGAGTTCTACCATCAATATACAGTGTACTTTCAACAGAAAAAGACGTGTATTATTTGGCTCCCTCGTCCATCCTTACAGTTTTTTCCTTATATGGGTAACTAATAAATATGACAGTATTCTGTTTAAATCTACATCAATTTGATTTTTATCACATATGCCCATGTGTGTTGAATATCAGTAGATACATTAGGAACTGCTTCCATGCTGGACTGGGAGCGAAAAAAAAAACATAGAATGTGCCAGATGCTTCTCTTCCCGGGAAAACTGTAAAAGTCAGTTAAGGGACGGAGGATTTATTGGCGACTTTGCGTGGGACAGGCTGACCCCCTGTCACTGCTATAGTCTCTCTCCATCATAATAATACCTCCAAATTTGGCAAACGTGACATCAGATGGTTTTATAGCCTCTGGTGTTCTGCCTACCCCATTAGGGATACACGCGTGAAGTTATGTATGTATGTAAATTAGGTAATCTTCTAGACTCAGTTGGTTAAGGAATCAAAAGCTCTACGATATGGTGGCTAATCGTAGACACCATTGCTTGGTAGCAAGTCCTCTCAGTCTTTAGTCAAGTATCACCGCTCCAGCGCAGTGTTTCAGCATTGTTTTATGTGTAGAGATAGTTCTTTCTTAAACCCGTACAGTCACGTGCATTAGTATGTTCACACTTCACAACTTATTGGGTTGTGAGAAGGTTCTAATTCCAATGAAAATGTATATGTTACGGTAAGAGTGAATAATTGAAGATTTTTAATAATTATCTATTATTATTAGTAAATACCGGCTCGTTATTATTAGTTATAATAATAGAGGTTGGTTGTACAGAACCGACATGGACCGGTTAGGTTAGGAGCTTTGCTTCACTCCTTGCATTAACCTCCGTGGTTATTTTTTTTAATATCGCACAAAACAGAGTATATCACATTTTCAATATTTTGTCCATGGTTTAATAGCCTCTGGCTATATGACTTTAACCTCGACTTTCGGTAATTATTAATAATAATAAATAATTATTAATAATCTTCAATTATTCACTCTTATCGTAAAATATACATACATATCATTAGACGTGATTGTACCAAACGCGAATTTAGTCGCTGATAAAAAAAGGTTTATTGAATAGTATGAAATTCTCTCTTATTTGTCGAAAAGTTGCATAGGTACTCAAATGTTCACTTATGTTGTAATATTAATAGTAGATAACAATAAATTTCACCTAAATCATACCAATGTTGATATGAATTAAACAATCTGTTTTATGTATAGTAAGTGTAATTAAACATGTGAAATTTAAAAGTATCTTTCAAAAAATTTCTGTGTCTTATAAGAATGAAAATGAAAGAAAGAAAGAAAATATTTATTTGTTAGAATGTGGTAAATAAAGTTCTTAGTATTAATTTCAGTGCAGACACATTCACCCGTTTAGGGCATACAACATTTTAACTCTAACAAAGTTTTAGTAAGTTTATTATACTTAATATTATTATCTAATTAATTGCTTAAAATATTCTAAGGTCAGATATAGGTACATATAACATACTATTTCATGTCAATTTAGGATTCAATGTCAATTTTTGTGATTAAAATACTCATTTAAGTCATAAAAACAATTTTAGACTAGCCACATCTTAAGTCTATATTTAAATTTATTGCATACAAGATTTTTTATGTCACTAGGTAATTTGATCTATCCTAATTCGGAACTTCAATTACCTGTCAAAAGTATATTACCGGTAATCTGTCATTAACAAATAATACCTTAGACCTGTACCCATTTTTCTTAATTATTTATTTTATTCCCGAAAAAGGTATCTTCTAAATTATTTATGAACGTTCTTTGCAAGCCGGTTAAATAATGCAAATTGGTTTATAGCCCATTTTAATTTAATGGTCCGCATCCACAAAAGGATGAAAATTTACCGTAATTTTACTAGGGCCGGCGGTAATTATCGAAAATAATTATTTTTTGAATAATTGCGTGCTTTTATTTTTGCGGTCAGAAAATTTATTAATCAACGGTTTCGATTTATGCTGAATTAGCTTTAAGGTGGATTCATTGAAATGAAACGTAGGTAATGTTGTTTTGGGTTGATTTTAAAATACTAATTATATTGTTAGTGCACCTGGTGTTATGCTTGCCGAGTCCGACGAAATTTAAAACTCTGAAATGCTTCGCTTCATTTCGATAGGTGTCTCAAAACTGTACACTCACGTCTAATAAGACGTAAATATTTTCATTGAACTTTTAAACTTATTACAACCAAATAAGTTGCGAGGTGTGTTTATTTTTTTAGACCTGACTGTATATATGGCTTTAAGGGAATGTTTAAATTTTGAAAGAAAATTCTTTTTTTAGTCATTAAAATTACAATACCATGGTATTTTCTTTGTTTATTATGCTAGATTTTTGTTTTATATTTAAATCTTTTGACGTAATAAATCTTATAATAAATATAAGACTCCTGACTATGGTTTCTGTAAAGACTCCAAAAAGTCGAGTTAAAATATAAGCTAATGCCATTATATCCGATAGAAAACGTTCCTAAATTGAATTGAAAACTATGACAAAAGTCATTAAGACAAATCCACTGCTCACATTTTTGGCATTTTATCGATGACTTAAGTAACAGTTTGGTGTTTAATCATTTATTAAATGAACAAATTCTTACCGAAGAAATCATTCAAACAACGGGTTGCGATTAACTGTCAATACAAAAACTTATTTTGATAACTTACTAAAACTGCTACAAAACCACAATACACTTATGTCCTGACTATGGTTTCTGTAATATTGGAAACTTTGACAAAAGTCATTAAAATATATCCACTGCTCACATTTTTGGCATTTTATTTTGGTGCTCAATCATTAATTAAATAAACAAAATACTTACCCTATAAACCATTCATATAACGGGTTGCGACTTACTTTCGATACCAAAACTTCCTTTTGATCACTAGCTAAAACCGCTACAAAACCACAATACACTAATAGCATGAGAAGAACGCGACTTAACGTTACTATTAATGGCACAGGAAACATACACTCTCGGTTGACAGATTCACAACAGAAACACAAATATAATTGGCTGAAATCTCGACATTATTTGTAAATCTTCGTGTATAAGCGCCTTGTTTGTTTTTATATTTAGAATTTATTATTCTTTTGTTTTTTTTTGAGTTTATGAAGAATTGTGTGATGAAGGTTGTGATCTTAATCTTTCTAAGACTAGTTCAAAAATGGAAGGCAGACATGGATTCAAGGTGGATCTCACTTTTAACTAGAATAGTGAATAGTTCAATGAGGTGGAATATTATTAAATTTATTAGATTAATCTGATTTAGAAGAAGGAAAAGAAAGAAATAAAGAAGTCTTGACGATTTGTTGTATTTTTAAGGATAATGGAATTATAAAAATTTTATAATAGTAATGCAGATAGCATTCATTTGCAATAAAAATGTTTAAACATTTGTAAAAAAAATTGTTTAATTCTGAAGCTTTTTGAAACGTTATCGTTCACAATGGATTAGAATAAGAAAAAGAAATCCGACTTAATTAACTGAAAAAATACAAAATACAATACTTATTCTTTTTTATAGAAATTTTAATGGTTGGATAAAAAATCAATTATATGCAGAAAAATTAAGCTCTTCCACAGAATATTATTTTGTAACAAATACATTTTACTCACAAACACATTTTGCATATTTTTGAAGCTTAATAAACCATAAAGAATTTTACGTCTTTCTCACTCCACCCAATTAGTAAAAAAAATAAGTAATCGCGTAATAAGTAAAGGGCGGAGACTGTAATATGTACTTATTGATATAAAAAATACAGTAATAAACTCAAAGTAACTTTCCAGACACTAGAGACACTACACGCTCAGCCTAGGCTAAAGGTAGTAAAATTTTAATACTGATTTATAAATAGTTATAGTAAGTAATCAACCATCACAAAAATCTATCGAATTGTCCTTTATTTTCACTTAAAGCACCGTAAATTAAGTAAGCGTTTTTCTCCCTATTTTTATTCCCCTTTGGGGTGTTATTTTAAAATTTTAATTGTTCTAAACGGAACGTGCCAATTGAAAAAGAAATTCCCTAATCGGGTTAATAAAGTAAGGAGTTTTAAAGTAAAAACCGTTAAAAACAACTGAATTATGAAGCTTCATTTGCCTTCACTTCTTAGTAAGTAATATTAGAAGGTTTCTAAATAGATATCAACGAATGCAGAGCATTAAAAAAACCGACTTCACGTCAAAACTTTGGCTGAGATAAATGTCATCAACGTAAAAATTCTCCGAAATCGTACATATTTTTTCAAAACTGTGAAATTTTCAATGTAATACGATGTAATTTATATGGGACCAACTATGAAGTATCCTCTATCATATGAAAGAAGAATTTTCAAAATCGATTCATAATTTTCCAAAATATCGTGTAACAAAGACACAAAAAAAACATACTGACCTTTTGAGAAGCTCCACTTTTTTTGGAAGTCGGTTGAAAAATAAATAAGAACAATCGTAACAAACAAAGAATCCCAAAAATGCAAACGCATTTCTAAATTCATCGCGGCTTACTATTTCCAAGCTTTCTCAGGATTATTCATGATTCTACTTTTGAAGGTTTAAAGAAAATTTGTTTCGAGAATATACTATTTTTAGCTTTTTGGTTTACATATTATATAAGGTTTTGTTTCTATGTTAAGATCTCTTGACGTAGAAAAACATCGTAAATTTACAATAAAAGACAGCTAACTATTGTGTATTTTAAGACAACAAAACTTCGTGTTAAAATGTTTGGAAACGTAAAACAAAATACACTGACATACCTACCTACACTTATAGTTTTGGCCAATGCTTCTTTACCGATGTTCAAACCAGCTATTGAACTCAGTCTGGCCATTAAGCGATAATAAGGTAGAATATTGAAAACAAGAAAGGAACCTGTAGTTTTCATAAAATTCTCTTGTACTGCAAGTCATAGTACGACGTACAAGCAGCGGTTTTAAAAAAAATGTGTCACACACACGTTACCTCCCCGGTCAGATTGTTGCTACGAATGTTGCGTGATTTTCAAAATTATGAAACAATAAATAAATAATACTATAAACAGTTTATGTACTCAAATACTGTAGCAAATACTACAAATACATCATCTTCGCAGACACAATAATACAATAACCAAGAACGCATGCAAGAATTTGCATAGTAGCCCAATATGACACAATATATCACCACCACCGGTTAACTCAATAAATCTGCGTATATTGAAGTAGGCCAAGATACAGAATGAAGCAAATTTACCCTAAAATATTGACATTGTTGAGTTTCGTACGAATTTCTGGTAACATTTTCTCGTATGTGTCTATGTCTCTCCGGTGTAATGTATAATATCTGTTACTCTTGATTCGCCTGAACCGTGTAACTGTTACTCCTATAGTGGAGAAATAGCCAAAGCACGTCTTGCGATTCGATACCGTCTTAGCGTAGGACCATGCGTTTAGCTGCAAACTGGGCGGCAGCGAGAGCGAGAGCGACAGCGGCGCGTTCAGCGACGCGGGGAAGCTGGGCCGTTCACGACGCCGCCAGCGGGCTTGAGAGCATTTTGTCGCGGTTTCATACAAACTCAATACTTTCTATCGTGTCGCAGAAATCGCTGCCCGCGTCGCTATTGCTCTCGCTGTTGCTGTCGCTGCCATCCAGTTTGCAGGCTTACAATATGTGTCTAGTTTACTTGGCGACGTAGATAAGAAAACAACCAATGTAGGTGAATCGATTTACTAATCTTTGTGTTGTATTCAGAGATCTTTAGATCATTGTTGATATGTACGATCATGTTTAAATTAACAAAAAAAGAGGTTATCTTATAATAAATTTGGTCAATTTATTACCAATATAGTATTTTTGTAGATAGTAATATAATATCTAAAAAAAAGTGCTTTAACAAAAGCTAAAATTGTTTAGTTAAGTCAGTAATCGTACGACTTTTATCAACGGAAAAGTTGGTCTTCTTTGATACTATTTCTAGGCTATATAAAATATTAAAATACAGAGATAAAAACGATAAAAATACGTCATGTGCGCATAAAAACATAACTGACCATTCAGTCCCTTAGTCGGCTCCTATGACAGATTGTAGGGCGTAATAGGGATGTTTCGTAGGGCGACATTATGAGACTATTTCGTAGGGCAAGACCACAATTTGGTCATATATGGTAACTAAGTTATTTGTTTCTCTGTAGTGTATAAAGAACGTCTTTGTAAAATTATTATCAATAAAAAAACAGACCAATAATATAAATAGAGTTGTATTTGAAATATTTTTTGGTGAAACAAATTATTTTCAATACAGCTGGCTCATGTGACGTTACTAAAAGTTTACAAGATTTCATTTCAAAATTCAAATAAATTTATATTGAATCTAAATATTTGAATGCTCCTGCTTTTGATGCCGCTCTGTTACAAATACTAAAATTTAGGTTTTTAACAATATTTAACGTCCACATAAAGTGAAAAGAAAGGTTAACTATCAGAAATAACGTAGTTTTATTATAACACAGCCAATCGGACCACACCTTTACAATTCATTTTGGTAGCAGCTTCAAATAATTTATGGTGAACTATAAAAAGAATTTATTGTTTCGGTTGTTGCATCTGAGATTTGTGTCGGGTTTTATTTTGAAGTAACTGTTTTATTGAAAAAGACATAACACAGAAAATTCTGTACCTTTCTGTAAGCTACTTTGTATAATGAAAATTTTTATGACAAATGAATTCTTGTAAGTTATTTAGAAAATTAAAGAGTAGTTTAGGAACATTAATGTTTACAAAGTGTCCTGATGGATGATCAATTTATTAATATTTGACGATTGATAACTCAAAGAATATTTATTTTATCTGCATTTATTTTATTTAATATTGTCTTAAGTTTTCACGATTCATAATTTTAATAAAACTACTTTTTAACCGGATTAATCGTGTTTAATTAAATGTCTTTGCAGACCCCGTGGTCACGAGCCACTACTTTTTAATCCGGTTAAAAAGTAGTTTTATTTAAATTTATTTTATTTGTTTATTAATAATACAAAGACACCATAAAACTTTTACAAAACAAGCTTAACAAAAACCAACTTAGGTTTGTACGTATACTTGCATTCACCGTCGTGTGCAAATTTACAATAAAAAACTTAATTTGACAAGATACAAGTACCTACAAGTAAAATACATTACAAATAAAACCAAATACACACCTAAACGTTAAGAAAGTTAGAACCAGAATCACTTATTCGACTATCGCGACTTTTAATTTAATTCACATTTTACGTTGAGGTTTCTTTATGTTGCTACATCGATATATTGACGTGTTGCTCGCAAGTATTCTTCTTAAAATTATATCAACCATACCGTGTTCTTGAGTTTTCCTTTCTATTTATCTAATCAGTTGCCATGCCTGCTATTATTGGCTTCAAACTATAAAGGGAGGGTTTTAAATAAATGATCTGATGAATGATGGATAGGTGACGATACTGAGTTCAGCTTCAATTACAATTTTATTTTAAATTTGTAACGCCTGATCTGCTGCCTTCTGTACGTATCTGAAAGTATGATTCTGTATATTTTTGTCATAGATATACAGAATAATAGATAATTTAAACAGTCTCCAACTTTAACAGAAGCAGGAGCTACAAGGACAAACGATACTCTTTACGTTTTCCACGTCATGCTCGTGTTCATTAAAAGCCTTGTTGTGAGACACTACTAAGATTAAAAAGCTCTATTACTGAAGTCTCGTAGAGCTTTAGCTCAGTACAATATCGACAAATTTGAATGTGTAAAATTTTTGTTACATTAGATGGAGCTACGGTAGCAATATAATGTAAAAACAAAAATGTGCTAAGTAGTTTCGAGGCGAACCGCCAGGCCCCAGTAGCTCATAAAAGAGCACTCGTCCGGCTAATACAAGCGGTCTCAGGTTCGTGTCCTGGTCACGTGATTTTTATTTAGCACATTTTTTCAGTTACATTATTTTGAAATTCGTATAAATAGATTTTAAGCTTCTCTGTTCATATGATGACAAACGAAATAGAATATACCTTTTGATGTTATGCGGCCTTTCTGATTGAAACTAATATTTCATATTGACTTATATATATGTATTCAGGAACGGTGGGATTTCAGAGACCATGGAATGAGTACTGTTCCTTTGTAGATACTGAGAAACAAATCCGTGAACTTGGGTAGAACTCTGGCTATATTTATTAAAATACAAATGACCTCATAAACAATTACTTCATCAGCTTTCCATCGTCAGTTTTAGAATCGACCGCGCCCCTAACTAGTGCAACTGTGTCTACGTCACTATTCCTACGCCAGATTTCAACTTCACATCGTAACTGCGGCGCTGCAATTGAGTATCAACTCGTTTATACCATTCATAGGTCCTATATCTTTTCACCACTATTTATTATTCTAAATGTAAATTCTAAGAAATCAATTATTTAGAAATACCCTGATATGTGCGTCACTTGATAAGCGAATAATCCTTGCATCTCCTGCGTGAACCCTTTATGGTGTATACAGATTGCTAGTAATGTAACATTATGCGCACGTTGCGTATTTGGACATGTAGTGCGCAGAATGTTACACTACAAGTTCCACGTTGCTAGTAATATAACGTTATGCACGTTGCGTATATGGACGTGTAGTGCGCAGAATGTTACATTACAGGTTCCACTACAGCAATCTGTACGCACCATTAATATAATATGGCTTTTGTGATGTCGTCTGACAACGTTTTATGAAGATCCAGATCTTTTTTAAATTTCTTTTCCCTCATCTTCACTAATTTTCAATCAGGTGAATTTGAGTCATTGTTAAAAAGGGGTTACATTACAAGGATATATAGAGAGGGGTTTAAAATAGGCACCAGTATAAAGCAAGGACACTGTACAAAATAAACGTTAATATACTTAACAAGGTCAAGCGTTCCATTGGGTTTAAATTCCATTACCTCTGATTAACCGCATGGCACGTGTATGGAATAAAAAGAATTTTGGAGTTTTTTATGTATACAAAAAGAAATGTAAAGATCCAGTTATCCTGTTTATTTTATTCAGCTAGGTATATTTGATCGAGATGACTAGTTTATTGTGTTTATTTTTTTGATTTAAGCATTTTTGGAAACAATCAAAGCTATTTAAAGTCGCTTTTGATAGAACGTGCGCGTAATTAAAAAGGTACAGTAAGCAGGGTAAAGAGAGTTGGCAGGCTCTGCTCGTTATTCAATGAAGTATTTTGAAGCTATTTATTTTGTAATATTTTCTTAATTTTTATGCAAAGTAAAGAAAAACTCAACAAGTTTTGACTGAGAGAATGAGAGTGGTATATTTTTATTACAACTTTAAGAATTAATTTTAAGAATCAAGTGTTTTGAAAACTTCGTAGTTGATTTTTATTTTTTTAAACTATATGAAATATGTTAAACAATCTAATGATAACGAAAGTATTGAAAAATGGCACATTTTCCGAAGGAGCCAGTATAAATTTTACATTCAGATAGATCCAGCTTTTTTTCCCGTTTTTGAGAACATTAAAAATAAATCAATCGATAAGCCTTTGAATTCCATTTCTGGATGTATGCCAGCGGGTACGCTGCTATCATCACTGCTGAAAAAATTCCTCAATCTGTAGGCAATCATGTAAGAATTCCCACGGTAAACTGACAATAAACGAGCTCTCTATTGTAATATTTGCCTCAAATATGGCCATACTAGCAACATTAAAAAATATTTAGTTAGCCTATAGACGTCAGAAATATGTTTTTTAAAGAACCAAAATGGCCTAACTCTGATTTTTCAAGCCAACAAGAGATGGCGTTAGTAAAACATATTGCTTTAAAAACTCTATTCAAATTCTGTGTGTATGAACGGCCTAAGTTAGTTGGGTCGTTTTTGCAGTGCAGTAATTAAAATGCCACCTTAGGCCTTGTATCTAAATTTCTACTTCATCGGCCATCATTCAAATCTTTTAGCTCTGCAATTGCTAACTCTCAAAACAATTTTTTTGCATACGTTTTGTCTTCAGTCAAAAAAGTTCTCAATTGTGTGATCTCCTAATGTAACAGTAAAACCACAACCTTGTTATTTTTGTAATGAAAATTCATCATCTTTCATTTGATAGCTAATATTTTAAGTCAAGTTTGTAAGATCAGTAAAAAATTACCGTACCGTAAATAACAGTACTTGTCGAAACTTTTTTCGCCGAATGCTCGTTTTGGCGATATGGACAAAGTAAATTCTAACCTTACCTACCTTTAATTTTACACTGCACCTGCTGCGAATCGAAACATATAATTTTTATTTTCGGCGAAACGAGATTTCGAAGAAATTAGCTTTTGACAAAGGAAGTTTCGCCTTACCATTGTACGCTGGTAAAAAATATTTTTGAGAACTCATGAGTAGAAGTTTACTTTCCATTTTCTTGTCCATTACCCTAAACTAGCCATGCATCGTGGATGTAAAATATATCATCATCATTCAGGCAGGAGACGTCCACTTCTGGACATAGGCAAAAAAATGGATACAGCTAATATGTCTCATGCTATTATAATTTGCATCCAAACCAATCAAAAGCTATCTCAATTCTCGAATCGAACCACTATTTAAAATCAGATTGTTTCACAACGGCGTCACGTTTCTTACATCAATACTCTCTTTTTCAAATCCCGCGTCGATATTGAGCAGACCCACGTATCGGCGTAAATAACCTGCAGTAAGTTTGCTGGAGTCGAGATTAACCTCATTCGGGGGACACACTCTAATTGAGTGAAACGTGGATGAGGCGTGTCATGCCCACGTTTGGTTTAAGTTTAAAGGAAAAGCGGCTGCCTTATCACGTAACTTGCAAGAGCAAAGCGATGGCATAAATTGCGCAAGATTTGCTAAAAAATAACTAATTCGTATTCCGTTACAGCAAAAATAAAACCATACCAAACCGACGACTGTGCTGCCTCTATGGTACAATCGATTTACTAAAAGTGCATATAATCCCATTGACTTTCATACTTTTCGTATCACGTAAGGTTTTTGACAACGATTAAAGAGTTATAAGTGAGACATCGTAGCTGTCAGCATAGAGTAACTTATATACTGGATAGGTACCACTTGAGGGATAAAACTTAAAAGTTCGCTTTTTTGATTTAATCTTGTTTTTATACTTTTCTGCGAAATTTTAAAAGCAAACATCTGTTTCACATTTTATTAGTTTCTTTTTTAGCTACCAAATTGTGTTTGGCGCTATTATCGTTGCAATAAATGCATTCTGCGATCAACGAACGATTGAACAGCTATCGCTTACATAATACGATGTAAAGCAATGAATCGCGCATCCATGGCGTGATGACTGCGCCATTATAGCTGATCGCTAATATTTAATCGAAGTCGTCCTGGCGCCGTGGTTACTGTGTGTATCATACGATATCACAGGTTAAGCAACGTTCGGCGCGGTCGGTATTTGGATGGGTGACCGCCGACCATTCATATCTCACGACGACTTCCGTGCTTCGGAGGGCACGTTAAGCAGTCGGTCCCGGGTGCTGTATACTTGTAAACAGTAGTCGTTAGGGTTTGTCAGAAGCCATCTAGGCGCCCTAAAAATTCTGGCATCCACCACCCAGCACTGGGCCAGCTTGGTGGATTATGGCCTATACCTCCTCTTCACCCAGGGGAGAGACTCATGCCCTGCAGTGGGCTTATTACAAAGAGTTGTGATGATGATGAATATTTACGTGATAAGGCAGCGGGTTTGTTATTTGGTTTTTAAGTCGAAATTTTAACTGACGTAACTGTCGAGATGGTAGGATTTTTTTAAAATAATTTAGCTTCCACATAGAAATCGTTTGGCTTCAAAAGTACTATAATCTTATACTTAAAGTACCTACTAGCAAAAAAAAAGTCTTCTTTTAAATGTCCACAAATAAATATTATAAATGCACATGACTGCATAAATATACAGATTTTCTATCAGATTTCGCCGAGAAAATGTCAAATTTTACAATTCAAAAGTCGTTTTGACATCGTTTTTTTACGATGTTGTTCAAGTAAAATAGTAAAACGTGCAGGGATTTTGACTTTGAACAAACTTTCATAGGATTAAACTTGGATTACATGAATCTCACTATGTTTTCACCAGATTCATGAAATATTGAATCAGCTGAAAATAGGCATATTTCTGCTATAACCCGGCTAGCATGTATTCAAACGTTCAGTATTTATTTTATAAAATCAAAGAAAATATAAGTGTTATTTTTTTCTTACAGGTAATTTATTGCAAGCTCTATCGTTGAGGATAAAAGACAATACGAGTACAAGAATTTTGTGAGAAATTCAAAACCCCGAATCTGCTCAATGTTTGAGTATAATTTAACGTCTTTCTGGAATAATAAATGAAGACATTTAAACAAATAATGTTCGGTTTCACTGAAGATTAGAACTTCATAATTTGATGATTCATAATACCAATCTAACATTAAACATCAAAATAACTCAACATAATAAGAACGATCGTCAATCACTTTAAACTTACACCACAAATAATTTATCTCGAGCCATCAGTAACTAAATAAGCGGTACAGTCAAATACAGAAGCAAACTTCTAA
Organism: Stenoptilia bipunctidactyla; assembly: GCA_944452665.1. Lineage (NCBI taxonomy): Eukaryota > Metazoa > Arthropoda > Insecta > Lepidoptera > Pterophoridae > Stenoptilia > Stenoptilia bipunctidactyla. The sequence continues at coordinate 8,347,329 of OX101739.1, forward strand.
AAACATGAGTTTAATATGAAAATTCGATTTACAACGGTCTAACTTTACGTTTAATTAGTTTAATTACACTTCATTCCTTTATCTTTATGTGTAATAGTCGTATAAATACGTTTCGCATTTAGGTCCTTTCTTCGTATTTGCAACTACAATTTCAAAGGAAAGATTTGAGGCGTAGATAATATTTCACGAGCAGGCGTCGGTCTGAATTCTATTGCACACCTTACTAATTGTATAAAACCCACGTAGTGAATATTTCAATATGTATATTAAATAGGGAAAACTAAGTTTTCATACACACTGAAGCAAATTTGTATAAACACAGGATCATACCCAGGCATGTTTTATAAGACTGGACTTCTGGGCTGTATCATCTGAAATTAAAGTGGAGCAAAGGATAAGGTAATTCAAGTTAACTAACTGACATCGGTTCAAATTTAGTGCTATGATAAGGCTGGATCATTCAAAATAATTAAATGTTTTTCCGCCTTTTGGATGTAAAATAAATAATAAAATATATTTTTTTTTGTTTATTTTGGCATTGTTTATTTTTCATGCGATTGTACCATCGGGGTAGTACTGAATTAGTTATAATTATAATTCAACCTGATGAGGGGTAAATTATTTTACTTTGATCCTTGTACTCAATTGATTCCCTTGTTAAATAATAACCGGAATAACACTATGTTTATTTAATCTTATAAAATAAATAATATAATGATAAAGTTGTGTGTAAAGTGTGCATAATCTATACTAATATATAAAGCTGAAGAGTTTGTTTTTTGTTTGTTTGTTTGTTTGTACGCGCTAATCTCAGAAACTACAAGTGGGATTTGAATTATTATTTTTGCATTTGATAGCCCAACTCTTGAGGAAGGTTATATGCTATATTTTATCCCGAAATTCCCACGGGATCAAAAGTTACGCTAGTCTTCATATAAGCATGTTACCACACGAATCGATCAACGTCAAACGACGGTCAACCGATCGGTATTTTCTGGTCGGATTGGCCTAGTTACAACGACTAATAAATTCAACCATCGATCGACGCAATCGATCAACGATCGATCGATTGGTGTGGTAACTGGTACTGAAAAAAAAATATTTTCTTCTATATAGATAGTTTTGTTGTAGTATTTTCTGTTAGTTTGGGGTCAGTTTAAAATACCCCTACCACGAACAGTAAGAAATATCTAACTCGGGAGGTTAATTACTCTTACGATCCGAGAGCAAACTCTTACTTTGACGATCAATTTGGCGATGGGATAAACTTATCTGCCTCAGACGCCAGTGGTCGAACGGACAAGAAAAAAAATGTTCCGAGTCTGGGCGTTTATCTATAAGTATTTATTTATAGTTTAGGTTCCCCCCTAGTCGCTACATGGTATCCCATATTACAAGCTCTGCTTAGTTTGGGGCCATGTAGTTGGTGTGATTGTTTGGGGATTTTATTTATTATTATTTATGTACTTCACATCCAGTTAGTTTTATTAACTCTATAAAGACATTTATAAAAAGCAATCAATAAAATACAGACGGACAAATACAAAAAGACGTAGTTTTACCAAAAAAATCCCACAAAATATGCCTCACTAAATAATTTAGCAGCTACCGCGCAGCCTTTTAATTTTGTAAAACGGAATTAATCTTATTTTTTGCGTTTGACGTGAATTTTCAGAAGAAAAATGTTTGCCCTTTCAAGTCGCCGCAAAACCTTAAACAAACATAATTTGCATAAAGAAAACTTCCCCTGACAGTAATTAATTGTAAAATCAATACTGAAAATAAACTGGGGCTTCACTTAACTGAAATTTTTGGGCAATTATAAAATATATATAGACTGTAACCGAGTTCTGAGAAGCGTACCTATAATTTACAAGCTGTTCGCTTGATTTCAGCCGCCTACTATCATTAGAATAGTAGAAATAAAGAAGCCAATATAAGAAGCTAGGCACTACGTCACCAGTTTGCAAAATTTCGTCAAAAACTCGCAAAAGAGAAAAATCAATTCGAGGTCTGCTCATTCTCTTGTCTATAATATTGTCCTTAGTTTTCACGATTCATATTTTAAATAAAACTACTTTTTAACCGGATTAATCGCGTATAATTTATATTTTACATTTTAACTCGACGTTTCGGTGTCTTTGCAGACCCCGTGGTCGAGAGCGACTGAGGTGTCAGGCGTCAGATTGATAGTGGAAAAAGTTATGCATCATCTCCATCTATTTCTCAGTCTTCGAGCGAAGCGTTCAGGGTTAACACAAAATGAGCTGACAGTGTCTTGAGTTTCAGGTCGTGCTGTTTGTTGGATGTTTGTTGGATTCTATGTGATTACAGAAAAGATAATATGTGTATAACCTTACTGTTAACTCATTAGTTTAATAGAGATACCTACTATTACTATCTCATGAGGGGTTATCTATATGCTAGAACTATACCGTGGCACAATTAAAAACACTTAATAGTTAAATGAAATTCTATTGAATTCGGCGACATCATCTAAATAAACTAAATTAAAACATTAAACAAAGTACTTAAATAAATTAAAACATATCTCTTTTAAATACAAAAGACCTTTCTTAGTGTCTAAATATATACAAAAATAATCCTATTTTTCTAATTAAAGAGGCCTCCCCGAGTCATACCGGGCGCAAAGGTACCCATCACACTAGCCGCATTGCCTCTCTGTACGGCAATGGACAACCTCTGCGCCAAGTAAGAACCAGAGCGGGCATCCAAGCCTCTCTCCCTCAATCGGCAACCAATCTTCTTTATGAAGGCTAAATTAGTTAGATTAGATTATTTATTAGTCAAATAAATAATATCTCCAGACAATTTTTTTTCTTGTTTATTTATTTATTTATGTTTATTTGGGAAACAATCAGTTACATATAGCACTTAAAGTTAATCACATTAATAACATATTAACTAGCGAAGTTTTCACAGCTTGATTATACATGCTGAGAAAAGTGTGTAATTAATTATATTAAGAATAATTCTAATTGAAATTGAATATTAACAATATACCTAAAACAATTAATTTACATAAAAATTTAAGTAAAGTAATGAGGTATTTATTATATAAACTCTAAATTCTAACTTTTTGTTGCAACTCTTTTCTAAATTTTTAAATTTTGAGATGAAAATGGTCCAATTCTGTCACTTTCCAAATATAAAACAAAAAAATTAAAAAAAAACTTGAATCCTAGGCAACATTTTTTGTGCTGGTTAGTTAAGAGACCACATCACCTACCCCACATTTCCATATGTTCAACGTTGTGCCGAACACCCTTTATATGTATAATTTGAGTCTTATTTAAAACACCAATAGATCTCAAACCATGCCGAAAAGTCGCGTAGCTGACGCTGGGTTGCCGCGGGTGTACTTCAAGAATCGTAATTTAAGATTTAGTGGTGTGTAAAATAGGACTCAGTTTGTGTTCAATTAATTGCAACGTGATTGGGTTGAACTGGGAGCGAAAGAAAAACATAGAATGTGCCAGCTGCTTCTCTTCCCGGGCATACTGTTAAAGTCAGTTATGGGACGGATATTGTCGTTTTTGCGGGCGACAGGCTGACCCCCTGTCACGTCAATAGTCTCTCTCCATTATAATCATTCCTCCAAATTTGTCAAACGTGACATTAGATGGTTTGATAGCCTCTGGTGTTCTGCCTACCCCATTAAGGATATTTTTGTATAATAAGACGCCTTACGGGTGATTTGAAGGTGCTCCTATTATAAAATGAGTAAATTACACCCCTAGGTGCTTTTTTCGAAACTTTAAGGTCATTTCTCAGTATTTCCTTACATTGAATTCAGCTTGTTTTTGCTACAGTTTGAGAAAAAAACAACTACTTCGTTTTTCTTGGCATACTAACTTGGCACCTATTTGAAGTTTTCAGACTTTTTCCAATCCAGTCGTCTTCTAAGTTCGAGTATCTTGTTTGCGCTTACATCTCAGGTCAAGTTAGATAAGGTCAATAAGTGAAACTTAAAATAAGTTTAGTGTTTTTAAGCTATTATGGTCATTAACATTTTGGATATCTTCATGAACGGTATAATATTAACCATGGATTTTGTTTATTTTGAGTTTTCGATGTGTCGGCACTATCGCAAACGCATGGTCAATACGCCATTCCTTAAGTTTAGTGTGATTAGGTTAAGTCAAGGTTTTTTTAGTAAGCTTTTTTTAAAATCATTGACTAGAGGCAAATTCAACACAAAAATAATCTAAAAGTTTTATGGTTTAATATGTTTTGGTAATTTAAAATATCCATATTACATTAAGAATTCCAAATATTTTTTTGATTTATGTTTAAAAGGTACGGTTTATAGGTAAAAGCATTTTACTACCTTATTCTACGAATTATACTTTCAGGAAGTAACTGTTCAAAGAACAAAGAAAATGCATTATGAAGATATTAATAAAAGTTGTATAAGTACGGGAAATAATACTTTATTACAAATATTTGTCGTTAATAAAATTAGAAAATAAATTCCTTCCAACCGGCGGTGACTAAATTATTTAAAGATGTAAAAAATATCTCAAAAATAAAGCAACTGTTACACATGCTCTAAAATAGCATAACATATTAGTGTGCTCAAAAATTGCAAGCCTGTCGATTCACAAAGCGTGCTCGATTGAAGCATGATTTCGTGCTTTACTTCATTTACAGTTTTAAGTAGGTTTTTTTAGTATATTTTTAACTAGTTTGGACTAGGAAAAAATATATTGTGGTAGTTACAATCTTTAAATATAAACGATATAGGGTGTCCAAGAAATTATTTTGGAGAAAAATATCTTAGATTCGAAAAATCTTCCCTATTCGACTACAAAAACCGTTTTTCTTATTTCGACCTATTGTATATAATTTTTTGTTTTTCCAAAAAAAGATCTAAACATTTCAAGGAAAGCGCGCGCGCGGCCATTCACCCAACTAGATAACGCGCACGCCTTAAGATCAGCTGGAAAATATTTACAATGTTGTGATTTTGAGTGCGGCAATCGAACTTATTTAAGATTACTTTGTACACAACTTTTGATTTACATTAGACTAACATTAAACTATTGAGTTGATTTAATTAATTACTGTTAAAATTTGATTCCTATTTTTAACCCAGATAGGTGAAATGTCGCGAGCGCGCGATTTCCTTGAAATGTTTAGATCTTTTTTATATATATATATACAGCCTCTCCATATCAACAACAAAATTGGTTCTGCAACTTTTTACAAATCTTGATAAATAAAACAAAAAATAAAAACCTATTATTATTTTGAAGTGATATTTTACTGCGCAAGGTACGTGGCATACCTACGCTCAAAGTAATAGAGTTACGCCTCTAAACAGAGGCTATAAATATTTTTGTATGGGAAAACTAAAATTTTAAAAGCTATTTATTTTAAAAAGTTGTGGATCAAATGTTGTTGGGATTGATGTGGAGAGGCTGCCTGCAAGAGGTGATGCGCTAATTAAAATTAACCCTGTATATTCGGTTATTTAGACCACACGCAGAAAGATATACCCAACAGCTTTAAAATATTAAATCCATATTCAGCTTTCTAAAATATCTTATTTATTTCAAAACTCATATACGATAGGAGCAAAAACGTATGAAACCGAAGGGTTAACACCAACAAGCCCCAAGGGAAAACAGCACACAATACCTGCTACAGGATAAAATAACTCAATACAACTCAACATCGATTAGATATTGTTATGGCCCTCCTGGGCCCATTCGATTATCGAATACCACTATTATCGTAATCGTTTGTTTGATTTAGAACTATTTACAACTCGATTTCCATTGCAGCTTTGAACATTAATTTTCGACGGGAGCCTTTTGTTCTAACGTGGTTGAATTATCAAACAATAATTAAAGCTGTCGAAAGATGAACGATTCAAATTGACGGTTTTGCGTAAAATATTACATAAAAATATTATAACGTAGGGCTTTTTTATGAGAACAATGTAGATTTTTGGTTATTTTTTTTAACGAAAATTTTGGACGTCAAAAACTACAGCATGTTATTTACGATGTTTGTACTACATATTACATATTTAGTGATACTTAAGTACTTATATTAAAAAGAAAACACAGGGTGACTGGTGACAAATTTTAGATACTGAAGGAGAGCACTCTGAACTCGACTCTGATCATAATTATGTAATAAAAGTATGTACTTAATTTTTCACTCGAATTCCCTACAAATAAATAAAGTTTTGTTACTACTAACTTTCATTACATCTAAGTTAATCGTGGCACGTGACCTGGCACGCGGATCGCTGCCAACGCTAGTGTAACCATGCGCTGCGTAATCAATTCTTTAACTTTCGGTTAACTTTTCTCAGTAAATAATTCATATTTATTTTTATTCCATTTTTCTCTTCATGTATGATATCAAACTATCAGGTCCTTGAATTTCAAAAGTAACCCACCAGTCACTCTGTATAGAAACAGGTGCATAGGAGTTATGCTCTGCGTTGGAAGCAAAAACTAAGCTACACATAGACTAAGGGGCGGTTAAGTAAAGGCCGTCGTCGAACTTACTCCGTCTAACTTTGTACATAAAAGAAACTTTTAGTGTTATTACTAGCGACAAAATTGACCGACCGTTGCCTTCTAGAACGTTCTACATATATAATATTACTTTTTAATTGATTTTATTGCGATAACTCGGCCTTTCAGGTGCCCATAACTCGGCCTTTTCTCCCATAAGTTTGTACATCTGTTTTGTGGATTCGTAAGTATTATTAGGATTCGTTGAAAGAGTAAGTATTTTCAGTCATCATAGCTGACCTGTCAGATTTTTGACAACTCATAAAATGTATTAAAAGAACATGTAGTGCAAATAACAGCTCATGTTCGGTTATAAAAAAATAATAAAATCCCCAGACAATCACACCTACTACATGGCCCCAAAGTAAGCATAGCTTGTGTTATGGGATACCATATAGCGAACTAGGGGGGAACCTAGAATTTAAATACATAAATAGATAAACACCCAGACACGGAACATTTTTTTTTTCTAGTTCCGTGCGGGGATCCAACCCGCAACCACTGGCGTCTGAGGCAGATAGGTTTACCCCAACCCCAAAGTGGTCGTCGAATATTAATTCCAAATATTACTCTCTTATATTAGAAACCGCAGCAAGGATTTAAATATTTTGCTCTCTCAAGTTACTCAATAGACTACTAGTATCATCCACTTGAAATGAAAATCCCGATATCGTTTCTAAGAAATTAAATCAAGTCTGCACCAATAGTTTAGATATAAACATACAGCATTTCAATGGCAATATCATCTTAATACATTCACATACCTAACAGAAAGTAGTTTGACAGGTCAGAGACTGTATGGACCGTGAACATTACTCTTTCATCATGGATGTCTGTATAGAGAAGTGTCAAAAATATACGAGAAAACAGAAGTCAAATTTAAGTCGCATTCAAATATTTTTAAGTTTTGAACTTAAGACCTTTTATCATACGGACGTACTTCCTAACTAACATTACACTAGTAGGCTACAAAAAGATTATGTAGATAATTTAGCGTGGCATTGACAGGTTATTTTGATTACACGTAAGTCTTCCTTTAATCAGCTTGGAGACATGACATTAGAAAGCAAGAATAGCTATCTTCTTTTTGTTCTTTCATGCCTAAGCTGATCTCTAACAATTGTATGGAACACCTTGATTGATCAAGAAGTACTTAGGTAAATTTTTCTGCCGGCTTTATTTGTCTCAGTCTACTTTATATTCTACTTTAAAGTCGTTTTTTTAACGCCAAAGTTGCATATTCTCACTCCCAATTAAGAGTATGTCGCAAACATACAGTGACTTACAGTAATATATGTATTATGTTACAAAGATAACACACAATATACCGGAGCTGTCCTGAGTTTGTTGTCACAACAATCTTGTTAAAATCTATCTCAAGTTACATCGCAAAGCTCAAAACTACCTACATAACTTTAATAATCAAGAATACAGGAGGCATTCTATGTTCTAACAATTGTTACTATATACCATGTTACCTGACCTCTGACCCGTGACCACGTGACCTCTTTAATATTATACTAGATTGCGTGAGATATTCGTTAATGAGGTTTGTTTGTATTTTTTACATGTTGACGGTACATTTAATAAGCGGATTGGCCTTTGTACTTAGTAACTTTTCTTGATAATAACGCTTGGCTGAGATTTAGTTAATAACGATACATTTTTAATAAATGAACTGGCCATTATACTTAGAAACCTATAAAAACAATAACGGTTCAGAACCATTAGAGTTTACGTCAATATGTGTCGAATTATATTCACGATATACACTATTTGGCATAAAAAAAATCCCATAATATTACACTATGTTAGAAAAAGATTTGTACGAGCACAATGAGGTTTGAAATTTGAAATTGACAACACAACAACAAATTCGTTACTGCAAAAGAAAGTCGTAAGCGACAGGCAGTCGTGTCGTTTCATATGGTGAACACACCCTTTTAAATTATTTAACAAAGCCATGACACTTATAACGACATGATTATCTACCGTCACAATATAGTGGGAACGCGCCTTAAGTTATCGCAGAAAGGAATGACATCTGAGTTGTCATGGAGGGTCCTCATTGGAATTTTGCACTTTTCTATGTGTCAACCTTTAGTTGAAGTGCCCAAACAATTGAGAACTTAAAAGTTAAATTCGATTAAAGGTGGACCTTCAATTGTGACTGGCAGGTATGCATATTTAGTAATGTACCTGCTTATAATTTACAACTGTTGGTAATAGCTATTAAAAGATTTGTAAAACTCGTTTTACTAAATATCACTCCTTCCGTTTACTCAATAAGAAGAATTAACGTGCAGAAGCTGGTTATTAAATTTGATAATTAGAGCACTTGTTGTTGCGACGATTTACTTACCAGCTTCTGCACGCTAATACTTCTTAATGAGTAAAATGGAAGCAGTGATATTCTGCAAACGAGGTTTACAAATCTTTTAATAAGATTTTACATTTACAGCAGTTCTTAATTATAAGTACAATATTAAATATGGATACCTGCCAGTCACGATTGAGGGTCCATCTCTAACCGAATGTAACTTTTGAGTTCTAAATTCTCAATGGGAACGCAAGCATGTATGACCCCTACATTGTAAAATAGTAATTTTTCACAAAAAGTGTACAAATCGATAAATATTTTATTTAGTGGCTACCTTCCTATGTTTCAATTATTTTATTATTATTAATTTGAGATTGAGGTCAAAGCAAAATATGTAACTATATATATTGAAATCTACATAATTGTCTTAAGTAATGGAGGTATCATAAGATAAACTTGCGCTGTGTGCATCTAGAATTCCGACGTTAACGTGAACCAAAATAATTAATTATTCATCATAGGTATTAGGGATGTTTCATAAAATTTGAGTACGAGCCCGTAAAACTGTAAATGTAAAAAATGGTAAACTTTTAATTATTTACCAATTCGGAAACACAAATCGGAAAAATGTAATAAAGAACGATATACTTGAATTCACAACAATAAATTAAGTTACCTAGTGATGCAATATTTTTGTGCGTTGGTGCACCACCCTCCCTCCTTCACCGGGCAAACAACAATAACATCCTAGGAATACGACAACCCGCACCATAAGAAAGAAGAAGAAGTTCTGAAGAGGTGGTTGCACCCTGAAAATGCTTCTGGTTGAAGCGAAGCACGTGTTGGTGGTGGTATTTTACATTTTAACTAGATTTTTCAGTGTGTCACCTTAAAAGTTATCTAAATATGATTTATTTATACGTATTTAATTTGGTGAAAAAGTTTTTTTCTATACGACCTCTGAAATCTTAAGAGACAATACGTATGTCGACATTGCCGAAGCCTGAAGCCTTGCCAATTACAGTGTAAGTTAGGGTGACAATATATTGCCGAAACTATTTGAGTAGAGCCAAAAAATATCAAGATTTTCTTAACAGCTTTGTGAAATGATTTGTTAGATACTTTGCTGCAATACAGTTAGCACTCTTGGTACTCGAAATGCAGATATTTTGTGATCTAGGAGCGACGGAAAAACACAGAATGTGCCAGCTGCTTCTCTTCTCGGGCATGCTTTAAAAGTCAGTTAAGGAACAGAGGTTTTCTTGGGGGCTTTTAGTGGGCGATAGGTTGACCCCCTGTCACTGCAATAGTCTCTCCATCCTTATAATGCCTCCAAATTTGTCAAAAGTGACATCAGGTGGTTTGTAACCTCTGGTGTTCTACCTACCCCATAAGGGATACAGGTGTAAAGTTATGTAAGTATTTTATGTGTTTTACTTTGTACAGGAGGCAGCAGATCATGCGTTCAAAATCTGTCAAAATATTGTAATTTAATCTGAACTCTATGGCTTTGACATTAAGTTAAAAATTGGTTGGGGAAATTTATCAGGTTTGTAACGCTTGATTTACTGCCTTTTGTACATTTTACGTTTAATTTTTGTGATGTAAAGTTTATCTTGATTGATTGTCCTTTAACGTAAAGATACGCATTTTTTCATACGCTTTTAAATGTTTACGCAAGTCGCCGAGCAAGCCGAGGAGATAGGCTTTGAAAATTCGCAAACTTACTCAAACAAAAATGGAATAAAACCGTGTTTTGTTTTTTGAAATCCATAAATATTCTTAGAATGATATCTTGTATTAACTTCAAGATTGCTTTCTTAAAATTTTTAATTTGAAAGTTGCACTATTTATTGAATGCCCCAAATAGACATGTAACATGAAATGTTCTGTCTAGAATGGCTATAACTGCTAATGTGTTTTTGAAATCGTATTAATAATTAATTTGGTCAGTTCATGTCAGCTAAATGACAAATAATAGCATAATCAGTTAGGTAATTTGCGGAAACTGCGACATTTACCAGTAGAATCAAATGATGTAGTTGGTAATTGCTATCCACAGATGAAATGAATTCTCTGGATTAAATTTCTAGGTGTACGCTGGGGAAAAACGTTATGTTGGATACTTGCGCAATGCAATAATATGTGTACGAGTACATTGAATATGCTTTTTAACATTATTCTGGGTGTCAATTATTAGTTTAAACAAAAAATGTAGTCGATAGTCCTCTCTAGTCTTGTCTAGAAAGTGCTTTATAAAATGGGTTGAATTATGTGTTACGATAGAATTTGAAAAAAAAAATGACTATGTAGGTTACCTTTTGCGTTAAAAACTAAACATTGAATTCGTCAAGTCAATGTTATTGCGTTATATTATGGAATTTATTTTAACTCTATGTGTTGGTTTCTTTTCTTATAGGTACCGAGATTACCGTTAAACTTTATTTTTTCTTTATAAATTATGGATGGGACGTTTGTCTTCAATGCCACCTGATGTTAAGTGAACATGAAGACTAAGGTGGTACACGTCCATCCACGAGAAACCTATTCACTCGACGCTTAAAAGTACTAGGACTATACTGGTCAGGGAAAATAGACGCAGGCAGTTCATTCCAAACCTTGGCGACCCGTATCAAAAAGGAACTGTCAAAGCGCTTAGTTCGACTTTTCGGAATATCTACCACATACGGATGGAAGTTCTGTCTGCATCTAGTAGTCCGATGGTAAAAGGGTGAGGGTTCAATTTGTTCAAACAGAGCACTAGCGCACTCACCAAAATGTATCCTGTAGTACACGGTTAGACACGCGATATTACGACGATGCTCTAAGGTCTGCAGTTTTTTGATTGTAAGGTCGACGTCATTAATTAGTTTACGGGCTCTTCGGTCAACGGAGTCCAGCGCTTCTAGTTGATATTTGGCTGTTGATATTTGACTTATTCCTAATTTAAGTTTCATTGAACTGCGAGTCGTTCTCGGGGTTTTATTTTTGTATTAGTCTATACTATGGGTGTCATAAATAACTTGTATGTACGCTTCTCACTAGTTTACTTTTTTAGGCGGGCCCTTGATGACTTACAGGTTTTTATCGATAACGGCCTTGCGCCCGCGTCGCTAACGCACAACCCAAGCCTGTTTATGATTTATCGCCCTCTCTGCAGCGAGATTTGGCATTTAGTATCTAATATATAAAATTCTCGTGTCACAGTTTTCGTTGCCATACCCCTCCGAAACGGCTTGACCGATTTTGATGAAATTTTTTGTGCTTATCCGGTATCTATGAGAATCGGCCAACATCTATTTTTTTTATTTATATGGCAAAACAACGTTTGCCGGGTCAGCTAGTATTAGTATAGATTTGGCATAATATAGATGGTGCTATGTGATACATTAAGATTTCCCATTCAACTTTCAGCCGCAGTTTCTGTATCCCAAGATGCTATCGCATGTTCTGAGAAAACGGGAAACTGGATCTTCAATTTCCTTTGACTTACTTATATAGTCTCAGAAGTTCTTAGAGTAGATCGTCTTATCTTTTACATATCCGTTTCTTTATCTTTACTTACCATCAAGCCATATACCTACATCTTGGAAAAAAATAAATCGCTTACAAAATGTACAGAAGTTACCCTAACCAATTTTAACTTAATGTCGAGGGCATAGAATTCAGATTCAAGTAAAATTTTTTGACAGATTTGTAACGCTTGATGTGCTGCCTTCAGTAGAAAAAATAAAGCTAAAATACATGTTTATGGACGCATTACATTAAACCAGCATATACTTTTTTATGTAACCAAAAATGTTTACGTACAGTTCTGTAATCCTAAAATAACTTTTATTTTTAAAGTTTTTATCGAACTGCCAATGTTAGTTATCGAAAAACTAAAAATAGGTTTTAAACTGCTTCGCAATAAAAACGTATTGTTTTCGAGTTAGACGATTTTACTCTGGTTAAAGGGGTCATCGCCCGGAATAGCCGATAGATGGCGCCATGCCAATTCTGGAGATAGGAACAGTCGTAGTAATATCAAAATTTATTGTCACTATGTGTATGTGTGATAAATTCTGATCCGGAGGTAAATGGGATGTGATAAGAGATAAGGAAAAAAATGTAGGATTTCAACAAAAATATGGATAGAACACTTTTGAAGTTTGTACTGTCAAGGTTATGAAGTCCCCAAGGACAGATAAATTAAAAGAGTTACCTAATTACAACTAAAGTTTTGTTCAAAAGTATCTTGCTAACAATGATGAGCCTACTATCTCCAAGTACCTCTCCTGGGGGAAGGGGGCCTTTCGGCCATTTACCACAAAGCTGGCTCACTGCTGGTTGGCAAATAAAAGTGTTAAGATTAAATATCTGAAAACACGGACGAGATTTTGCTTTGTGGTAGGATCCCTTCTGGGTCCGCCTGGCTAGCGACCACCCTTTATATAAAGTCTGCCGCCAAATGTTACCGCTCCGGCGGTAATGTGTTCCGGCAATATTGTATAAAGAGCCAGTTCCTTCCTAAATCCGTGTGCTTTCATCTTCGACCTCATCGTCACTTACCATCAGGTGAGATTGAGGTCAAACGCGGGTTTAGCCAATTATAAAAAAAAAAAAAGAGATACAGGGAAACAGGCGTGAATTTATGTGTATACAGGGTCCGGATAAAATAGTCAATTATATTTAAATAGCAGATTGGGAATGTCGACTGAGTCTGAATTTCGAAAAAAAAATGAAAAAAAAATATTTTTCATACATTAAAATTTCAAAATTCTACTCTGTGAGTAAAATTTAAGATTAGTCTACATTTTATGACTACAATTGTTTGGGCACTATTTAATTACGTGCTGAGTAGTCAAAAACTACAGATCAAACATAAATTTTGATCACTTAGAAGAATTTTGAAATTTTAATTTATGAAAGACATATTTAATTTTTTTTTTTTGTAACTAGACCCAATCATCAGTCTCGATCTGCTATTAAAATATTATTGACTATTATTAGGCAACCCTATATGTATGCATGGACAATACAATATTTAAAATATTATTATTGCTAAAATGATCGAGTTACTGAATTACTGTTACATACATTATTAAATTTGCAAATGATGATGTTTGTGTCTATTTAACGATGTCTTTAAGAATATAGAACAATTCAACTCTGAATTTTACATTTGGTTGGACTGTTTTATCGATACATAATTATCAACTTTTGTGTTTTAATAAACCTTTGCCTAGTACCATGCTATGACGATCCGTATATGATTCCTATGCATCCTAGATTGTGGTATTATTATTATTAGGGGTTTTGGGACTATATGAGCAGTCTTGTCCGCTCGTCACACTGCGACCTAAAAGATCTATTGTGTGAGTCCCAATTTATAACTCGCCGCACACTCCTATGGAGTCCAGGAAACTTAGGATTTTCCTTACGGCGATGCTCCTAATCTCTTTTGGATCCAGCTCGTGCTTATCCAGGTGAGCGGAGCGCTTGTGCATAACTGCGGGGCAGTGGCACAGTAGGTGTAGAGGGGTTTCCTCTGCGCTTTCGCAGTATCTGCAGAGCGCTGTCTCAGTGAGACCCAGGTTGGACATATGCTATACTAATATGATATACTAATGATGCTACCACATAGATTGTGGTAGCATCATTAGTATATTGTATACTACGCGACGTATAATTTATGCAAAAATAATAAATTTTGAACTCAATTTGTTACGAGAGAGAGTTAAGATTACCATAATTCTTGGTCCAAAGAACCTGGATATTACAATATTGAACACGTCGAGTCTGCATATATGTATAAATTAAAAAACTCATCTATAAGGCATGAATTTAAACAGCACTTGTTTTAACACAGAGCGCTACCATTTTTGTGTATACAATAGCAATAATAATATTTCTAGTACTATGATTTACTTCAGACTGTTTTTTAATTAATATGAAAGAAATCAATAGTTTTTTTTTGTACAATCGAACCAACTGTGTCATGCAAGACCCATTTTACTAATAATTCGCTTGAAACTGTCAAACTTGTAAGGTCTATCGTGTATACTGTACGAATTCTGTACTCATTAAATGTAATTGTCGAATGAAATTATCACCATCTTCAAGTGAATTTCGATTAACTAGCATTTAGACGGTTTGCCAAAATGTGCTTATGGTGGGTAATGATTGGTTCGATAATACGGTTCGAATTATAACGGTCTCCTATGTCATCAAGCCATAAAGAAAGTACATAGCTTATACTACAGAAGACAATGGATAAACATTCATAATTACAGTCACGTCTAATAACATGTATACACTTCGCAACTTACCCGTTGTAATAAGGTTCAAAGTCCAATGAAAATGTATACATATTATTGCACGTGACTGTACATATGGTACAAAATACACCCAACCCAATGGTCCATGATATTGCAAACAAAATATTGTATGGAAATCGACCCCACGTCTACTACCGACTTAGGCAGATAGCCCCTGCCTGTCTGCCTTAGTACACACATACATACATAACTTTCCCTTATGGGGTAGGCAGTACCCTAGACCCTTCAATTAGAGTGTGCCTTGTCGTGGCGGTGACGCGAAATCACTTTGATGGTGGTGGCGCGCTGCATTTGTCCACCCGCATAGGGCGGCAGCTGCGCCTACCCGGTTCCCTGCTTCTGACCCACAGGGAGCGGCAGTGGTACCCGGGGAGGGTCCTCTTGGTACTCCTCTGATTAGCAGAGTAGACCTCTGTGTAGAGGTGACGAGTTCTAGTGGTGCACCGGATGCTCTGGGGTCGGCGGTCTAGGAGTGCTTCGGCGTTCGGGCCGTTGGATCGGTTTAGGTTAGGATTTAGGATAGGATCGGGAAGAGGAATGCGGGCGAGCGGCCCCTGTCCCGAGGAGGTGGCGCGCGAGGGCACTCCTGCGAGGATGGGAGGAGTCTCTTGCCTTGCCCGCGTACGGGGCTTGAACGATCAATGCGATCCGTCCGGTGCAGCGAAGGCTTTTTATTGACCTTTCGCCTTGTGCAGGTATTGACCGGACATGGTTATTTCGGTCACTACCTGCACAGGGTCGCCTGGAGGGAGATGTCAGTCGATAGAGTGTCACTATTGTGGGGTGGCCGGCGTGGGGTCGGCTGCGACACGAGTTGACGTCTGTCGTGTTATCATGTTAACATCATGTTAACATGTCGACGTAAGAAATGTTAAGGAGTCGAGAGGCTTGGGCGGCCATGACCTTCTTCTGCAAGGACGTAATGTCGCAGAAGGAGGCGGCGAAGCGGTGCCAGGAGGATGACGCGTCTTCGGCACCGATCTGCCGTAGGTTAGATTTTAGGTAATACTTTAGGTAGGTTTTAGGTTAGGCTAGGTGGAGAGAGGGACGGAGAAGGAGACGCCTTCTCCCTCCCGATAGCCAGCCGTGGCCGGTAAGGGCACCTGCTGCGGCTATAGCGGCTATGAGTGGGGAAATTGCCTCGTGTGCTGGGTCATTTCCTACGTGGTGGGCGCATGGCTCAGGCTGAGCGCAATTCGCCGGAGCTCGCGGATAATGCCACTGGCGATAACATGGGCTCCAGTCATGGCGGGAGATGTACACCTGAGGGTTTTTAGTGGGTCAGTCCAGCTTTGGACGGTCGGGAATAGCACGATTTTCTTCAGCAAAAAAGAAAAATAATGTACACCAGAGGTTAAAAGACCATCTGATGTGACGTTTGACTTTGGAGTTATTATAATAATGAAAAGACACTATTGACGTGAAAGGATGTCAGCCTATTGCCCATAAAAACAATCTTTGTAGTCATAAAATTTTACCTTGTGAAATCCTGACTCATATTTATCACAAACTATAGTAAGATATAAGGGATCAATGATGAATTGTAAATAGGATTCAGGTAATATTGCCTTTGATCCAAAAACTGCAATGACTTCGAGTTGAAAAGAAAATATAGATTACGTACATAAAATGAAATTTAAAAAGTTCCCTCTTCCCTCTTATTCATAAAAGAACGATAAACCTATTTCAGTTAAAATACTGCTTAAATATGTTAACACTCTTTCATTTTGCAAGAGAGTAAAAGAAATAAAACACTTTATAAGCCTCTGTTAACTTCCTTCGTTTTTTTGATTAAGTTGGTTTATGTTCTTAAATTATCCGAATGGAAAACATTTTACAATGCTTATAAAAAATGCCACTACGAGAGGTCAGAAAATCTAAAATAAAATAAAATTTTATTTTATTTCAACTCTTATTGAAATAGATTACTATAATATACTGTTGATTTTTAGTAAAATCCTGACAACATTAATTTTTTCACATATTTTATCTCATTTTAATTCATTTCGGCAGTGAAAGAAATCAATAAAGTCTTGTTACGGAATTGAATCAAGAAAAAAAGAAAGAAAGAAAAATAATTTATTGGTGCATTACATCAAATCATAAGTACCTATTAGGTACAAGCAATTATTAAGAAAAAAAAAAGATTAAAATTAATATAAATCATATAATAAAGTATGCTATATAATATATGTGGTTGAATAGAAAAGGGTACCTAATAATCTGGGATATATGCTACCAAATGGTTGCCACTCAGCTTTGTTGCCATAGCATCACAAGTATGCTCCGGCGCTGGTTTTGGGTATACATTGGACATGTGTTTTTGGACAGGGAAAAATAAAACTAACAATAACAATATTACCATTGTGTGTTTCAATTTTAATTAATTGAAACACACAATTGTTTTGAAATGCTGCTGAAATTGAAATATTGTACTAATTAACGAACAAACAAACAAACCACACGGAACTAGAAAGATCAAATTGTTCTATTTCAAGAAATTCAATAAAATCTAAATGAAATATTTGCCGAGTTTCCTGTTCATTTTTAACTTTTCACCCTGGCTCTGATATTTTAATATTCATCACGAGATACAGAGTTTATTGTTTCATTATTTTATTAAATTTTCGTTCGTTTATTTGTATTTGTTGTTTATAAAGTTATTATTACGATGCTTACTGAAAGGAAAAACGATTTCAATGCGCTGATAGATAGAGATGACTTTGTATCGCGTGGTTAGATCTTGCGACGAACTCATAGGACTTAGTTATACTTGAATATTTTTTTTAAATATCAATATAAATAAAATCCATAATATAGTGAACTAAGTAAGGGGATATAAAACTCTTCCGTAACTGACTGAGTGGCTGACAGACAACGTACAGCCAAAACTACTGGCCGTAGAGAACTGAAATTTGGAACATACAATCATTAGAGGTTGTGGGGGAGCACTAAGGAAGGAATTCCTGAAATTCCAACGGGAATGCGAATTATTGGACTTAATAGCTTGTATGAAAAATCATATTCCTTGAGCGCAAGGATATTATACTTAGCATAAGGTTCCTCAAAAAATGCCTGGTTGTTTTGTGGATGGAATTCCCAAAATTTCCACAGGAACGGGATATATATGATTTTTTAGTTTGTATGAAAAAATAATTTTCCTTAAGTGCACGGATATTATACTTGGTATAAAGGATCTTCAATAGGGGTCTGTTTGTATTATGTAAGGAATCCTCGAAATTCCCTCGGGAACAGGAAATAGAGGACTTTTTAGTATATGCGTGTACGAAGTCGCGGGCAAACGCTCGTTAAAACATATTTAGTATGTTTGTCTGTGTAAAACCTGGTAAAACTATAAATATTTTTTAAATACACTCCACGATAATAAGATATACATATAGATAAATAAGTAAATAAAATTTTGCTTAAAAAGAAGTCGTTATTAATACAAAATTTATTGCGAGAATTTTCATTATACTTTATTATTATTTTTTCTGTCTATTTTTATTCCAAAAAGTTGTTAAAACGATCATAGCTCACTAAGAACATTTTCCATTGTATTTTTAATTTCAAAGATAATAAATTCAACTATTAAGAGCCCATACTACTCCAGCTAGAATCTGAATTTCGCCCCCACCTCACCGCCCGGCCGTGAAGCACCCCGCAACGCACGTCGGAGCTATCTTACTCACTCGCGTTTTGTTTTCTCCAACTCTGCCTTTTCCGTATCTTATTTCTTTCATTTCCCATTTTGAAATTAAACACACCACAAATTTATTTATGGAAAACACGATATTTACGTGATGTTGTAGCGGCGGCGGCAAGCGTGAAAGCGACACAGGTTCCTCGTACGAATGCCGGAGCGCAACTGAATCCTTGAGCGGGCGCAGGTCACCCGTCGTGCCAAACACATTATTTTAGATTTAAGATTTATAATAAAAAAAATAATAAATATATTTTAAAATCAGATCATATAGTACACGTATTGTCATACCTTGAAACTAAATACCAAGTTACATTAGTGTAGGTTAAGTACTAATTAAGTAATAAGGTTTCTTTGTTAATTTTAGAGGTAAGTTTGTGATTTTTTTCTATCGAGATTTTTTTCATTAATCGTGTTTTCAAAACATATGGTTCTTAGTTCATACTCTTAACTTTGCTATATGTTTTTTCTTAAATTATTAGTTCAGTACTCTGATAGATATTTGAGATCAAAATTTGGATTCGGAGCGTGTTTGAGGTAGTGTAGGCCCTTAACTAACTTTAGTTTATAATTTAGTCTCATTCACTGTATTTAAAAAAAAATACCAGCTTTTCTCAAACGTTAACGACTTATGTACAGCACCCAAGATCGACTGCTTAACGTGCCTTTCGCAGAACAGAAGCAAGCTCTGAACAATTAAAAAACAGAGATCACTCATCCTTGTTCCGATGGCGCTGAACATTGAACTTAACCTACTGCATCGAATCGTGCGCATAGCAGCCATTCAACTCTTATAAAACAAACATTTAATAGATATATACATACAATGCTGATACAAGTGCCTCTCGCTCAAATGCAAGCACATATACTATAAGTGCCTACTGTTAATCTGAAACTATTAAAAATAGTTTATGAGAAGTATATGAATAAACCTTTTTCAAAGAACTCAGATAGCTTAATAATTAGGTTAAACTATAAACATCCGTTGTAAAGATTAAGAGAGACATTTTTACGTTTCGCGGTGCATGACTATTATGCCTATAAATCAGGTTATCAGGAAGATACAAGGTGTTAAAATTAAACTAACAAAATACAAAAAAAAAACATTACTATGGCTAAGCTATTGCATACATACTTAGATCTAAATTTTAATGTGTAGCCTGATTATGATACACAAAATATGTGATTTTATTTATTTCCTCCCGCTTGTTATAGCATTTATAAGATTATTTTAAACACAATACTTTAAGAACTAGGAACAATTATAGGAGAATAGTATACATAAACGATTAGGAATATTTCAAGAAACTACAAATAAATCTTAACTTAGCCCGGCTAAGATTACGCAATCTAGGGTAAGACGAATTCGCTCCGTACTGGCAGGATTGCGGAAGTCATAAAGCTTAGCATATACTAGGGAGTAATGCCAAAACTAATTCCTGTAATACTAGTATGATAAAACTAATCGGATTATTGATCAAATTGTTTAATTGTGGTAGGAAATTCGGTTTACCGAATATACAGGGTTGATTTTTAGTCACCAGCCAATTTTAAATGTTGATTTTTTTGGATACGATATAAACGTACC
The DNA here is from genome assembly GCA_944452665.1 of Stenoptilia bipunctidactyla. Taxonomy (NCBI): domain Eukaryota; kingdom Metazoa; phylum Arthropoda; class Insecta; order Lepidoptera; family Pterophoridae; genus Stenoptilia; species Stenoptilia bipunctidactyla. Next base: position 8,367,817 of record OX101739.1, read on the forward strand.
TGCATATTTATTTTGGCGTCAATCATTAAAAAAGGGAGCAATATGGAACCACAAACTTTTTTTAAATAGTCGTTGTTGATGAACATAGCTACTACGACGCGGCATTTCCTTGATAATACTACGACGAAGTATTACGAAATGTGTGTAGTCTATCTTTATTTTAATAGTAATTTAGAGTGACCATAACTTGGTTAGTATGTTAGCGGATAAATTTATTTCCTTGTAAAAAAATAAATTTCTTTTTTTTTTGGCAAAAATCGTTTCTATAAAAGATACTAATTGTGTAAAAAAAAATTGGCCGGTTACCACAAATCAACCCTGTGTTATCAGGACACAGGCATAACAAAAAGAGTCTAAAAACTGTTTTCTTTCAGTTTATTATATGTTTGAAAATTTTACTGTTTATGACTGTTTATACTCGTAATGTACTTCAGTGTTCAAAATTACTTCCAAGCTGGACTGGAAGCAAAAGAAAAATATAGAATGTGCCAACTGCTTCTCTTTCCGGACATACTGTAAAAGTCAGTTAAGGGACAGAGGTTTTATTTGCAGTTCTGTGGGCGATAGGCTGACCCCCTGACACTGCTATAGTCACTCTCCATCATTATAATACCTCCAAAGTCAAAAGTGAAATCAGATGGTTTTATAGCCTCTGGAGTTCTGCCTACTCCTTAAGGGATACATCCGTGAAGTTATGTATGTATGTGTGTACATAATGTACGTCTGAATTTTAGACTATCCACGAAATTGCTGTAGTAGATTCTACGTGGATAGACGTGAATCACCTAAGCCTCCATGATCACTCACCACCAGGTTTTATGGAAGAGAAACGAGCCATTCATATGTTTAAATAAAATATTTTTAATAGTTTGTTATCTTGAAATAACACATAGAAGTCTATATATGTTTGCCTAGAGATACTGATATAGAGAAAGGTGCAACTTTGATAGTTTATTGTTTTTTAACACTTTTTAATGTGAATTCATCGCGTATATTGTAAAATATAAATTATACGCGAATTCGTATAATTTATATTTTACAATATAATTTAAATATTATATTAAATTATGTTTTCTTCCAAATATGTTTAAGTTGAACTTTCACTAAGTAAAAATGCATAGATAACGGTGACATTTTAGTCATATGTATAACGAAGAGTACAACATTATTATAGTGTGAAGAGGGAACACTCCCCGGAGGGTCATTCATATGGGTTATTGTATATTAGTCGCTACACCAGGGTTTTGTTATAAGATAGTTATGTTTACTCATTTATTTTGTAAACAGCGAAGGTAACCAAGATGCTGCAAATATAATTTTACCTTAAATTATGAAACATGCAATAAATGGCAGAAAGAAGCACGGGAAAGGGGTTCATGAAGAGAGCGGAGAGAGCCCAGCAGTAGGACAGAAATTGCAAATCTAAGATATAAAACTGAATGAGTACTTTTGAAAATAAACGCTGATCGACAGAAAGGCTAAACTTTTTAAGACTTAGACTTAGGTAATGTCGAAGGTGAATGGGGCATGCTTGGAAAAACCTTCATAATAGCCATGTTATGAGGAATTTGATATTGCTGCTTATATCGAGTTTATCACGTAGTTACACTAAGGCCTGATTGTTCAATGGTCAGATAAAAGTTATCTAATTTTTATTCAAGCTTGTCTCAAGTTTACTGTCATTCTTTGTTATTGTCATACAACTGCAATAGAATCGAAAACTACATTATTCCGCCGGGTAATACTTTATTAGTCAGATAACTTTTATCTAATTATTGAAAAATCAGCTCAAAGTCGAATATAAGTCACACTAACTAAACATACAGCATCACATAACTGCAAACACGCCTTTTATTGATCCCTCTTCTTTACTCTGTCATCATTGTTATGAATAGGTATTTTGTCCCGAAATATTGAACCACAGATTGGTCACCTTAAACAACAGTCTTGTTTAGAGGCCCAAGAGTGCTAAAGTGAAATTATGCAAATATAAAAAGAAATTCTTAAAATACTGTCACAAATAATTGCGACGACATTCAAAAATTACCGAAACAATTAAATCAATCTCGTAGCTTTCGCGAGAGCTAACAGATTTTACCATTATAAGATATTGAGGTTAGAAATATAAAAAGCCACCGAAAGTACTATACAAGTACTAATATCCTTGCATCAAATATGACACGAAAGACAAAAGTCCAACACAAATGAGAAAAAAAAAACAAATTTCCCTGAAGAGTTTAATATTCATCGATGCTTAAAATAAACATTAATTAAATGTTTCTATTTTCGTCCCCTACAACATGAAAACGACGAGTTGAAAATAGTCCTAATGGGACTGGTTCGCCCCTCATGTGCTAATGTGCAAAATTAGAACACACTGTAGTTAGCACTGCTGTGACCGTTAATTACCTAAAATAACGTGCATTCCCAGTACTAATTTCATAGACAAAGCTAATTTTGTGATGATTAGGTTTATTTTTGGAGACTAGACGATTAATGTTTTGATGTATATTAATTTTGATGTAGTTTCAACCATGGCTTTTAAGATAAACATTGTATTAAATAATCAACGAATGCAGAGCATTAAAAAAATCGACTTCACGTCAAAACTTCGGCTGAGTTATAATGTCATTCACGTAAACATTCTCCGAAATCATAAATATTGTTTAAAAAATATGAAATTTTCTATGAAGTACTCAACCGATTTAGATGAAATTTATATGGGACCAACTATGAAGTACCCTCTATTATATGAATAAAAAAATTTTAAAATCGATTCATAATGAGGAGTTTTCTGACAGCTCATAAAGATTAGTTCAAAAAACCTCTATAGATGGCACTTCAAAAAGCCGAAGGCGTTAAGTCTGTATACTATAAAGTAGGTAAGTGGTATCTACCATCTATGGTTATTTATAAGTTCAATTTCTGATACAGACGTCAATTAATTTTTTTTACTTTTAAAAACGCAGCGTGTAATAAATGGCTATATGACAGACAAGACTTCGCCTTTTGTAAAGCGCCATCTATCCAAATCTTTTGTACCATTGTTGTACCGTTTTATTTTTTTAATGAGCTGTCAGAAAACCTCTCATTGTCCGAAATATCGTGTAACAAAGACACAAAAATACAGACAAATTGAGAACCTCCTCCTTTTTTGGAAGTCAGTTGAAAAAGACACGTTTTATATTTATTACGTTTAATTATACCCTAAATTTTTACTTGAAGTTGCGTTGTCTGTTTAAATACCCTGCAAGGCTAGCATGCGACCATCGATAAAGACTCGAATCGACAAGATAAATATTGTTTTGTTATTTTATCCTATTATCCGTAACCTTACTGAGGAATTTTCTGACAGCTCATAAAGATTAGTTCAAAAAACCTACATAGATAGCACTTTTAAAAAGCCGAAGGCGTTAAGTCTGTATACTATAGTATTATCTACGGTTATATATGGTTATTTATAAGTTCAATTTCTGATATAAACGTAAATTAATTTATTTTACTTTTAAATCGCAGTGTGTAAGTGTGGCTATATGACAGACAAGACTTCACTTTTTGTAAAGCGCCATCTATCGAAGCCTTTTGTACCATTTTTGTACCGTTTTGTTTTTTTAATGAGCGGTCAGATACCATGATTATGACCACAGAACCAAATATGCCATATTCCATAAAAAAATACATACTCTTACTCCTAAATTTGAAGAAAATATCGATAAAAAGTCCGATTTATCGTTTCGATGGTCTTATGCTAGCTCCGCTGGTCTGGTTTACTATAATGAATGATAAAAACATGAAATAAGCCTAAAAGATTATTTGAATGGGCGTAGCTTCCATGCTGGACTGGGAGCGAAAGAAAAAACGTAGAATGTGCCAGCTGCTTCTCTTCCCGGGCATACTGTAAAAGTCAGTTAAGGGACAGAGGTTTTAAAGGCGTCTTTGTGGGCGATAGGCTGACCCCCTGTCACTACAATCGTCTTTTTCCATCTTTATAATACCTCAAAATTTGTCAAACGTGACATCAGATGGTCTTGTAACCTCTGGTGTTCTGCCTACCCCATAAGGGATACAGGCGTGACGTTATGTATGTATGTATGTAGTATTCCTGTTTATTCGATAACAATAGCATTTTACAAAGTTACCACTCAAGTCTTACAAAACCAAGATACCAACAAACGTAAAATACTTATTTAGTTTCTAAAATAAAATTTTCGTCAAGTATACCAAATATGTTTCCTCTACCTCAGCTGCTGATAAGTGAATTTAAAAAGCCCAACAATAAATAAACCCGTACATAAACCCATTGCGTATACCGTAGGGTAAAACAACCAGTACTTGGTTCTCACTGCTCGTCCTAACCAGCTTTTCTTCCCTCCCAGGGGGGCTATTTTGATTGATGTCAGACATCTACGACCGGGTTTCCGTCAAGATTACCTCGGATTAATGCCCGGATAGTATTATTTGTCTATTTGAAGCGGTTTAATATGTAACGTTATCCGGTTTATTTAGGGATGTACGTGCAGATAGGTATAGTTGCTACATTAAACTTAACTAAAGTGTTTTATGTAACTGTGTAAAGTAATTGATTGAGTTAGTCGTTACTTTCCGAAAATAAACTGAGCTGCCTTGCTAATTTCATGACTACACTTATTGGTAAAGCTGTTGTTCAAATATTTATATTGCATTGTTTATTTGTTTTTACGTAAAAAATATGTAATATGTACTGGGAGCGAAAGAAAAACATAGAATGTGCCAGCTGCTTCTCTTCCCGGGCATACTGTAAAAGTCAGTTTAGGGACGGAGGTTTTTTGACGTTTTTGTGGGCGATAGGCTGACCCCCTATCACTGCCAGTCTCTCTCCATCATTATAATGCCCCCAAATTTGTCAAACGTGACATCAGTTGGTTTTATAGACTTTGTTGTTCTACCTACCCCATTAGGGATACAGGCGTGACTTTATGTATGTATGTATTTATTAATCATTAAATTAGAGGAAGTTGCATAAATTACCATCATATTGAGGTTTACTCATTGTTTTACTTATAAAAATGTCATCTCATTTTCAAAGCACTTTTATGAAATACCTTAACGTTTATATACAAGCGAATTTAGCGAATTAGAATTTAGAACTTAAAAGAAATTTTAAGTTAACTTGGTATTTTGCAAGTAACCTTTAGCAGAAGTTTCTATTTGAAGTCCAAAGTGTTACAATCCTATCCACGAACCTTTTCGATTAACGCTTGAAAATACCAGAACTATTAGTTCCTGTGATCAGAAAAAAATAGACGCAGGTAGGTCGTTCCTTGTTTCGTTGCATTGGCGATCTGTACAAAAAATAGACTATTAAAGCGTGGAATTCTTATCGGAAGTCTTTATGTTAATTCATTAATTTCTTTTGGAACTAGGTTGAAACCAAACTTTGATTAAATAAAAGCCACTCTAAGACAATTATGTATAAAGTTTTGCAAGTTTATAAATAAAAATACCAAATAAAATAGATCCCGGCTGGGTCTCGAAACCAGATCTCCACATTCCGGGCGGCTACTCTTCCAACTGAGCTACCGGAGATTGATTTTTTTGGGTCTTTCAATAAAGACGGGTCGATTTCTAAATGGAATAAAACAGGCTGTGAATGAGATATAAACGACTTTTTTTCTGTTATTTGAAAGATCCATTCATGTCATTCTGTTTTGAATATGACATGCTGCCATGCTGGACTGGGAGCGAAAGAAAAACATAGAATGTGCCAGCTGCTTCTCTACTCGGGCAAACTGTAAAAGTCAGTTGAGGGACAGAGGATTTATTGGCGATTTTGCGGGCGACAGGCTGACCCCCTGTCACTGTTATAGTCTCTCTCCATCATAATAATACCTCAAAATTTGTCAAAAGTAACATCAAATGGTTTTTATAGCCTCTGGTGTTCTGCCTACCCCATTAGGATTAGGGATACAGGCGTGAAGTTATGTATGTATGTATGACATCATTCAACTGTCCGCCGCGTCTTCGAATGGTAACACAAATCTGAGGGATTCAATTTTCAACTGACAGACAACAATCAACAGGCAGAGTTTTTAAGCCTAAATTGAACCATATGGATATGATATTTACTGTGGGGGTTTGAAGTCTCCAATGACCAATTGAAATGACTAATAAGCCGCAATAAACTGATACCCTGAAAGTCGACATAACCTGGTTTAGTAGAAATAATGCAGCGGAGTCATTGAAAATTGGACTTCCCAGATCCATGCGAAACTGCGGTTGAATGATGTTGTATTCAAAACAAAATAACATGAATGGTCCTTTCAAATAAAAGGATAATTTTGTTAATATCTCACACATAGCCTGTAGTATTCCATCTTTAAATCGACCCGTCCGTATTGCAAGACCTTTTTAAAAACTTTTGCAGACCAAAACTTTTTTTAAATGTTTGCAGCTTATTTTCTTAGGTGCATTGTCGATCATTGCTTCATGAGCTCTTCGATAAGATTAAAAGCAAGTGCTTTGAACACGTTATTACGTAGAAATGGATATTGAGCTATAATATTTAACGTTTATTATAAACAGTGAACTTTTCAACACAAAAGAAGCAGTGGAAAATTCTGATAGTATAGGAATTTTACCAACTGTTTTGATATACTCGTACCTATTATCATTTTCGCTTGGAGCTTATTTAATTTTGTTCTTTTTTTTTAAATCACTTCTTTTGTTACGTTATGACCAAACTTATAAAAATATATTTATTTATTATGGAAATCTAACAGCCTCATTAGTGACATATTTGAGTAATTTAATCTAAGTATTAAATTAGCCACAACAGTTTTCACAAATGATTATAAATAACAATGTGAATCCTAAAACTAACATAATTATAATAAATATATAATAATTCAAGCTTTAAGTTAATGCAACTCTAAGTAGTATAAAGTAGCACGCCTTCTAAGCAACTGATGTATTAGGTGATCAATACTGAATTAATTAGATTTTGGTTAGGTACTTGTAGTTTATGGAAGGAGATTATGAGAAATTGGAAATTTATTCCACCAAAGGTTTTAGGAATTTGAACTTTAAAATAGGAAATGACTGATTTAATGATTCAAATTATTATAAAATATATCCGAGATTAAAAATAACACACATAACTTCACGCCTATATCCCTTATGGGGTAGGCAGAACACCAGAGGCTATATACCATCTGATGTCACGTTTGACAAATGAGGTATTATAATGATGGAAAAAGGCTATTGCAGTGACAGGGGGTCAGCCTATTGCCCACAAAAATGCCAAAAAAACCTCTGTCCCTTAACTGACTTTTACAGTATGCCCAGAAAGAGAAGCAGCTGGTACATTCTATGTTTTTCTTTCGCTCCCAGTCCAGCATGGAAGCAGGTTTAGCCCGGTTAGGGTCGGGTTAAAATAGCGCTACATGAGACAAGTGTATCGTAAAAGGCGAATCCCGCAGAGCGGTCCCCGCTTGAATGTAGGACCCCTTCAGGTTCCGCCAGGCTAGCCACCCTTCATATAAAATCTGCCGCCAAATATCGCCACTCCAGCGGTAATGTATCCTAGCACTGTTTTTTTTTATATTGTAAGGATAGCACGTTTGTCTTCCATGCCACCTGATGGAAAGTGCGCATGAAGACTATGGTGTTACACGTCCATCCACGAGAAACCTATTCACTCGACACTTAAAAGTTCCAGGACTGTAGTGGTCAGGAAAAACAGACGCAGACAGATTGTTCCATACCTTGGCAATCCGTTCCAAAAAGGAACTATCGAAGCGTTTTGTTTGACTTCTTGGTAAATCCACTATATAGGGATGGAAGTTCTGTCTGTGTCTGGTAGTCCGGTGGTAAAAAGGGGTGGGTTCAATTTGGTCAAAAAGAGCAAAGTCATGTTATGAAGAACAAAGTCCTTTCTAAACCTGTGCGCCGTGTGTATCTATCTTCGACCTTATTTGCACTGAACACCAGGTGTCATCTCATCACAACTCCGTGTAATAAGCCCACTGCAGGGCTATGAGTCTCTCCTCTGGGTGACGAGGAGGTTTTGGTCGTAATCCACCAAGCTGGCTCAATGCTGGTTAGTGCATTTCAAAATTTTCAGGGTGCCGAAATGGCTTCTGAACAAACCCTAACGACTACTATATACAAGTATACAGCACCCGGGACGTGCCCTTCGAAACACGGAAGTCGTCGTGAGAAATAAATGATCGGCGGTCACCCATCCTAATACCGGCCGCCCCGAGCGCGCTTAATCTGTGATATCGTTTGATATGCACAGTAAACACGGCGCCACAACGACACAGCGCCATAGATCCTTTTTTATATCATCCTCAGCATATTAAGCAGAATTTTCAGACTTAAAACGTTACATGTAGCCTACATTTTAGTGTGAGAAATAAATTTAATATAAAGATACTTTAAAGGGTCAAGAAATTATGTTTGCTTAGGTTTTTAGTTGGCCTCTTTGATGTAGAAAATCCCTTTTGACATATAACCTTCAAAGGCTTTCATAAGCCACTCGTGAAATTCTGTTTAAAGAAATAGTTTTAGGTAAAATACTGAAACATTTTACTTGAATATTTAAGTAAAACTGTATGCGTTAGCTTTTAAATTAGTAGTACAATATTTTATCTAATATTTTAAGCTTCATTATTAACAAATTTGTTTTTTGTTTTACATTGTTTTGTGTTCAGTAATAATTACGAGTTATATTTTTTTCGAGGAATTTTATAATCATGAAATATGTTGAGGAAACCATTATCACAAAGCTTTTTAACGAGCTTACTTTAAGGCCATGGGTCTCTCCCCTGGGAAACGAGAAAGTTAACGCCATAATTCTCAAAGTTGGTTAATCAGGCAGTAACAAATACAACTCATCTCATGCTGTATTATTATATCTTATGTAAATAATTTAGTTCGTTTGTTTCAGAAGATGTTTATTTTTGTAAACGCACTTTATTTTTTTTTTATTTGTATTGTGTCACAAATTTTACGTTTTCGAAGCAAAAGTTTTCATGTCTCAACATTATGAAGATGTGTGATGGTGCTAAATAAAATAGTAATTGATCAACAGAGTCATAAGGATATGTCAATATTATCTTAAATACATAAAAATTTAAAATAATCGATACTAAAACATGAAAATCTTTAATTAAATAGAATGAGGCATAATAACCCTCAAGTAATGAAAATTCTGAAATTCAGTGAAAATACAGTGACTGTAACTGTATTTACATGCTTCCAAAAAAGTTCTTTTTTTAAACGTATCTGAATAAAAACCAACCCCTGTCTATTCATTACAGCATCCAAAAACTAAACTAAAAAAGCCCTTCGATGTTCCAAGCTCTTCAATTAAAAATTCTGAACCGAGAGCTCATTTAACCGAATCTCATTCGGTATTAAAAAAGGAAAGATTCGGCTCCTTTTACGTGCGACATGCTTTTTGAAACATGCAGGAGATAAGCTGTAACGTGTAGGATGCTTGTTAACCCATTTAATGCTCGAACTTAAACCCAAATTTCATGTCTGTAACTTAACCTTATTATCTTCGCAACTGGATAGCATAAATGTTTGGTTTTAGTTTTTAAGCTTGTTATTTTTAACCAGATACTCAATAGTTTCATATGCTTTTTATAAAACCACTGTTATATAATTAGGACTTCTTGAGTAAATGTTGTTTCAAACTTTATTTTATTGAGTGAAGATTCAGAAAAGCCCAAAGAAAAATCAGACAAAGATTTTTGTTAGAAATAACTTAATAAGTATGCCTTCATTTGTGTATATTAAAATGTAATACTTAATACTTGTTATATTATGTAATTAATGAACATACTGCATTCCCTTTTCAAGCGACTTCAAAAAAAGAAGGAGTTAAAAGTTTTGACTGGGTGAACTGATTTTGATGATTCTTCCCTTATAAATTTCATCGAAATCGATTGAGTACTTCATGAAAAATATGTAAATATTTATGAATTTGGAGACCTTGACGACCTTATACTTCAGCCAAAGTTTGTTAATGCAAATTATTCGTTGATTATTGTTAAGCCTATATGGAATAGGGCACTGACTCCAAAGATACAGGTTTTCAGCGTAGTTTCTTCTAGCCTAGGAGTCTTTCAATGAATTTAAAAAAATGGGTTTGTGAATAAAGATTTTTATATTTTATTGGTCTGGATGTAAAAAAAAAATAAAGTCCTCAGGCAATCACACCAATTACATATCCCCAAACTAAGCAACGCTAGTGATATGGAATACCATTAAATTCGGCGACCAGTTTGGCGATGGGGTTAACCTATCTGCCTCAGACGCCAGTGGTTGCGAGTTTGATTCCCTCACGGAACAAGCAAAAAATGTTCCGGGTCTAGCCGTTTATCTATATATGTATTTGTATTCTAGGTTCCGCCCTACATCGCTACATGATATCTCATAACACAACCTATGCTTACTTTGGGGGCCATATAGTTGGTGTGATTGTCTGGGGATTTTTTCTTATTTTATACGAACCAGCAGTGTGAGCACGGAACTTTGTCGACTCGTATGTTTACAAATGTTTGTATAGTATGGAGACGGTTGGTAAGCAATAATTGAAATCTGTTCATTGCCGCACGGGCAGCTTTAATAAATTTTAATTTTCAATAATTAATTCAAACTTGTTAATTTTCAATGTTTGTAAAGATGATGTACTCTTAAATACCTGTAAAATAAAAAATGACAATGTTACTAAAAACTTGCAACCGCCGTAGGAACTAAGATTCTAAGATAAGAAATCAATTTAAAGATAAAGATTATCTTATAAGCAAGTAAAATACTGGGTGTATTTGAAATGAGATGATTTCATTTATGATACGTATATGTGTTACATTAAAATACCATAAATGGATTTAAAATCAAACACATTTTAGTCAGATCTAACGCGTATAATTTATATTCTATATTTTAACTCGACGTTTCGGTGCTTTTGCAGACCCCGTGGTCACGAGCGAGTCGTTAAACAGTTAAAAATTGTTTATTTTAAATTATGAATCATGGAAACTTATGACAATATTACCATAAATAGATTGTTTAGAAGGCTGCAGATCTAACTTTCCAAACCTGTCAAAAATTGTAATTGAATATGAACTCTATGCCCTCGACATTGAGTTAAAAATTGGTTGGGGAAATTCAACAGGTTAGTAACTTTTGATCTGCTGTCTTCTGTTCCTAAGTATGTATTAACCAACTACATTTCACTAGAAGGCACTAGGTGCATTATGTTCATAAATTAAAAAATATATAGAAACTTATTTTTCAAGTTGATTAATATACTAAAACCTTCTCCTAAACATGACAAATCTTTTTCTGAAAACCGCATCCAAATCGGTTCAGCCAAACGCGAGAAAATTGCGGAAAAACATACATACATACTTACAGGTCAAACTGAGAACCTCCTCTTTTTGAATTCGGTTAAAAATCTGTTCAACTGGAAACCATTTGCTTATAAATAGTACGCTTTAATAAATACGAGTAAATCTGTTTTTTTACAAGCATTAATTAGCTTATTTTTCTTTTAATTAAAAACTGAAAAATAACGTTTTAATTAGCACTTAACGTTTTCCTTTTTGAAGTATCGTTTGAAGTATCGTAAACAAACTTGTTACCAATTTTGTTTTGATTATTTTTTGATATTAAAAGAAGAGATTGTCGACAAATATAGCGGTTCTTTGTTATTGTTACTTCATCCTACGTACGTATGACCTTAATTCATAATAAATAAAGGTAGAATACATGTACAAGCTATAGTGTGAAACATCATCGCCAATTGAGTGATTTTGAATTTGAATTTTTGAATTTTGAATTTTTGAATTTGTTATTGTGAATTCTTAGTCATAATATTCTTTGTTTCGTAGGTGATCTGTACTTTAATAAAGACCTGGTTTTATGTGTACTAGAAAATTAATAAATAAAATTCATACAAACAGGGTCCGCTTCTAATAGTCAATTATATTTTAATAGCAGATTAGGAATGATGAGTGGTAATTTAAGAATAATATTAAAAAAATATATATATTATTCTTAAACTAAAATTTCAAAATTCTTCTCTGTGTGTAAAATTTAAGTTTAATCTACATTTAATGACTACATACTATTAGATGAAAACGTTTTTATTACTTGCTGTTTACTCATAAACTACAGATCAAACTTAAGTTTTGATCGCTTAGAAGATTTTTGAAATTTAAATTTATGAAAAATGTTAAAAAAAAATTTTTTTTTCGTAATTGTGACCCACTCATCAGTCTTAATCTGCTATTACAATATTATTGACTATTATAAGGCGACCCATATATGGAGTAACTGGTGACAAATTTTGGATATTAAAGGACTCTGTACTCGGTTCTGGTCATAATTATGTTATAAAAGTAAAGCTGCTTGGTGGTAGGATCCCTTCTGGGTCCGCCTGGCTAGCGACCACCCTTTATATAAAGTCTGCCGCCAAATGTTACAGCTCCGGCGGTAATGTGTTCCGGCAATATTGTATAAAGAGCCAGTTCCTTCCTAAACCCGTGTGCTTTCATCTTCGACCTCATCGTCACTTACCATCAGGTGAGATTGAGGTCAAACGCGGGTTTAGTCAATTATAAAAAAAAAAAAAAACTTAATTTTTCTGCAGTATTCCCTGTAAATAAATAAAGAGTTTACTAGGTCGACGACTGTTTCTGAAACAGTCTATAGCTACCTACCTACCTATTCTGTGTTGATAGCGCCGTGCGTACGTCCGTATCAGTGTAAAAATTCGTTGCGTAATTGAATTCCTAAACTTCTGGTTAAGTTTACTCAGTAAATAATATATATTTATTTTTTATTTTTACCCACGACGGAACGGAGACGGTATATGCGTTTGGGGTGAGAGGGTGTTTGTGCAAACCAATGTTACCATTTATCTCCAGAACCACTGGTCCGATTTTAATGCGGTTTTCAGTAATCGCTATGGATTTGATTGGTGCATGTTCTTAGATAGGTGTAGCGGTAACAACTCACCAGGGGGCGCTGCAGTAAACATTTGTTTGTAAAAGCCAATGTTACCGTTTATCTGCATAACCATTGGTCCGATTTAAATGCTGCTTTCAGTGATCGCTTTGGATTTGATTAGCGCATGTTCTGAGATAGGTGTTACGGTAACAACTCACAAGGGGGCGCTGCAGTAAATATTTGTTTGCAAACCATTGGTCCGATTTGAATGCCGTTTTCAATTATCGCTTTGGCTTTGATTGGTATAATGTTCTTAAAAATAGGTAATGAGGAACGAGGTGTTGTGTAATGTTATGTATGGTACCTATATTATGCTCTTTAAAAAGTTTGAAATAAAAAACAAAATAAAAAATTTGAAAAACCCACGACGCGACGGAAAGTAATTGAAAAAGAATAAAATAATTTAAAATCCCCCGACTTGTTGAATGAATTCGTTTTGTAGTTTTATATTGAAATTTAAAATATTGATGGCAGCCCTAGACGGATTTTCTTGCTCTTCTTATAAAGTTCATAGGGAGTTGAATACCTATGTTATTGCGACAAGTCGGGGGATTTTAAATTATTTTATTCTTTTTCAATTACTTTTTAACCGTCGCGTCGTGGGTTTTTCCAATTTTTTATTTTGTTTTTTATATATGTATGATCTCAAACTATCATGTCCTTGAATTGCGAAAGTGACCCATCAGTCACCCTGTATAAGCATACATATTGCTTAAATTTATTTCGACATAACAACTAAAATCACTGCGTACGACAGAAGTCAGCAAATTGCTATTTAATTTTTCTATTTTTAAATCATTAATACAAAAGTATATATCTTACAATAGATACATTTATACAGGACCGCAAAGTAAAAGTTGCAGTTGATAATTGCTTTTTAAAATAGAATGACTTCTGGTTTGTTTGCGGATACTTTGCGTTATAAATTTTATGCCAAAAGGGACGGAATTAAGGATATTTATGTCACAGATTAGAAAGTATTATGTAGAAGTAATTTATGTTTTGTTAAGATGTTTTATTACTTATATTACTTTATTAATGAGAAACATGAAAACTTATACGAATGTGAAGGATATACAATGAGTATACGTAGGTATACTTTTTATACAATACGATGTAATGAGTTAAACCGTTATTTGAACAAAACAATTTCTAAGAACTACATAAATTTTTAATTAAAAGCCATTCTAGGAATTCACCTTGCCAAACAAAACTTCTATAAAATAAAAAACCCATATTTGCCATTTATTAAGTGGATATGTGTTAATAATAATTTCTATTGTTCCAGGCAACGGGCCGATGTAAAGACAAATTCGAAATGAGATGAGTATGAACGGGGCGTGGGCCCGGTGGTACTGGTTCATCATTTTGTGGAGCTGTGCTGCGAGGACTTCCAGTGACTGGCTGGACTGCGCTAACGTCACGTCCTGCCGCTGTAAGTGGTCCTCGGGTAAGAAGACAGCTACGTGTGCCTCTGGTGACCTGCGCCGACCGCCACTCCTCTCATCTGACATTCAAGTCCTGGATTTACACGACAATCCACTTCGAAATCTTCCACAAGAAGTCTTCGCTAGCATCGGCTTATTGAACCTCCAACGAGTAAACTTAAGATCGACACAGCTTAGATCAATACACCCAGACGCATTCTTAGAACTTCGAATCTTAATAGAAGTAGATCTTGGAGATAACGATCTAGCTAGTTTACCCAAAGACATATTTAGAGGCAACGAAAGACTGCGTTTAGTGGTATTAAGCAACAACCCATTTACAATATTGGTAGCTGACCAATTTCCAACGTTACCGCATTTACGAATGCTCTTAATTGATGGATGTAGATTAAGATCGATACACACAAATGCTTTTAGAAACTTAAAAGCATTGGAGACAATAGATTTGCGAAGGAATCAACTTACTTTCCTACGTCTGGTAACCTTCTCTCTACCAGCCCTTAAGACAATATCTTTATCAGGAAATCCATGGAGATGTGACTGCCGTCTCCGGGAATTCAAAGAATGGTTTTTAGAAAGTAAACTGGGAAACGAAGATTTACTTTGTGTGGAACCATCTAATAAATCTGGACAAAATTGGCGGAGTATACCGAGTGAAAATATGTCATGTGCCCCTGAAGTAAAATCGAGTACTCTCGTCGTAAGAACTGAAGTAGGATCCTCTGCTTCATTTGGATGTTGGGTACATGGTGTTCCAAAACCTCAAGTAACGTGGCTATTCGATGGTGTAAACGTCCGCAATAGTTCTATGGATTGTGAAATAGAAGAAACGGATACAATTATCGAAGATGATGACTCTGATGTCAGAGTGCCCGGTAGTGTTCGATGGGTTAATGTTACACTTTTAAATGTAACATCAAGTGCGGCAGGAGAATGGTCTTGTGTTGCCAAGAGTAACGCTGGGGAAGCTCGAGCTATAATTAGCCTAGTTTTGCCAAGATCTCAAACCGCCACTGCAAGAACGGCCCCTGGTATTCCACAACTTCTTGGTGTAGTTTTTGGAGCATTAGGAATACTAGCTACACTCGGATTTATTGCCGCAGTTGCTTGTTGGCACTTAAGAAGACGAACAGTTCCTCCAAGTAGAAGTTTTAATGACCAAGAAAAAAGATTAATCGATGCCTCCGTTGTAGTGAGCTGCGATCGATCAATAGGAAGTATGGCTTCGCCTTGTGACTTTGAGCTGACAGAAAGATCAATTTCAGAAGAGCCAAGAGGTTGTGGATTTGATCCAGTCCATATAACTATAGAAGGTACACCTGGGGCTTTTCCACCGCCACCAGCAGAATTTGCAGTGCCCGTCCCTTATGGGAATATATTCATATCGGTCCAAGTAGCAGGTAGAGGTGGTGAAACTAGCAAGTATCCAGATTTATTAAATAGTGGTGCAACGTTACCTCGCAGAGCCAGAAATTGTTGTGCACCTGCTTACGATAACATGGGTCCTAGAGTTACTGCAACAGGAAGCTCAACATGGTCTCTTCCTGGGGCTAGTTCAGAAAATATTGACGCGACAGAAACCCCTGTTTTAACATTACCACCTCCACCTCCTGAATTTGTATCCCTTTAGCCTAGGTCTTTGGTGCTAGATCCATCTAGTTTAAGATGACCTGGCACCAAACCCTTTAGAGTCAATTAGATATTTCCAAAAAATATTATTCTCCTTTAAATGTATTATTTTATCGATTAAATTGTAATTTAATTGTAAATAGCTATGATAAGTGGAGACGGATGTCAGACATCTTGTGAGAATTAAATACGTAAGGTTGTTATCAATATTAAGAATTTAAATTGTAAATTAAATTATAGAGATCTTGTTAAAACGCGGTATTATTGAAAAGAGAGTGACCATTACTTTAACTTCTCATTAGATATTTCTTTTATGTCTCTTCGTCTTCCCAACTTTTGTAAATATTTTTTATTTCATATTTTACAATTTCCCAAGGATAAGACTGACCCTTTTATCTTGTTTTCACCTTTTTGAGCAAGTGTGTATAAAACAATTTAATATACTCAATTAGCAAACGAAATAAACGGCTTCTAACATTTTCATTGATAAAATGCAGATTAACTTATGTAAAAGAAAATAAAATTATTACATCTAATGATTGCTTTGTTTGAATTCAATATTTCTAATGAAAAACTGTAATATGCTTTGTCAGTCAAACAGTTTTTTTTAATTAATTTTGAAATAGAAATCCTTTTTTCACCTAATATTCTAATATTTCTTGATTCCAGTATAAAAGTGCTAAACATAGCACCTGGTAAGTAAAAGTACTTTAAAGTTTTATGATTGAATATTATTTGTAAGCTATTAAGAATGTTTTTACGCAGAAAAATCTTTTTCTTGACTTATTTTGTAAGATACTTTAATAGTCAATGTGTTATAGTAAAAAGTATTTACTACAGAAGTATAAACGTATTTCACTAACAGGTTTAATTATTAATATCGATTTTCTAGAAACTCTACTTCATAATTTGGGAACAAGGTGTTCGTTCCCAATTCCCAGAAAAGGGATGGCAGGCCGCGGTCCACGGCCCGACGGTTGTCGGGAAACTGTAGGTATATGTACCCGCTGCTATTAAATTATTTGATAGCGCGATGTAAGAAATCACGTCGTGTCGTCATCGTTCTATGGAGTGTCGTTAGATGTCGCTGCAATTAAATAGAATCAAGAGGGAGCCTCGTTTCTAATCCATCATTTTTGAGTCGAAGAGTTGACTATAGAGGTTACTGAGCTTATTGTTGATATTGAATAATTTTACTAAACATCACAAATCAAAAGGCGCAGGTTCAAAATGCTTCTTATTTATTAAAAATTGTGGTAGAGAAGTAACTCGGTGGTGGAAATAGACCTCAAATTCGAAGGTCAGTATAGAACGTTTCACCTTATAGTTTTGCAAGTAAATTAGCATGAACATTTTATACAAGATGGTGAAGTACGATAGGTACGAAAATCAAAGGGCATTTGAACAATAAAATTAGAGATCAGATCTGACGTCAAAGGCAGGACAAAGACAAAAGATCATTTGAAAGTGAAGCAAAGCAGACGATCTTAAAACTTGATCTTAGACTTAAATAACTTTTTCCTAAAAGTTACTTGATGTGGTATATAAGGAAAGGTGAATTAGTTATTAAATTATATTTGATGATGTACTTTAGGCTGCAAACTGGACGGCAGCGACAGCAAGAGCGACTTCGGCGCGGGCAGCGACGCGGGGAACTTGGGTCTCTCGATGCCAGCGGGCGCTCGAGCAATTTGTCGCGGTTTCATACAAACTCCAACCTTTTTATCTAGTTGCGGAAAGCGCTGCCCACGCCGCTGCCCAAACCACTGCCCGCGCCGCTGCTCGCGCCGCTGTCGCTCTCGCTGTC
Organism: Stenoptilia bipunctidactyla; assembly: GCA_944452665.1. Lineage (NCBI taxonomy): Eukaryota > Metazoa > Arthropoda > Insecta > Lepidoptera > Pterophoridae > Stenoptilia > Stenoptilia bipunctidactyla. Next base: position 8,385,706 of record OX101739.1, read on the forward strand.
ACTGTCGCTGCCGTCCAGTTTGCAGCCTAAAAGGGGCCATTACCTACCATCTCACTGTACTGGAATAAAATTTATTTCTGTTCATGAAGAATCCTAATTTAAATCTGAATATCTCCTGATGTGAAGTAATGATGTAGGATCCAAAGAGTCGGAGTGAATACTTAAACAACTTTTTTTAAATCAAGCTAAAAATCAAATCAAAATGGCTGCAACCGGAGGAGGCAGAGGACAAGAGCTACTGACTTTACACATTACATAATAGTATCCACATCAAAAGGAATTGACTCTGTCACAAGGATTGGTAGGTTAGGTTAGCTTCTTAGGACCATTCTTCCCTTGTTAGTTCCTGCGAGCCGTTATTTCTTTTTGTCTCTTACTCACATGAGTCTGAGCAGGAGACTCCACCTATTTTTTTATCGTAACCTCGTTTGATATCATCTTTACAACTCCACTGCAGGGCTATCAGTCTCTCCTCTGGGTGACAAGGAGGTTTAGGCCATAATCCACCAAGCTGGCCCAGTGCTGGTTGGTAGATGTCAGAATTTTCAGGGTGCCGAAATGGCTTCTGACAAACCCTAACGACTACTGTATACAAGTATACAGCACCTGGGACCGACTGCGACTGCCTCCCAAAGCATGGAAGTCACCGTGAGAAATAAATGATCGGCGGTCACCCATCCTAATACCGGCCGAGCCGAGCGCACTTAACCTCCGATAACGTTTGATATGCGCAGTAACCACGGCGACTTCCTATAACGACTTCCTACATTTTTTTTCGTTTGACCTCAATCTCACCTAATGGTAAATAAAGATTAGGTCATTAAAATGGTTTTGGAAGGAACTCGCTCGTCATAAAATGTTGCCGGAATAAATTACCATCTGAACAGTAATGTTTAGCGACTGATTTATATGAAGGGTTGTCGATAGTCAGGTGAACCCTGTAGGGCTAGCATGCAACCATCGATAAATAGTCGAATCGACAAGATAAATATTATTTTCTTATTTTATCCTATTATGTAAGCTAATATGCGCACCATAATAGATAGAATTACTCGATTTAATACCATGATTAAGACCACAGAACCAAATATGTCATAATCTTAATGAATAACATACACTAAATACCATATTCTAAGAAAATATCGATATAAGGCCCGATTTACCGTTGTCGACGGTAGCATGCCAGCCCCGCTGAAGGCATTCTACCACCAAAAATACCAAAAAATAAATTTCTACTTGTGATATTTTTATTTGTAGTTCTTTCTTAGAAAATAGTATTTCTATCAGAAATTAGTAAATTAGCTGTGCACAATTAGTATTTCTGAAAAATTTATCATTTGATAAACTTTTTTAGTCAATGATTGTCAGTTTTTCCAGTGTATGCTTTCAACCTTAAAAGGATTCCAAGAAAACTAACCCTTTGATCAGCGTCTGTTTTCCTTCAATTTAAAATCTCATCAGTAAAATGGGATAAAATATCCAAATACTTTTTTACTAAAGTCGTATTTGTTCAATATGATTGGGTTCGAGCCAACTACTATTATTTACATAGCGATGGTGAAGTGAAAGATTTTTGGGAACATTTCAATTATCATGAATATTTAAATTTAATTTAAAAAGTATACTTTTCATAGCAAGATCAGTTTTGACTAGTAATTTGCATATTTAGTTCAGTTATCACTAGTGGCCTCTTTATGGACACTAAAAAGTCTGGCTAAAATGTAAAATACAATACACGCGATTGTATCCGTCGAAAATAGTGTAAGTTGCTAATTTAGTTCATTAAGTTTATTTTATATCTACAAAGGAATTGTTCTGCATAAATTGTTAAATTTCTATGAGAGTTACCACACCTGATACCCTAAATTTACCAAGAAGCAAGACAGTATAACAATTTCTCGTTCAATTTCTGCGCATTACTTTACCGCGAATAAACATTTGCAAACAGCAAACGTGTATATAATGTGAACTAAGAGAGGGTTTGTTTCCATCTAGCCTTTCTCAGAGGAAACTGAATTATATTTACAGTGCGAGTCAATAGAGTCGCTTTATCACAAATAACAACAGGATGAGATGAAACTGACGCAAATAAAGAAAGTTCCAACAGGAATTTTGGCTCTGAATGGTTACTAGTTTTTGACAAGGCACTAAAATGTTGAGTTTGAACATTACGGAATAAAACGGAATAATTTTTATTTGCGGTTTTAATAAGCGTCTCCTTAGATTCCTTAAATTTGAATATTAAAAAAAGAGTAAATTAGTTTCTAACAAAAAAATGATTTTATCTATTTAAAATTTAGATGTTATTTAGTATTATACCTACACACGATTTTTTAAGATTTCTAGGTACTTCACAAAAAAGTTTTTCTTCGGCAAGGTAGCGTATTCAAAATGCTATATTAAAATAGTATTAAGATTTTATAATTCATTATTTTAACATATTTGTTCATTCATCATCACAACTCCGTGTAATGAGCCCACTGCAGAATCTGTCCTCTGGGACACGAGGAGGCTTAGGCCGTAATCCACCAAGCTGTCCCAGTACTGGTTGGTGGATGTCAGATATTTCAGGGTGCTGAAATGGCTTCTGACAAACCCTAAGACTACTGTATACAAGTATACAGCACCCGGGACCGACTGCTTAACGAGCCCTCCGAGCGCGCTTAACCTGCGATATCGTTTGATATGCACAATAACCACGGCGCCACGACGACTTCAATAATATTATACTGGTTACAATTCACTTTGGCTTTATAAAAATACCGTAACGATGAGTTAAAATTTAGAAATATAGAAGATATAACCTGTTTAAGTAGTTAAAACTAAACTCTTGCCCCAAAGTTGAGAAGACTCAGAATTAATGCAACTTAATTTTTTTTAAATCACTTTATTTTTGGCGTAACATTTTTACATCAAAGGGTTTTCCATATACCATTCTAAAATGTAATTATCACTTGTTTCTACTTTACGTATGTTTTGAATATTTTTGGTTACTTCAGTGAATTTTGGTTTCCCGAACTTTTGATAACCTGCCACCTGTTAACTTTCCTTGGTACCAATACCAAGAACATGCTTAACAATTTAAGTGCGACTTTTAGATTGTCAATGACGCAAAAACTGGGCCCATAAAATCTTGACTCGATAATTTTCCCTTCTGGTAGGTAATTGCAAAGCACCAAAACTTAGTTTTATACAGGGTTGATTTGTAGTTATCGGCCAAATTTTTTTTACACAGTAAGTATCATTTATATTAACGATTTTTTGCAAAAAAGAGTATGTTTTTTTTACATGAAATTAATTTATCCGCTAACATATTAATCAAGGCATGGTCACTCTAAATTACCATTAAAATAAAGATGACTACGCGCTACTACACACATTTTGTAGTACTAAGTCGTAGTATTATCAATGAAATGCCTCGTCGTAGTAGCTATGTTCATCGACAGCGACTATTTTCTTTAAAGTTTGTGGTTCCATATTTCTACTTTTTTGTCTTAAGCGACGGTAAAATAAATATGTAGGTACGTTTATATCGTATCGAAGAAACTAACATTTAAATTTGGCTGGTGACGAAAAATCAACCATGTATATTATGTAAAAAATATTTAACGAAGGTTTACGTAGGATTCTCTGATTAGTAGCCGAACAGATAATTTATATTTTAAACAGGTTATCATTTTACTATCACTTTGAATCTTGCGTCAATCAAGGAAAGGAATAAAATCTATTTTATCTTACACAAGTTTATTAAAACGATGTATTCAAAAGCTTCTATACAAATTTCTCGTTTGAGGTCTTTTAAAAAGAAAAAGAAAAGAAAAGAAATAGCTAAATTATCAACAAATCAACATTAGATAGATCAGTATAAGTAATATTTATAAGTTTTTGCATTTAAAATGCTCAATTATTCTTAAATAACTGAAAAAATGTGCTAAATAAAAACACTGAGCTACCGGTAAGCCTCCATTTTTCTTTTTTCGTTATATTGATAACGTAGCTCCATCTAACGGCATAGCTTTGCAGCTAATACCACCCGAGACCAATTTCTTTTCAGAAATTGTGAATCCCAGTTGAAGTGAAACATTGCAATGTTTAATAATACTTTTAAGTTTTTGCATTTAAAATGCTTAATTATTCTTTGATGACTGAAAAAAGCACATCTGACTTTAAAACATAAAATAGTCGTCATTACTTGGACAGTTTAAGGGCTCTTCCTATTCTAGCCATTAGGAACAAAAACGGTAAAACATCTTCGTTATTTATATGAATAGAATAGAATCAATCTTTATTGTACTTTTATTTCCATTCAATACAATCATTTTATTTCAACAATGATGTGAATTAAATAGTTATAGGTTACACGGATACAAGTTAACCAATTGGTAATAGTTAAATTAAGATATCAAATAAATTAAAGTTAATGTCTTTCAAATATACTTATAGCTAAATTAACATCGTTACATTATCTAGAGCTTTTCGAGTGGCAGTTCCTCAAAAATCACACGAATTCAAAACACATAAAAAGATTAAGTAATAAAATTCATATGTCAACATTATTATATTAAGTTAAAATTTTGTACTTTAATAAAAATGGTTATCAAATTATCCGCTCCGTTGTGTTTGGTCAAAGTTCAAAACAAGCGAAGTGTACGATGCCGTCACTTTGGTCGGTCACGGCGAAATGAGGCTGCATTTTTGCTGATATATGTGGGAAAATGTCCATTCAATGAAAAACTTTTTGAACCCAAAAAGGGTTTGATAAAAAATATAATTAATAAGAAACAAAAGCAATTTTTTAAAGTTCATAATTTTTAATTTTAAGGTTTCCCATGGAACGGAAAGTACTTTTACAGTTTAGCACGTACGAAGTCACGCGCAAAAGCTCGTTTTTATACACGGTGACTGGTGACAAATTTTAGATATTGAAGGAGAGCACTCAGTACCCGATTCTGTTCATAGTTATGTAATAAAAGTGGGTACTTCATTTTTCACCAGAATTAATTGATTAATATTTATAAATAAAATCCCCAGACAATCACACCAACTACATGGCCCAAAAGTAAGTAAAGTAAGTGTTATGGGATACCACGTAGCGAACAAGGGGGGAAACTAGAATATAAATACATAAATAGATAAACACCCAGACATGGAATATTTTTTTTTCTTGTTCCGTGCGGGAATCGAACCCGCGACCACTGGCGTCTGAGGCAGACAGTGTTACCTCAGCGCTAAAGTGGTCGTTATCATTTATCTTTTATTATATTTTTTCTCTTCATGTATGATCTCAAACTATCACGTCCTTGAATTTCAAAAGTGACCCACCACAGATCAGAAAGTATTATGTACAAATACAGATAGGACACATCAATATTATAGGAAGTTTGGAATGCAAGCTTTTTTGCCGCTTGGCGGCGCTTATGTGTTTGAGGTTTTTTGGGTGTACTACGCACTGTAGTGGTTTTTTATTATTATTATCGATAAACATTGTTTTTCATATGTGAAAGAAAGGGTGCTAATTTAGATTACGGAACACTAACTAAAAGAATCAAAAACCAACACTAGCTAAGATGTTTGATAGTTATAAAGTTATTCGTCAAAATATGTGAATCATGAAGTCTATCAAGTATCACAACAATTCAGTTACATAAATGATAAACTATAGTTCACTTGACGCAACCTCTGAGTTTGCACGAAATGATGTAAACACAGCAGATATGTGCAGTTTACAACAGATATGCGTAGGACTTTCACAAGCCGGCAGTGTTTTGTGATCAAATGGCGAATGATTGTCTATTACTCACTCAATTCACTCATAAGTGGCGCCACCAAACGTTAAAATGGTGCTATGGCCAAAGTCGTGAAAAAGAATAAAATGCTTTGATTGTCAATGCCGTGTGATCCACCAGTCACTCTGTATATGCAAATACGTTACGCGTTGAAGTGTACATTGCTAAACTAAATACTTGTTAAGCTTCAAATGTTTTCGTTGTTAGAGGATGAGTGAATTGGGATGTTTTCAGAGCTTATCCTGTATGCGGGTTAGTTTTACATACCTACTGAGGGAGAAATGAAACAGTGTTAATAATAGGATACTAAAATTAAACAAACAAAAGGCTGTAAAACGCTTACTATTTGTCGAAATGGAAAGTTCTATTGTATTTGGGGGACAAAAGTTTTTTTTTTATATTTCAATTAAAATAGCATAAAGCTCTGTAAATTGCCATATTTGTTCTGTTTACAGCAAACATTATTGTCATTTTTTATTAAAATGTAGAGTTTTAGAAGAAATTAGTAAGGCTGAAAAAAAAAATATAAAACGTTTCATTTCTATTCAGCGACCCTCAATTAACTGGATATTGAAGACGTTTCGTTTGAAAACAAAACTTTAGAAAATGTCTTATTAATTTCAAAACATGTTTTATTAATTTCAAAGTGGTTCTGTAATTGAAGTGGAAATCTTCCGAGGTTTTGAATTTGGATAGATACAGGATGGAGTACCTATACTTCAAAATTCGTAATAGCTCTAGCTTTAGGATCAGAATATATTATGTTTCTTTGATTACAACACTTATTCTTTTCATTTTCTCTTTAAAGAATAAACTTGCATGTTTTTGACATAAGCGTAATTAATGTTGATTTTCGCAAAATATCTAACTCATTTCACTCTGTTCCAATGACAATTTTTTCATTACTGGAGTATTAATTACTGTTTTAGTTGTTAAAAAAAACAGTAATTTCAAATTTGTAAAGCATCAGGCGCGATTAGTTTGCCGGAGAAGAGTGTGATGAAAAAACATATTGGTCGTCATATCATCAATATTTATACAGGTTGATTGGTGGGTCTCTTTCGAAATTCGAGGACTTGATAGTTTGAGATCATACATGAAGAGAAAAATAAAGTAAAAATAAATATTAATTATTACTGAGTAAACTTAACCGAAATATTAACTCCGGCGTAAGGAAAGTAAGTAGGAACGAAACTATATTTATTTATAGAATTAATTTAACATTTACTGATTACATAATTCGTACAGTATCTTAAATGTCTTAAGCGCATTATACTCGATAGACCTTACAAGTTGGAAAGCTTCAAACGAATTATCAGCGAAATGGGTCATGATTTAGTTGGTTTCATAGTACTAAAATTAACAGGAAGTGACTCGTTACCATGGCATCTCAAATGGCACCAAAATTATTGTTTTATTGTCTCATCAAACACAACATGAATGATAAGACAATAAAATCCGATTTAAAAATCTTCAATTTAATAAAAAAAAAAACATTGAAACAAAATAAGTGATTATATTGATGCACTCACCTCTGATGAAGGACTCCGTAACCCAGATACTCCTGAAACTATTTTGAAATTCAGAATATTTTGATTTCTTAATATGTTCACATATATGTATCCAAAAACTCAGGAAAAATAATGAAAAAAATTCTGGTCCGCTGGAAAAGCTGGAAAACAAGGGGTGTTATAACGCTCGGTAGGAGAATGCACTACCATGACTTGTTAGTATGGAGCGGGAAAAAATAATTGAATAAGAGCTATATTTAAGAAGTATATAATTTATTAAATTGCATATAAGTAGTATCTCGTTTGTAAAGTGTAACAATTTTATTTTACTTACTGTATGTAAAACTGCAAGATTGGTTGACATAATACCAAATCATATTAGAAAATAAGCAGCAAAACAAAACATGGGATGCAAATGAAAATCACATTTTTTACACACAAATTAGTTTTATCTTACAAAATACCTAACTAAGACGATTGTCTTAATAAATAAATAAATATTTCTGACACTCACACAACATAAATCATCTAGCCCAAATTAAGTTTCTTAAAGAACTTGTGTTATTGATACTAGTTAACTGATATACTTAAGAAATTTATAAACATACATATTGAATAAATACATATTTCTTATTAGATACTAAAATTAAATAAACATATGAACGTCCATGACTTGACGACTTGATATCTGTGTTCATCACACAAATATTCGTCGCCGCCGGGATTCGAACCCAGGACTTCTGGCATAGAAGGCAATGTACGTTACCCCTACACCAGCCGGTCGTCAAGCAACCGAATAATCTATTTTATCGTATTGTGACGATTCTCATTGAGAAGCAGGGATCCAAGATGTTCCAAGCTTCCTATCACTCTTTAAAGTTTGAAGTAAAGTCCTAGCCACAGCTCTTCTAAAAGTAAGGGGCTCGTATTCTCCATTGTCACGCTTGTATAACTGTCAAGCACTGTTTACGGACACATCTAAACAATGTGCGATCAAGAGAAAATAACATATTTTTTCTAGTACAGAAGTTCAACTTAAGCCAATGTCAAGAAAGATCTACGCCCCCACATTTTCAATATTCAGTTTGATAACGGCAGGTTTATCTATTTAGACATATTTCTTCATTTGTTGAGAAGAGGGCTTTGTCTTATGCAATGGCTCTGTTCGCGCCATCTATCGGTCTCTGGACGAAGCGATGACTGAAGTTAGCAACAAGCGGCGTGCGAGCAACGGACGGAAGTCGCAGCTAACTTAACTCCATTACATACAATATCATCTGTCGGCGCGCGCACCAACTCATACTTAAAATCGAAATTCGAATAATGTATTTTTTTTGTTTGTTGAAATAAACGTAATTAAGTCTGCTTAAATGTAATAATTCATTGAAGAACCCCCTTGGATCCATCTGGTAAATCAACCACAGGCAGGCAGGAAACGATTAGGCAAAAGCCATCTGAGCTTCGAAACAGGCTCAATCAATGCAATATTTGAACGAACTTTAATGATAGTTGTCAAGCGATGAATAGTCATGGGTGAGTTCGGCCTCCACTGTAATTTCTTGGAGAAAAAAAAGATATTGTTACTATTATCTGGTAAAAACGATTATAATTGAGATGCCTATGCTTGCTTTTACTGAATATAAATAATTATTTGAGTATATAAGGTGCCATGATTCCACTCATCTGATAGATTTCGAATATTGACAAAACTTTCATCAGCCGAATCCTAATCTGTAAGCTCCGCATTGGCGATCTCTGTTGGCAATATTGAGACCACCGTAGGAAAAAGAACATCAATGCCTTCAAAATATGTTATATTTCATGCAATTTAAATACTTTTCATTCTTGTAATCTGGATACTTTAGTGAAATACATATTATACACGCATATTCTCCTACCGGGCGTTATTAAGGCCATGATATCGATAAAATTATAAAAACGTAAATAAGCATATTGCTTCCATGCTGGACTGGGAGCGTAAAAGTAAAAGTCAAGAGTAAAAGTCAGTTAAGAGACAGAGGTTTTAAAGGCGTTTTTGTGGGCGATAGGCTGACCCCTTGTCACTACAATAGGCTCTCTCCATCATTATAATACCTCCAAATTTGTGAAACGTGACATCAGATGGTCTTGTAACCTCTGGTGTTCTGCCTACCCCATAAGGGATACAGGCATGACGTTATGTATGTATGTGTATTGTGTATGTATGTAAATAAGCATATATTGACGTCATTAAGCTGCCATTTGATGGTCTTATGATGATTTTTTTTTTATTTTCATTAATTGATAAATACTTGCTACTTTTAAGATTTTGCAGAAAAATATTTCTTTGATATAATTTTATACAAAAAAACATACATTTTTACGAAATTCTAAAACGAAAACACATTGCATTTTTAAACTGAATAAAACTATCGAATATTCACACAAAATCGTTACGATATCCACGCGTTATAAAACTTAGATGGGCAATTAATTCAACAAAATAAAAATATCATTCGCCAATTACTTTTTATAGAAGCAATCTGGGGGTAGTTTTAATATTGATTTCGGGGCATTATAACGCCCCGTAGGAGTAAGTGGGATAAAAGTTCGAAACTAGGCCTATACATTTGACACTCCGACACCTCCGAAGTGTGAGGAAAAGCCACATGATAAACTATGTAGAGTTAATTTAACTCACAAAACATTTTTACATTTAATCAGATTACATGTTTGAGCGTTTTATGTTACATGGCAAAACTTATAAAAAAATGCGAATTTATTCAGTACAATATTACTCAATAATGAACTACTTTATTTTGTAGACTAGTAACTGAACCAACTTATTTAATATACTAATACTTTATTTTGTCCATTGTGAAATATCCTATTCAGCGCTTTTTTTTTACAAATTTCAAATAAAATCTCACGTTCATGTATTTTACAGACACGTAATACATATTTCGTTATACAAAGTTATCCACCAACCAGCACTGGGCCAGCTTGGTAGATTACGGGTTACACCGCGTCGTCACCCAGAGGAGAGTCTCATAGCCCTGCAGGGGGCTCATTAAATATAGGATTGTAGATGTGACACACAATTCATTGTTGATTACAACAAAACAAATTAAACAATAAATTTCACTACGATTATGCTACCGAAAGCTCCAAAAGCCCCTTTAAGCTTGTCACAGCTTTTATTATACAGAAAATTACAGATTCTGAGCTTTACTTAAAATGGAATTTGAGAATGAAATGGATGCTGGAATCAACATTTGATTATATCAAATCGTTGTGGTTGTGTTTTGGGCAATTATTGTTTTACGGGCTCGCTCCAGTTGATTGATTTATCGCTTTCAATTAAATGCTTGATTTTCTGAAATACTGGGTTTTCATTACTAGTAAAAAAGGATTGTTAATAACTTTTTTGGTAATATGTCTTTGAAAGGAATGTACATATGATTGAAGCAAAAAGAATATGTAATGAAAAAATTGGTACTTACATTTTGGTTCATGAAATGTATCGTAGGTACATTTTTACAAAAATAAGTAGGTAATGAAAACAACGAAATTACTTTTGTACATAAAACCAATTCCTTATATCATTTTAAGGATTTAATTTATCTTTTTGAAAAACTCAAAATAAAATTTATTCAGTCACACAATTCTTAGCCTGACCTTTAACAAGAAAACCTAACGTCACAAATATCAACACCTACTCCAAATTGAACCTAAAACTTCTAAGAAAAACTCAACTTTTGCCACTACCGCGAAAAAAATAATGATTCCCAATATATCGTAAGCAAGCATTACATAAAGTAGGCGTTATTTTACCCCCTAAACACATCTGCATTGGACGTTTCTGTCAAACATTTCCTTTTGCCTCGCATACGGTTAAAAATGTTGGTAATTTATGTATTTAAACTTGGCAACTGGTGACATTCTTAACTGAACTTTTTCCAAGCTCGACATTACCACAACTAAATGGATTTTGGCAGCAAAACGTACGAAGAAAAAAGTTATGGTACGAAAGATATTTTGTAGACTTTTCATGAATAAAGTTGGTGTATTGATTTTGTTTCAAACTTTAAGTTCCTTTTATAAACGGGTCTTATAAACAATAAATGCTTTAAATTTCGATTATTAGGTTATTTTTTTTCTTCAATATCACTTAGCTATCTTATTTCTTTGGTGATGGGGTAACACTGTCTGCCTCAGACGCCAGTGGTCGTGGGTTCGATTCCCGATGTCATAGACTGACATGAAACTTCCTTTTTTATTTTAATCTTAGTAATTAGTAATCAAAAATGAAAAACTTTCGAAAAGAAACCTATTAAAAAGAAAGAAGATCTTTTTCTTCTTTTGACATAAAATTGACGTGTCATATTTAATAGGAAGCAAAATCTAAACAAGAGGTTTACACTACAATCTGTTTTTTATCAACCTATTTACACAAAAACATAAAAAAAAAACATCCTGTAGTGCACAGGTGTCGGAAACCATTTTCTGAAATTCTGGAATTATGAACGACGCGGACACATCACAGGGACACTTCAGAGCCTGAATAAATTAAATAAGAAACCGTCGCGCCGCTTTTAGCACTTGGCCTTTAAAGTGTACGATACTTAGTTACACTTTGTCTTCGTTCTAAGAAATTTAATTTGAGGGTGTGGTGTAAAATTTTATTTTAAAAGCTCTTTTTTCACAGAAAATTTTATTTTATCAATGTATCAATTAATGGCGGGTTTCAATATTCAACAGACTGCTATGAGTAACCGATACTACTAACAAATCGTAAGTAAAAGAAAATTAAGTAGTACTTTAAAGGACAAGAAAATGATTATTGAAACGTATTTTACCTACGCCTTGTAACTAATTGTACTGTTTGTAAAGAAAACAGTTCGTTTTGCGATGTATCAAAATGAAATTAATGTTTTCTTGATATTGAAACACGCCATGATAGCTCAAAATTTGGCATTTATTCGGCCTTGAAGGTTGAGTAGTTGCAAATACACATCGCGGGTTTTCAATTAAATTCGAGTTCATAAGGAATAAAACATAGAAATATCTTTAAAACATCTTAAACTAACTCTTTCGCGCGGGTTTATCCGCAAAGTTTTGAATCCCGCGGGAATATTGAGATAAAAAGACTGTACACTATCACTATGCTAAATTTCTATGCGTCGTCGTTCCGCCGTGATTAAAGAACAAACACCCGTCCATACATCCAAAATTTAACATTTATTGTAACATTAATTATAGTTAAAAAGTGGTATTGTTTATTTGTACGGACACTAATTTATGCAGCCTTATCAGTAATTTTAGGAGGTCCTGTAATACTCAAGGTTACGTATTACAAATAAACTTTTTTTCAAATTCAAATTCTTTATTTAAACTATAAATTATTACATTTAGATTTAACGACTAAAAAGATGAGAATAATACTTTGTTTCATAAATTATAACATAACTGTTTATAGCAGACTTAACTAATTTATTGTAACAAAACAGAATGCATGAATTGTGGATCCCACACTAGGAAGAACCTGTATCGTGGGCATCCATATTTATGGACATATTAAAGATAGTAGAACTATCTTAGTACTAGAAATTAGAACAATAGGTTTTAAAATTAAAATCATCATTAAAGACAGCATTTAAAGTACTTAAGCTTTTCTATACATATATTTATATATAAGTATATATAGACTTAGTAAGATTCAAAATGGATGGATATACTATATTGATAGAGACCTACTTTATTTAGATACATAAACATTAATCGAATAATAACAGTATAAAAACCACAAAAAAAACAACCAAAGAAACGATAAAATGTTTTACTTTACAAATAAAGATTTAAAAGCATGGCATATTTACTGCATTTCATACAGTAAATATACCCAGTATTCAGCAGATATATTTTAATTGGCATTGGAAATATGTCTTCAGTCTAATATCATGATTTATTACGAGTATATTATGATCCAATATGTTTCTAGTGCTGAACAAAACAAGACGTTATAACGTGAAGAGATTGACCATTACACAGTTAATAGTGGTGTAGATATAACATTACTTCGATGGTTTCCGGCTCGAGTATTATGTATGATGTGTATGTATTTACGAAATATAGTATCAGTATGTGTATCCGGTATCTTATACCTATAACACAGACTATATGCTTACTTAAGAGCTAGATGGCTCTGTATGAATATGTTCAACAATTATTTATTTTTTATTATTAGGGTGTGAAGGTCCCAGTTTCAAACCCCAGTCGAGCCTATGTACGAAACGAACTATTCTAAACTGGCTCGGGTCTTGGTGTATGAAAGTTTCATTCGGAGCCACAAAATTGGTGTGTTGGATAATATATTTTTCTCAAAAACTCTTAGAAATTTGAGCATTATTTTGACAATCTTATTCTAGATAAATCGATCTGGAAAGCAGCTGGTAATAGTTGTATGAAAATCCATTCTGTCGTGTTCAGCAGCCAAATAAATTACTATATAAAACCATATTTGTCGTGTAATTCAAATTTGGCTTGCACATAGAAAGCTGTTTAGTGAAACATAATTCATTAAATTTTAAGAATTATTCATTCAATAATTGTACAAACAAATAAAAGTTCTGAATTGTACTACTTAGTTTAATTTCCACGCATTATTTGAGAAAAGTACAATACAATCCTTGGCCGCAACTAGGCATTGATGGACTTACGTATGTGTGCCTTGGCTTCTCTTGACAGCCGCTGCAGTAATGTACTGTATTTAATCTCAGAACATCAATAGCTATTAACTATATGTGTGCCTTGACTTCTCTTGCCAGCCGCTGAAGTAATGTACTGTATTTAATCTCAGAACATCAATAGCTATTAACTTTTTACTTAATAAAACAAAAATCAACATTTCACACATTTACCCTACCATATCTAGCCCAAAATAATTTTCTTCAAGAACTTGTGTAATGGATACTAAAAAAAAGTAAATTACCTAGTCATAAATGTTACATATATAGTGTACATACAATAACACACTATTTCATCGACGAAAATACACCATATGTCAGGTCAATTCGAAAAACCTTCCAATCTGCAGCCATTTTTATTTTTTCTTCATCAAAATTCATCTCAGTTTGTTTGGCCTGTATAAATTTAAATAAATAAAATAATAATTTCGAATGGTAACTTTGATACAAGTTATTGGCCAGTACAGTAACCGCTAGATAGAAAAAAATTTAAGTCTTCTCATGATGATTCAGAGAAATGAGTATTTTTATTTTTATTTTTTCATTACTACTCTGGAACTGTTACCGATTATGTTTCCGTATTTAATTTGAATCCAATGCACAAAAGCCCTTACTTTGGCAGCGGGAATGTGCCCCAAGGCTAATCCCAAGACTGTTATTTATTAAGCCGGTCCTCAGTAGGAAGGAGTGTCAAACATTTCGTCCGTTCTGTGGGTTCCAGCGAAATTAACACTCTTCACTGCAAAACAGGGGTTTACAGCTTTTTATTGTCACCATGAAACGATGGATTTCTTATTTTTGGGATTATGTTTATTTTGAAGAATTATGTTTTATCATTTTTAGACAGTCTTTGTTTTTATACATTGTTTATTATTTAAATTTTTGCTTCTGCTATATCAAAATTACCCTTTTTCTACTAGTCGTAAGTCGTTGTTAAGTTTGATAATAGAATAAAAAACGAACTTTTTTAAACTCTTTCTAGCATAAGTGTATGATTTGTAAGGTTAGCTGCAGTTATGCCTTAACGCCAGGGACGTATAAACAGATTTTAAATGATTCTTAACCGCTTTTCATCCTCCAACTCATCGGGTTAGTTAGAGCATTTATTACAACCCGTGAGTGACTAGGAGGTTTAGGCCGTAAATGATTAAGGTGGCCGGCTGGCCAGTAGTGCTGGTTGGTGGATGTCAGAGTGCCAAAATGGCTTCTAAGAAACCTTAACGACTACTGTTTACAAGAATGCAGCACCCGGGACCGAATGCTTTATACTGTGCCTTCTGAAGCACGAAAGTCGCCGTGAGAAATTAATGGTCGTTGTGGTCCTGAGTGGTTGCTTATTCGCAAAAACATTTAGTTTCATTTATCAAGGCTTCGCTACAATCGTCATGATATACCAATATTCATAAATATGCATGAAAGAACCGAGATGACAATGTCACTTTAGTATGCGAGTATTTGAGACAGTCTTACATATCTTGCCAATTAAGGCAATTCTTTTGAATTCTTTTTCAAATTATTTAAAAACCAACCCAATTGTAATGCTATAATCAACGAATGCAGAGCATTAAAAAAACCGACCTCACGTCAAAACTTTGGGCGACTTATAATGTCATCCACGTAAACATTCTCCGAAATCATACGTATTGTTTCAATAATTTGAAATTCTTGATGAAGTATTCAACCGATTTCGATAAAATTTATATGGGACCAACTATGAAGTATCCTCTATTATATGAATCTAGAATTTTTAAAATGGATTCATCCATTACATTCCATTCAATGGAAGTCCGAAATATCGTGTAACAAATACACAAAAAAAAAACATACAGACGAATTGAGAACCTCCTCCGTGTTTGGAAGCCGGTTGAAAAGGGTTAAGAAAAATGTCGGCTTACGAAATTTTCTCCAAGATTATTTTTCAAAAGGAAAATGAGATGAAATTTAAAATGATCATTTTTCACAGTGTTCCTTAGTGACACTGGTTATTAATGCTTAGATAATTAGTTCAGAGGGGATCATTAAGGAAAATAATTTTATGTAATAAATAAACCTTTTTCGGGGATATCATGGTCGCGGCGAGTTTTTGTGCTGATGTACCAAAATTTGTATTTTTTTTGTATTCATGTGACGACAGTGTTCTATCCAAAAAAAAAACACTGATTAGTAAGCAGCCTTATTTTGTTCTATACTTTCAATTGGTTGATTGATTAAAACTGTTAGTTAATTGAATAAAATAACTTAAAATAATAAATGATAAATAAAATAATAAAAACAAAACAGTGAATAAAAGGCCTTTTTATTCACTGTTTTGCGTGATTAAAATAAGCTTTTTAGAGTAGGTATGGTATAAATAAAACACAAACTTTAGGTAATTTACTTTTTCCTATAATTTGAAATCATATTCTTTGTAAGAAATTACAAATAAATACTCGTAGCATGGCAAATGTTTTGATAGTCATTGCTATGCAACGTTATATAGACATTTTAGTTTGTTTTTTGGTAAATTAAGATAATAGAATAAAAATAAGAGACAAATTTGGAGGCATTATAATAGTGGAGAGAGACTATTGCAGTGACAGAGGGTCAGCCTATCGCCCACAAAAAAGCCTCCCATAACGCCTCGATCCCTTAACTGACTTTTACAGTATGCCCGGAAAGAGAAGCAGCTGGCACATTCTATGTTTTTCTTTCGCTCCCAGTCCAGCATAGCTCAATAAGATAACAATTTGACATCACCCATTAATAAAACACTGTTTGTCCGTATCAATCGCGTGCATTTGGCGATGATGTGACCCCTAAAACTTCTTAATTTATGAAGAGCCAGTTTTCTCCTAAACCATTGTATATAAATATTGTCTTAAATTTTCACGATTCATACATACATACATAACTTCACGCCTGTCTCCTTTTGGGGTAGGTAGACACAAGGAAACGCCAATTGCTACGATCCAGACATGCCTCTTTCGCTTCCTCCACGTTCATAATCAATATATATAAAACTGTTCCGTTACTGACTGAGTGACTGAGGTACTGAGTGACTGACAGACAACGTACAGCCGTAACTACTGGACGCAGAGAGCTGAAATTTGGAACATACATTCTTTAGGGAATGTAGGGGTGCACTAAGGAAGGAATTCCCAAATTTCCCACGGGAACGGGAAATATAGGACTTTTTAGTTTGTATGAAAAATCTTATTGCTTGAGCGCACCGATGTGAAACTTGGTGTAAAGGTTTTTCAATGTGTGTCTGGTTGTGTTATGAAAGAAATTCCCGAAATTCCCACGGGAACAGGAAATATATGATGTTTTAGTTTGTATGAAAAAATCCCATCCCCTGAGTGCACGGATGTGATACTTGGTATAAAGGTTCTTTCAGTGGGTATCTGGTTGTATAGTTTCTGAAATTTCCACGAGAAGGGTAGTTAAGCGCATACGAAGTTGCGGGATAAAGCTAGTCTGAAATAAAACACTAACGGTTTTTTATAAATTCTATCTTGTTGGTTTACCGCGAAAGATCGGTAAAGAATAGCTTAGGTAAGAGTGTCGTTAGTGGAGACTATTCCGCTGGTGTTGGGACCCCTGCAGGGTAAATCTGGTTGGCCCTTATTTTATGAAGAGCTAGTTCTTTTCTAAACCCGTGTGCTGACATCGTCGATCGAATATTCACTTACCATCAGGTGAGATTGAGGTCGTTCAGGTGAGATGCCGAATTCAAAGAGAAAAGGTAATTCAACATTTTTCTTCTTTTCTCTGTGAATTTTTCATTTTTCAATCCGAACTGGTCTCAAAACTTTGTATTTTGGTACCAAAAAGACACCTTTAGGCTCTGCTAACTGGACGGCAGTGACACGAGGAATCTGGGCCGTTCTCGACGCCAGCGGGCGCTCGAGCGATTTGTCGTTGTTTCATACAAACTCAATACTTTCTAGCGTATCGCGAAAATAGCTGCCCGCGCCGCTGCCCTCTGCCGTCCACTTTGCAGCTTCAATATTGTAGATTATATGAAAAGTGAATTTAAAATAATAATGAAAGTTCAACTAAGATTTCTATGTCAATCTGAAACGTACTTTTAATTATGAATTTCGAGGCATACAGTATTCATTTTGCAGTAATCTCCACAACTCGTCTGTTGAAAAGGTTGGTTTTCTAAATTTACTAAAAGGTGCAGCGTCTAATGGCGTTCGCGAAAAGGACCTTTATCTTAATAAACATTAAGAGCTCAAGCACCTGGGATTCCGTAGCTTTTGCAGAACGCAAACTTAATTATATAATTTACTTGTAGACATCTGTTTTCGGAATATTATTTGGAAACACTGTTGTTTTGTATTTCTCGGAGGAAATTATGAAATTTGTTGTTTAAATATTTCAGAAGGTAATTTATTGTTTGCAATGTTAGTTTTAGTGCTCCCAAATTAAAGGGTTTCGGAACATTAAAGTTTTTTGAAGATAGAATCAAAAACAATTGTTTTGTTGTTTGTAAAATTAGGCATCATTTTTGTAATATTGGAGTAAAAGATTTAAGTCTACTCAAAATTTGGTTTCAAAAAACTAGCTATTTATAGATTGCATGGCAGTAATTTAAGGGGGTCCAACACCAAGTAAGGACCACTCAGATGTGTTACCTATTACGACATTCGTATGTAGAAAATATAGGTAATTGTCATTTCTATTTCTAAACCAATTCATATATTCATTAGTTCAGGGCGTATCTAAGTAAAAAGTTACAACGTTTATTTTTAGGAAAACAAGATAACAATAACTAGTAACTGAAAGTTTTGAAACATTTTACAACTCAAAAGTTGACTTATTAGCATCTAAAAGGGCACGCAAAACAATCCAAAGTTCTCAAATATTAAGGCTTACATGTCATGCTAAATTGATTCCTGGGGTTATAAGTTTGCACTCGTAATGACGTAAATCACGTAAATCTGAATTCACAATGGACACAGAAAACACCCGGAACGAACGGAAGGTATCAAAGTCATTAGAGTGTGACTAACGAAAGCGGTCCAAGAAAAAAGGCAGGAATTTAAAAAAATCAAGATCGTGAGCTTCAGAACTAAGTCTACTCGATAGTTGCGAGATAACTAAGTATTCTTTGAAGTCGGTGCCTGCCCAAATTAAAGTAAGAGTAATGAAATGAAAGCATACAAATCAATCGTTAAAAGGCACCGACTTCCAAAAATACTTAAAAGTGAGTTTATTTAAGACAGAAGTTATCGTTTTTGCTTTTTAGTTTAACTTTGAAGTCGGTTTTATTTTTTCAGAATAATTTTATTTCTTATTTTTTTTTTTACTTGAGTTGTAGGGTATATTAGGTAAGTCCATAAAGGTACCTAATATTAGTATTTTTAGAAGCTATACTTTTTCTTTGGTCGGTTGAAATTCCCTATCTCAAAAACTACTATTTTAATGAAACTTGCAGTATTCCCTTAGTTGAACAATACCATGAATCACAAAAATTTCTTAAAGAGTTACTTAAATCGAACTTGTAGCTCTGGAGATATGCGAACACAAACATAAAATTCTCACACATATACTTTTGAAATTTGGCACATTTGTGAAGACGCTGATATGACTAACATATGCGAAAACTAGGTCGAACTGATAACCTCCTTTTCTTGAAGTCGGTTAAATAGTGAAAATTCGTTTAAGCAGCGTAAAGTGATGCCTGATCTTGACTTTTTAAAATGCACGCCTTTTTTCTTGTACAACTATCGTTGCTTGGACTCTATGAGTGATATTTCAATTAAATTAATTCAACTAATGGCACACAGTTGTGTTATCAAAAAATTAACTTTTATGGTTTCATAAAATGCATAGATTTCTCGCGAAAAACATGTTGAAAACAGTAATAATGTTTATTTATTTTCTAAAAGATAAATGGAAAAAAATGATTGCTTCAAGGTGCTAATATTCTTGTAGTTTTAAAATGATTGTAGTAAAATAACCCAATTCGACAAATCGATCACTTTTACGCTCAAAAGAATATAGTAAAACGTTACGCGTGTTTTCTTAGAAAAGAAAATGAATTTACCGGAGTGGATATTTTTGTCCCACATTTCATTTTCAAATAGGGATGGATACCACACATGATTGAAAAAGTTTTATCAATTTCGTATAACTTTACATTTGCCCAAAGGGACTAAGGGATTCCTGAATGTCCTACCAAATGAAGGAAAATTTGAGGTTTTAGACCCTCATTCTTAGTCAACACCTTTTTATTATTAATAGAAGTCGTAAGTTGCTTTTTATAACATATTCATTTAAATATTTGGAAGTAAACCTTGCTTGCAGAAAAAAAATTGGTTTTATGTTTTTGAATACTTATTTGCATTCAATGTGTAGTTATTCAGTTCCTTAAATTAACGTAGGGGAGACCTGTACAAAACCGTATACCCGGGTAAAACTATAGCTATTGTTGCCAATAACCCAATTTTTCTGCGGACAAGCCGCTCAGTGTCGCCTACCAATCAATTCTATTTGTAAACAACCACTTTTCGCTGTAGGCTCGCGCAATTTGCAGTTATCATATTTTCGTGAGTATAAGAATCAACTAAGTTGTAGATGATGTATTTGTTCTTAAATGCAATGATTTTACCGTCAAGTAATGTTTTGACTATGTGTACGTGAATGACGTTTTTATTCTTTACTAGTGTTGGGACACAACCGTATGCGTTAAAACCAGATATATACGATTTTGACCCAGATATATGTCAATTTTATTTTAATTTTTTCATCAGCGCTGCTCGTTGAACAACTTTCAATGTGTCATTAAAGACAACTTCCACTGCGCAACGAGTTGGTCAAGACCAGATCTTATCAACATCTAATACATAACTCGACCTCGTGAAATGTATAGACTGTCAAGGTTGGGCCCATAAAGGCTGCACCAGATGTGATACAGAGGAATAAGATGACTTCTTTTGCACAGGATGCATTGCCTCACAGTGTATTCCGGGACAATATCATATAGGCATAGGATATGGTCGGGACGAAACCGGAAAAAGAAGTTATTTGCTTTTTTATTGAAATTGTTGTCTTATTTATTTTTTTTCGCAAATACGTTAACTTTCATGTGTTCGTAATGATTCTGACTAAAGATGAATGTGGTTTTTACACATTTGTTTTCTGAAATGGATGAACAACATGCTTAGATCCTTAGCTGTACGGCCTTGCCCCGGTCTCACATACCATAAATAAATATTTATTATACATTTCTGTGAAACTAAGGAGGCTCACGTTAAATTACTATGATGAAAGATGGTTATTAAATACTTACGTAAAATAATTTTAGAGATATAGCAACCACGAAAATGTTAATTGAATAAGATCTTAAACAGCTTCGAACCCATATTGGAAGCCACATATTAAGATACATTTTGACAGAAAATTTAAATAGTAAACTCAAATTGTTACATTAAATAAAATGTGTAAGTATTAATTGAGTCATTAAACAACCAAACTTCTTACTTATTTTCAATCAGATTTAATTATATTCTTTTATGTATACCCAATGATATGATACAGAAATACTTACTTCGATAGGTACTGCAATTTGATGGCAATAGCTAAAATAAGTTTGTATGATAAAAGTACTAATTAACTTTCTGTGCAATCGAGTAAGAAATCAAATGTATCAAATAAATAAGTCGTAAACTTTATACAATATTAAATAACTTACGTTTTTTTGTGGGCAATAGGTTGACCCCCTGACACTGCAATAGTCTCTCCCCACCATTACAATGCTTGCAAATTTGTCAAACGTGGCATCAGATGGTTTTATAACTGGTGTTCTGCCTACCCCATTAGGGATAAAGGCGTGAAGTAATGTATGTATGTATGTAACCTTTTTATATAAGTATGTTACCTGACCAATTGATCAAGCATCGATCGAAGGCGTTGATTGATTGTTGAGTTGACTAGTCAACGTCGATCGATAGTTTTTGACCAGACCTATCGATTGATTGTCGAGCGAGGGCGTACAGTCACGTGCATTGATATGTAGACACTTCGCAACTTATCCGTTGTGATAAGGTTAAAATTCCAATGAAAATGTATACATCGATGTTCATTATTAGACGTCACTATACCAGGCCTGGTTCACTCCGCGCGTTACATCCGTTATTTACCTGCAGCGAAGCGCTCCGCCGGTGGATGTTTTAACAGTAATACCTACATCGGTAGATACTTAATTACAAATAAGGAGATTACTTATTCTTCACTAGGCAGCAACCCTAACAGAGTAAGAAAAGATAAGAGGCATGCGATAGAAAGAGACAAAACTTCTAGGTATATAAATTTGCAGGTACGTAATGCTGTGCGAGCTGAATTCCACCGTATCGCGTCGTAGCAAGACTCACATTTATTTAGACATTCTTGCGGATTAATTCTTCTGTACCCCCGGTACTATTACTTATTCTGTGACTATACATCGATGGAAGAAATGAGTAGTCGAAGTCCAAAGTAGTTGTAAGAGAAAGAATAACATCGAACTGACCAAGAATAACGCGTCCTCTACTGGATACATCCCGAAAGATTTCAACTGATGGAATATAGTTGGGGTTACTCGATCAACGTCGACCGATCGTCGATCAATTAGTTTGCCAAACGGCATCCGTCGATCAATATTTTAAAAGTTTCCCATTTTCGACTTTTTCAACTTTTCCTTTACCCCACTGAGCTGCTCTATAAAGACTGTAAAGTACTGACAGTCAGACAGTTCTTAGAAGGAACACAATTTTAAAATACCATTGCACCCTTAACTACAGATCACAAGTAGCTAACAAAAGGCTTGACATTGCACGACCACAAAACACAAAAAATGCATTTTCTTCTAAATTTTTCATTTTTCTAGGACCACTGCTTTATAAACATTAAACTCCAAACTAAACATATATCCCCTGACCTATAACAACACTAAACGGATAATACGATCATCACTTTTAAATATGTGTTATGAAGATACAGAGAAACTGTTAATAGTCTTAAAATAACATTGACTTTAAATACATGCAGATTAGAATCTAGTTATAATTTTCCACCTTCGTTTTAATAAAGGTTTAGTATGTTTTTAGTAGTACATATAGATTATTGACTATTGTCTTTTGTAACTGTATATCCAGTTATGTGTTTAGTATAGTAAAGTATAGTAAAGTTAAAATCCTTACTTAGGTACCATATAAACCTTATAATTTTATTGTATCCATTTGTTATAGAATTAATAGTGACTTAGCAATTCATTATATTGAACATTTTATACCTAAAAAACAAGTAATCATAATAACTTAGTTTAGGTATTATGCCTGTTTTACCCTAGTTCATGATAAACTAATGAAATCACATATTATTGTATAGCATCTATTGTTAAATTTAGTAATCTTTTTATGATAACTAAATTACGGATTATGTTGTTTAACCTAGTATAAATTTCTAAATTAATGTTATTCTTAGATATAATTTTTTATCAGAAATAAATATCTTATCTTATCTATCTAAAATCAAAGCTACCAAACCAGTCGCTCGACTTCGTTTGGTCTGGCAACACCCTTACTGTTTTAGTTTTTTCTTGTTTTAATTTCTTTTTTTGCTGACTACCAATATCGACGAAACCAAATAATTTCAAGTTTTTTTTTTTAAATTTATTAATTTATTTATTTATATAAAATAAACTTTAGGGTTTTGAAGTGAGTAAGGAAAAATGAATGGAATGGGTAATCTTAAAGACAGGTTCCGAACACGCGCGCCCGCCCCGCGCCAGGCCGGCGTTTCACCCACTTTCCAGATTTTCAATGATCATTATTTAATGATTTCTATAAGAGGTATGCTGCCTAGCAACAAATTAAAATGTCAACAGGAACAAACGATATTATTCTTACTTTTTAGAGTTCAATTCTAAGAGGCTTTTAGGTTTTTATGGAAAAATATTGGAAATGGGTAATCTTAAGCAATGAGTCGGCACCGTTTAATTTATTTTTCCATTTATAATTAAAAATCTAAGTATAGGGTTGAGGACACAGCGGCTTAAAAAACATTCATGTTATCCTTAGGTCTATATAAGGGCCGTAACGATACCGATACCGTAACACCATACGTCCGTGTCGTACGCGCGTACGGTAAGGACAGGGCACGCGTGACGCAATTTCGCTAATAAAATTTCATTAGTGTGCTTGAACAGTACTGTCAATGGAATAGTTAACCTCTTACTAAGTATTTGGATATAAAACGAAAAACGGTGTACATCCGTGTAGTGCACCGAGCTAGACATGTCCCACACGCGTGTGTTTCGTGCCGTACGTCCGTATCCTACGCGCGTACGGTACGGACCGTAGCAGTTTTTTATGAGCACGCGCCTGGACACGCGTGTCACAGCGTTGGCCCTAAAGGCCGGTATACATTTGTGTAATGTAACATACTACAACCAATTCTCAACTGTGCAATACACGTACAAGCAATTTGGTTGTGGCATGACATTGGCTCTCACAATTAGCTATCTTGTGTTTGTTTTTTTTTTCATGTCACGGTCAATTTGTACTGTACCTATTTGTATTAATTTGATAATTCTGACTGAAAAAGAGTGCCAAGAGTTTTTTTGCGCTAGCTTTTTTTGTCTCTTGGTCTACTGTAATATCTTATTTAACAACTATCAACAACTAGTTAAAGCTGAAGTGGGTGATGACTGACATCATCAAGTATTTTGTGAAATTCCCGAGATGAATAAAACTTCTTTTGAATTTTTTTTTCAACATAAAAAGTCATAGTTCTTGCGCTCGGGTCGTTTCATGACAATTGGTTGCGTTTCATGTGACGTTACATGTCACATTACACCAATCTGCACCTAGCTTAATGTCTTGATTAACATGCGATACACTGTCAAAAGACCAAAGTTGATCAATCCCGCTTTGACTATATTGGCACTCTAGAAAAGCAGCCCTTTGATTCGAGCCGACTTAGGCAGGCAATCTACGAACGCAGGTAAAGGCTGATCTGATTAAGAGCATGGCCGCATTTGCTTTGTCACTTGTAAATACTATTTTGTTTGCGAGGATCCTTGAAGTAAGGAAAGTTGGTGATTTTAAGTTGTACACACAATTTGCTTGATCAATGAGAACATAAGTATTGCAAACACGTATATTAAAAATGGTACGTAAAATTTGTAGCTAGTCATAGATATACATATCCTTTAATTATGTAATGAAAATAGATAGTTAGTACATGAAAATTCTGTATAAATAAGCTCGAATAAGAAAAAAAACGTCAAATATCATAAAATGTCTTTTAAATGAACATTTTAACAAATATTTGAACGTCTTATTTATCGTTGGATCGTATCAATTGGTGTTGCCTTGTCTCTGCCCAAAGGGAGACAGGCATGAGGTTATGTATGTGTGTATGTTATTTATCGTTCTTTATATTTTTATATACTCACGATTAACCACTGGAACGATTAAAACACCGAAACGTCGAGTCATAATTACGCGACAAAATCCATTCAAAGAAGTCAACAGCCACTGCAGGGCTATGAGTCTCTCCTCTTGGTGACGAGGAGGTTTAGGGCATAATTCACCAAGCTGGATAGTGGATGTCAGAATTTTCAGGGACCAGCCAAAATGGCGTCTGACAAACCCAAACGACTACTGTATACAAGTTTACAGGACCCGGGTCCGACTACTTTACGTGAACTCCTATGCACGGAAGTCATCGTGAGAAATGAATGGTCGGCAGTCATCTAAGTAGGTCAAGTACTGACCGTGGCGAACATTACTTAACTTGTGATATCGTTTGATAGACACAGTACCTAACCACGGCGCGGTGCCACGAAGACCCCAAAGAAGCATTCTATTTAAAAAAATAAACCCTCCTTTTTCACTTAACTATAACTAACCTTATTCAAGCTACACATTACAAAAAAAAAAAAAAACTAAAATGCCAATCAAAAAACTGCATCGCCCACATGTAAACTAAAACACAAATTCCTGATTCGTCCCAAATCCAAACAACTGAAACTGCATTCTCAGTCTGCCCGAGTGCAAAATCGCCAAGTAAGCAGTACGTGCGATAGTTGCAAAACGTGCGATAGTTCCGAAACGTGACAGCTCGCCGATACTTCACACTGATGTCGGATAGTGTCTGAGAGCTTTGAGGTAAGCTGTTAGGGCTTGTAGACTGGACTGTAGGGTCTAGTTTTACAATACATGTACAAGGCTTAGGTCTAATTTTACTTTGTCATTGGATTGTTAATTTCATTACTGAACATTTTTTTTTTAATAGTTAATACCAAGCTTTATTACGAAGTTTTATAGATGAACGTAGAGTTTGTAAAGTTATATTTATTTTTAATTACAATATAATATAATAATAATGTGACATCAGATAGTTTTATAATCTCTGGTGTTCTACCTGCCCCATAAGGGATACAGGGGCGAAGCTATGTATGTATGAAACAATTATAAGTTATGGTTATGTCGTCGGCATTCTTGGAGGTAAATTGAGAGTTTCTATGGCTCGGTATAGTTGTTTAGGTATTACGCCTGTAGTAGAGATAACTATTGGGACAATTGTTACTTTTTGGAGATGCCATAATGTTATAACCATAATATTATGTTCTTGCATATCAAATTTTGCACTTTTTCATGGGGTCGAACTTTTTTTAAAACAGGAAGACCACAGATCTGAGTACCACCTTTTCGTTGTTGGTCAAAGTGAATACCTTCATCAAATCTTTGATTTTGGGGAAAATGCAGAAATATATTGAGAATATATAGAACTTTGATGTGTGATAAAAAAACACTTAACAGAATTTGTCAACTGTTTTTTTTAACGATTTCCCGACTATTTTTTTTATTTACTAAGAAAGTTGCAAGTCGTTTCATAAAATGGAACATTCGAAATTCAAATAGCTAGAAGTGCAAAACTTTTAGTGTGCCCCATTCGAGAATATTTTGGCATCTGTTTTTAAATACAGTCCAGAAGGTTAAGATTCATGATACAACTATTCGTGGCTTGACCCGCGTTATTTTTGATCCCACAAGAACTGCCTGATAAAGAAGAGCCTCAGGCTATGTTGTAGCTTCTAAGAAAAGTTATCCTTTGGAGTAAGAAAAAATATTTTTTTGCTCCGAAAACACAAACAAATTTCACATCATTTTATGATAATATAGGGTTAAAGAGTATCACAATAAGAAGATCCCTGTTTATCCTAAATTTAAATGGACACCGAACTCTTCTCAGAAGGCTACCGGACAAGATCGAGTTTGTAAAAAGTAAAAACCACAAACCTAGTGAAAAAAACAATTCACATCAAAAAACAAAGAAAAGGAGCAAAGAATTAGAAACAAGAAGAAAAATACTAGGTACATATTCTGTTTCATTAAACGGTGCGTCCCAGAAATACCGCCTCAGAGTTACGTCGTTGGTAGTTCACCTTTAAGGCTATCAGATAAAATAAACATGATCCCGGTGGCTACTAGGCACACGGAATACATGCCGAAATCAACGCTCTCCGGACGATGTCATTTAGAGCGTGGCGACGAGGAATCTACCTGCACAACGACAGCAACTCAATGCGTGATGACCATGAGTTCCTTTAGGTGAGCAGGTCTGATTCCATCCAAATCCGCTGTTGACTCGTTATTAAATGTGCTCAGAGCGTAAACCACCTATTCAATATTTACTAATAAAGTGGGAGTGGACCTTCTTGGCGGATCCAGTTCTGACAGTAAACGGGAGGGAGATGGGTGCTTTGCTTAAAGAGAAGTGTGCGTTTCTGAACTTAGAACTGCCATCACTTCATTGGATTTAACGTACTTGCAAATAATTTCGCTATGTTTCCCGGCGGCCAAGCACCGAGCCCCCTTCGGGATGTGTTGTAACACCCTTACTGATCTCCTGAGAGTGGCGAGACCTTTGAGATCACTATCTGCTGGCTGAATCTGATCAGTAGTAGAAAAGACACTTGCGGGACCAGAGTGCGAAGGCAAGTGAGCCATATCTTTGTGAATGCGTCCAATGTGGAATCTGAGACCATGACGAGAGAAGGCCCGCGAGGAATTTGGGCAGTGTGGGCCAGTCAACTCGAGGGATCATGACAAAATATAATTTTAACAAACAAATAAATAAAAGAATTTCAAATTACAATCGTAATTCAACACCAAAAATAAATTAGTACATCGATTCCTTAAAACAGTAATTATACTTAACTAATTATAAAATAACAAAAAAGACATTAAACTATCATCGTACTGACAATTTTTTACATAGGTAGCTACTAAATAAAAACTGTTTTATTCATTTCCGAAAATAAAATGTCATACAGCCCTATTTAACCAATAAAATAATAAAAAATAAAACCCTGCAATTGAGACCTGTAAATTCAATTAATTAAGTTTCGTTACAACCCCTTCATTGACTATTTTATACAGTTTTAATTTTAGGGGTCAAAGTGGTTATAAAATATCA
Organism: Stenoptilia bipunctidactyla; assembly: GCA_944452665.1. NCBI lineage: Eukaryota > Metazoa > Arthropoda > Insecta > Lepidoptera > Pterophoridae > Stenoptilia > Stenoptilia bipunctidactyla. Next base: position 8,414,185 of record OX101739.1, read on the forward strand.
CATGACAAAATAATAAAAAAAAAGTTTAAAAAATCCAAGTAAGTATATATCCAAGTATATGTATATCAAATATGTCCAAGAAAAAAAGTATCCAAACATAAATACACGTTGTTGAGGAAAAATTTATATCAAAAAAGCAATGAAATCACACTTGAATATTAATAAACCTACTTACTAAGTGACTTACTAACCTACTTACTAAGTTTCAATAATAATAATCATCAAAAATATCCAACCCTATTGTGTATACTCATATAAAATAAATAAAATCTAAAATGAAAATGAGTCTAATTGAAATTATTCAGCAAAATGACACAATTATTATTATTTTTAAAGAAAACGTGTTAAAAAAAAACAGAGAACATATTATAAAGAAACAAAAGAAAATATAATAAGCAAAATAAATATATGATGTAACCACTTATGCGACATTGGGGGTTTGAATCCAGGGTTGTAACAACAGCTCCTCCAGACACTGCAGCCATTAGACCAAAGCAACCACACTAATAAGTTTGAAATTAGCTTTTAGATCATGCTTTTTACAAAGCGGGTGGAAACTCGGGGGCCCAGGCAAGGTGGAGCGTCACGGACTGCTGCAGTCGACCCTGTGAGTCGACCGCTCTGCATGCATTATCAAAGCGCGTATTTTGGTATTTATTATTTAAATATGCTTTCGATAAATACTCATTCTTAAGTATATCAGTTATCTAGAATCCATAAGACAAGTTCTTTAAGAAACTTAATTTTGGCTAGATAATGTTGTGTAAGTGTCAAAAATATTTATTATATTTATTGTGACTTTTAAAAATATTATTAAATTTCACAGATAAGATTGAATTGAAAATGCCTTAAGTACCTAAGTACTAAAAATTAAACAGTTGTTTTTTTCTACATATTTTATTACTTGAAGTAACTTCGTATTTATAAATAACTGAAAAAACATGCTAAATAAAATCACCCGACCAGGACTCGAACTTGGGACCGCTCGTTTGCCGGACGAGGGCTCTTCCAACTGAGCTACCGGGCCCTTGCGACACGCCATCGAAATTACTAAGCATATTCTGTTTTTTCTATTTTTATATTACATTTACCTTACGTTTTTGTAACTGTTTATGGAACTAATCAATATACTTTTTACATGCGATAAGAGCGTGGGCCTTTTCCTCTAAAAGAACCTTTTATGTACAATTTATGATACGTAAAATAGCAATGTGCTACATCATTCATCATTCTTACATACAAAGGGCTCAGATACACGTCTAGACTAAGGATTAAAAATGCGACAGGTAGGTACTGTACCTACTCTTTCAAGCCACACATACACGAAATAATACAGATATTCTATTTGACGAAGTCCGTTCGACTTTGTTTGTAGTAGTAACACTGAGCGCTTGTGTGTGTAACACTGAGCGCACTCGAGGTTACGCACACAAAATCAATGTGCGTGTGCACGCTTGACGACATTCAGAGGGCCGCCAGACTGTTGAAAACACGTTGAAAACCAATGCTTCCAACCAAGGTTAAGGAAGGTTAAGTTGTTGTCAACCAATTCCGAGTCATCCACACTGTTACAAACGGTGGTTTCCAACAAGGAGACAAACAAGAACACAAGCCAAGGTCACGCCAGGCCACGCCCCTTAATCGTCAGTGTGTTCTGATCTCTCGCGTTGGCAACATCTTCGCGATGGCAGTTTTGTATGCAATTGAGGATACAAAGAAGGAAAGGTTGAAACGCAGGATAAAAAGCTTCAAAACTAGAGTCATTTCTAGTTATAGTTACATAGTAAAATATTCAATAACAAGCGTACACACTGTCCTAAAAACAGACATACATCTACATAGATAACGCAAATGCATATCCTTTGCGTGTCCGAACCCCGACCAAGCGTCAAGGTTGGTCGCCTCTAGATTTAATATGTATTGTAATATGCGTGTATGTATGTCTGTTAGAAAATCGAGTACACAATATCATTCATCGGCGGTATCGGTGTCTCTGAATCTTTTTGAATTTTCCAGTAATAAATATCAGCTGTGACGTCACAATAGGTCTTAAAAAGTCGGCACGCTAGGTTCGAATACAAATCGTGGCACTTGCGTTGTCTATGTAGATGTATGTCTGTGATTCTAAACACCGCCGTTTCCAACCCGCCAAGGTCATGTAATTTGGTTGTCAACAACCGTCTTCACTGTTGGAAACACGTTGTAAACTAGCAAGGTCACCTTGGTTTGATGTTTTGTTTCCAACAGTGTATTTGGGCTAGCCAAACGGACTTCGTGACATAGAACATCTATACCTATTTCCTATGCTGGACTGGGAGCGAAAAAAAACATAGAATGTGCCAGCTGCTTCTCTTCCCGGTTATGGGAGGCTTTTTTGTGGGCGATAGGCTGACCCCCTGTTACTGCAATAGTCTCTCTCCACTATTATAATGCCTCCAAATTTGTCATACGTGACATCAGATGGTTTTATTACCTCTGGTGTTCGGCGTACCCCATAAGGGATACAGGCGTAAAGTTATGTATGTATAAAACAATTATAAGTTATGGTTGGTCTAGAAAACTCTGATTTCATTATATGATCAAAGAAATTAATTTAATTGAATATAAAATTTAGGTTAAATTAGTTGTTGCTACACTTTTCAACCGACTTCCAAAAGGAAGGTTCTCAATTTGTGTGTATGTTTTGGTGTCTTTGTACAAGTTTATTTTTTTAAATTATGAAGTTGTTTTTAATATTCTTATTTCATATGATACTGGATACTCCAGAGATGGGACCACCCACATAAATTTCATCGAAATCGAATGAGAATTTTATATAAAAAAAAAAAAATTTACAGGATACAGACGTGAAGTTATGTATGTAAGTATGTACCTACATCAATGAAATTGCTTCTAGCTAATAAATCGTTTCCTATTAAACCTTTCTGCCTCTTTGAAATGAAACCAGACCAGCTGGCCTAAACCAGGATTAGGTTCTAAAATATAAAGTTCATTCGTAACTCTGTAACACGTGGGTGTGAAACATGAACATAAATCTTTCAATTCACATCACATATTCAAATTTGCACCCTGTGTAGTGTTCAAATTGTTAGTCAGTCGAATGTTCCCATATCTGGAATAACTCTTTCATGCTAATTTCAACACTATTGCGATTCCGATACTGCTTATATTTTGAATATGCTTTGTCCATTCCCTTCATACGAGTTAAAGCTTTCTGTTGAGAATTTGAATTTTAGAATTTGGAACCGTTTTAGAATTTGGTTATAGAATCATCATTGTCTAAGCTGTCAGTAAGATAGAACGTAAATTATGTTTGGTGAAGGTACTCTTAAATTATTTGAACAAAGCGTTTGCTCCATATACTAATCAGAATAATGTTATTTTTTTTTTATTAACCTCGTACCTTATAGCTCAGAAAATAAAACGGACAAATATCCTATGGTAAAAAGTATTGTTGAAAATTACGTATTACACTCATGAAGTATTTGTTCATATGAAACTTAAAATTCTTATAAATAAAAGACTTTGATGATAAAGAACGAAAACACACAGCAACAGCTATTGAATAATTCACCTACCTAGCTTGTGTAGAATGGCACAAAAACGTTAAACCTGATGAAAACAGTAAATTTATGAAACTAGCTGTTTTGTGCGGTTTTCCCGTCACAATTTCTAACCCCGTGGGAACATCAGGATGAAAGTTCCTTATGTGTTATTCCAGACTGTACACTATCACTATGCCAAATTTCATCCAAATCCGTTGAGCCGTTCTGCTGTAATAGAGGAACGATTTGCCTGCGTCTGTTTTTTATTGACCACTACAGTCCTGGTTCTTTTAAGTTTCGAGTGAATAGGTTTCTCACGGATAGACGTGTGCAACCTTAGTCTTCATGTGCATTTTCCATCAGGTGGTATGGAAGCCAAACTTCCTACCGTTACTGACTGAGTGACTGACAGACAACGTACAGCCGTACTGGGCGTAGAGAGCTGAAATTTGGAAAAAACATTCATTAGAGGATGTAGGGGTGCACTAAGGAAGGAATTCCCGAAATTCCCAAGGGAACGGCAAAAATATAGGACTTTTTAGTTTGTATGAAAATGTTTGTTCCTTGAGTGCACGGATACGATACTTGGCATAAAAGTTTTTCAAAAAATGTCTGGTTGTTTTATGAAAGGAATTCCCGAAATTCCCACGGGAACGGGAAATATGTGATGTTTTAGTTTGTATGAAAACACCTTATTCCTGGAGTACACGGATGTGATACTTGTTATAAAGGTTCCTTAATAAGTGTCTGTTTGTATTATGGAAGGAATTCCCGAAATTCCCATGGGAACGGAAAATACAGGACTTTTGAGTTTATGCGTGTACGAAGTTTCGGGCAAACGCTCGTATAGGTATAAAATATATAGGTAAAAAAAAACATTCATCCATACATCCAAACTTCTATATTTATTATGTTAGTATGAAAGATTAAGACGAGCATTTACTTATTTTATCAATAATCAAATTGCATAAAGAGATGCAATGTGAAATTAAACTAGAGTGATTGTTCATGGTTCCAATAAATATTTTTTTATTTCACTTGAATAAACTGAGCTAAGCCTAACTTTGCCAACCAAGTCAATTTGTGTTGCTCTGTATAGAAGTAATTTATAATTTATCAGGTGTTCCAATCAAGAGATCTCTTTGTGAAATACTGTTTAAATAACTGCTAACATTTTCCTTTCAAATGGTATCTAATGATAAGCAAATTGTGTCGTGGAACGAGGAGACCTTTTCATATCTATACTAATATATAAAGCTGAAGAGTTTGTTTTTTTTGTTTGTTTGTTTGTTTGTTTGAACGCGCTAATCTCAGAAACTACAAGTAGGATTTGAAAAATTCTTTTTGCATTTGATAGCCCAACTCTTGAGGAAGGTTATAGGCTATATTTTATCCCGAAATTCCCACGGGATCAAAAGTAATCGTTAATCGTATAAGAAATCATGACGTGACATAATAAGTAATATTGTATTCGAAAGGTTTTAAAATTTGTATCTTAAAGAATAATGTTCACGGTCCAGACAGCCTCTGACCTGTCAAACTACTTTTTGTTAGGTATGAGAATGTATAAAGATGATATTGTCACTGAAATGCTGCCCGTTTTTATCTAAACGATGAGTGCAGACTTGATTTAATTTAGAAACGTTATCGGGATTTTCATTTCAAGTGAATGATACTAGTAGTCTATTGAGTAACTTGAGAGGGTAAAATATTAAAATCCTTGCTCTGGTTTCTAATGCAAGTAAATGATTTGGAATTAACTGAACATGAGCTATTATTTGTACTATATGTTGTTTTAATACATTTCATGCGTTGTCAAAAATCTGACAAGTTAGCTTACTTTACTCTTGTAAGTAAGTAAGTAAAACGTTTATTTGGTACAAAACTCTGTTGTTTACAAAAGAAAAAATAATATAATAATAATACTAATGTTTTGGATGTTTCAATGCACTGACTTATAAGCACCGCAATCACGAATAAGAATACTAAATAGTAAATATTTATAAGTTCAGCATTAGAATCACTGTGCACACAAACATGATTGCTTAATTTATAGATAGAGGTCGCTTTTGTCCTTTGAATTTAGTACAAACATTGCAATGAATTTAATATATTGTACAATTTTGTGACCAAAGAACCAAAAGCTCTAGCAATATATTGCAAATTGTATATTACCGGAACACAATGTAAATCCAACAAATATAATCCGAATCAGGCTAAACTAATTCTTAACAAAAGAATGTAATTCACAGTCCAGATTGAAATTTCCCTACGACCCGCACTCAAAAGTTTCATTGTTATAGCCAAAGCTAATTATTAATTAATTCATTAATTTAATGAAAACAAAGATTTTATTAAAACAATTAAAGCAGTAGGCGCGAAGATTTATAATTGAGTTTCGTTAAGCTCGGCTGGACCAAAATGTCGTCGGATATAGAACTTTTCGAAGTTTTGTCATTCCTAAACTTAAATTTCCTTTTTGGTATTTATAAATACAGAGCTTAATGCCGTTTATGAAAATATTTTTTCGCTTTTTGAAGGCGAAGTTTAATTTATGTTTTGAAGTCAATAGATTGGGAAACTTTTTTGGACTAGGAAACTGGAATATTTATGGTTTGTTACGTGGTTATACATATAGTTCATTTTGCAAGTAGTTGTATATTTAAATCTCTTTATATTTTCTTACTATGTGTAATCATCGTCTCTTGATTCAACACCATGGCTTTATTGGGGTCTCTTTTCTACTTGACAAAAAAAATTGCCATATGCTATAAAGCTTGTGTCGGTTGATGGATATATTTTTTAAGCCCCTTAAAGATGTTCTATTAACTATCCACATGACAACTGCGTACAACACACGGAAATTGACGTTTTTATTCGTCAACATGATAGAAGGAATTTTTTGAACATGATACAGATATAACTAGAACGATACACACAGAAGCTACGCTACTCTGTGACTTCTTGACAGCTTTATTCATACAAGGAATTCCGCCATAAATTCCTAGAAATTCAAAAATATATGCATCTCCTAATAAAATAAAAGCAAAATAAGGTTTTTACTTTTTGTACTTTTTAGAGATAAAGTAATTTCAGGGCCGGGTTGCCGGGATTAAAAACTACGGTAAATCTTTAGAAGAATTCTGTTTCGTATAACTGAAAAAAGGCATCGACATAAAAAATATTTTTTTATACGTTTTGCTAATGTTATAGGTAAATATACATCTGGAAAGCACAATAATGTTTTAAACTTGAAAGGTTATAAAGAAATATTTAACTTAACAAAGATATGTATGATCACGACAGAATGATAATTTTACGGTTGGTCAAATTGATCTGAAATTGCTAACATTTTTAATGTTCTTAAAACAGCCTCTAACAACAACTCAATGAAATAAAAATCCTAGTCCTATTTAATTGATTTATATTTTTAATGACATATTAAGAATTAAAAAGGATAATTGCGACATAAAATATAGTAAACACGTAATCGATTATTACTAATTATTTCAAATACATAAGGTAACCAAAAACGTAACTTACAAATTAAAAAAGGAACGTTAAAACTTTTTACATAAATTCAAACCATCGTAGGTGTAACAAAAGCTTCAGTCAAATAAAGCTATCTACCGAAGAGTTATTTTAAGTTATAAAGATACTTGTACTTTTTCAGACTGAACAAATGACCACCAAGATGTCTTAGAACAATTTAGAGCACTCGTCTTGGAACAATTTAAGAGTCTTCTTTATGTAATTTACAGTTTTTGTCTTAAACCACTATTCCAGTAAAGAAAGTAGGAAAGGAATGGAATGTTACAGCATTCATAAATAGCTTTTATTAGGAAAAGAACTTTCAGATTTCTAGAAGAAAAGTTCTTTTGTTTTTTGAATTTGATATGATCATAAAACAAAAGAATCGTGAATGTTTTTTGTTCTTGTTTGTAAATAAGAAACATAATAATATAACATGGCATTTTGTTTGTGGAATTTGTTTATCAAATTGTTAGTTATGTTCAATAACAAATATTAAAAGAATTAGTAAATTTTGACATATTTTACCAATATGACCTTATAATTTAAAATTTTGAATGATATTTATGTTTTTCTTTTTTCAATATTAATGGGTAGGTATCAAGTAATTGATTTAGGACATAGAAAAAATTTGCACACCGTTGTGCGGTTGAGTATGCTGGACTATAATGTTAACTTACCATGTAAATACCGACCATATTCAGCAAATAAATGATTTCTTTCTTTCTTTCTTTGAGTTAAACAGAAAATATTTCTGTAAACTAAAATTCAATGTGTATTTTTGTATTGGCCCGAAAGTATTCATTAAAATTAAACTCTTTTTGTAAATGGAATTATAGCGTATGAATTTATACAACTATCATCGAACCAACTGAATGATGACCCATTTTGCTAAAAATCCGTATAAAACTGTCAAACTTTTAAGGTCTATCGCGTATGCAATTATGAATTTTAAGATAAGTACTGTAAGAATTCTGTTCTCAGTAAATGCCAGTGTCGAATGTAATGATAAAAATTTCGTCAACAAGAAAACCTATCTTCAAGCGAATGTCGACCTACTAGCCTTTAGATGATTTGCCAAAATGAGTTTGTGGGTCATGATTCAAATTCAAATTCAAATCATTTATTCATAATCATAGTTGGTTCGATAGTACATTTTGACTCAATGTTGCGGTTTATTTAAAGACCCTGTTGTCAGTTCTTGTGTTTTGTTGTTTACATTTAAAAAACGTATTCATATAAAGAAAAGAAATGCTTCCAAATTTGTCAAACGTGACATCATGTGGTTTTATAGCCTCTGGTGTTCTGCCTACCCCATACGGGATACAGGCGTGAAGGTATGTATGTATGTGTCTATTGTACAGCCTAGAAGATTACATAGCACATATCCCGAAAAAAATTACCGTTCCAGCGGCATGGATTTATTTCAACAATGCTTTTTTTGTAACTTGTCTCTAGATGGCGCTGTTAGTATCCTTAATCCCATATACAACTATTCCATTCGGGGCATCAAAACACGTGAACGAAATCTCGCGGGCGCTATCTAGTAATTAATAACTCAATTATTAATGTCTCATATTCGGCTCTAAAGTAACTTGGATCCCTTAAAAACTGTGGCTATTGTTGGCTACATAGGCAGTTTGATATTTAAATAGTGGACGAGATTCCCTTTTCATTTAATAATATCAATTTCCATCAATTTCACGATAAACAACCACAATAAAAACATTTACTTTAAAAACATACTGCAATCGTTATACCAATAGCTGATCAACAGCAAAGTATTTCATAAGCCGCAGCCGTTCGCTGAACAAGAAATTTTATCAAACGTAAAACCAAAACAAACTCATTGGCCTATAAAAGATAACTTTTTACACAAATTTCAGGGTCCGTGTATCACACAGCGTGGAATGTGAAATTCTGTAATATTGGACGGGTAAATACAAAAGGTAAATAGCCCGTGGGTGTTTCGGTCGCCAGTAATGATGTCATCACAGTATCCGTCGTAATCGAGGGGCGTGGACACTTTTATAGTATTTGGGATGTTCTGGGCTTATATCACACCGATGTGATGTGGTTTAGTCTAGTGTTGTGTGAATATGTTTAAATATAATTATCTTTAAACCAAATTCTGAGGTGTTTAATTGTATTTTACAGAGTAGCTAATATGAAACTCTTTTTTATATCTACTTTGTACCTATCTGAACTTTGGGATTCTTGACTTTTTAAACTTCACTTATTTATCTAATATATAAAATTCTCGTGTCAAAGTTTTCGTTGCCATACTCCTCTGAAACGGCTTGACCGATTTTGATGAAATTTTTTGTGCTTATCCGGTATTTATGAGAATCGGCCAACATCTATTTTTTTTTATTTATATGGCAAAACAACGTTTGCCGGGTCAGCTAGTTTTTACTATAAGGAAAGGAAATTGAAGATGAATTCTGAGAAAGATTCTGCTTAGAAAAGTCCATTTTTTTTTTAAATTCCTGAAACAATTTTTCAGGTCTTGCTATGTGAAACTCCTGCTTCGAACATATGACATGATGACAACTAGTTTTCAAAATTTCTCTTTCGCTAAGGTTCGTGACACATTTTATCAGGACATGATGCAAATATTCCACTTTTTTGCAAACATTACAATATGAAGTTTTATTACTAAAAGTTTGTTGGAATATTTTCTGAGTTAATACCAATTAAAATCTTATTTAATAAATTGTCTCCTGAATTTAACATTCCATGATATTTGAGAGTTCTGAAATTTCATTGTTTTATACTAAATACCTTTAGTTTTTCAAAGTTCATCAATTTATTCCATTTGTCACAACTAAGGCTTATCAATTTCGAAATTTTTAAATAGAGAGTTTGTTTCAAAGGCAGTGCCTACGGAAAACGTTTTTTTTTGCATTTTAAGTCATATTCAACCGACTTCCAAAAGGAGGAGGTTCTCAATTCTTGTTTATGTTTTTCTTTGTGTCTTTGTTACGCGATTTAAAATATTCTTGTTTCATATGATAGAAGATACTTCAGAGGTGGTCTCATATAAATTTCATCGTCATCGATTGAGTACTTCATAAAAATTTTAAATTTTGGAAAAATTTGTATGAGTACGGACAATATTTACCTTGACGACCTTAAACTTCAGCCCAAAAGTTTTGGACGTAAAGTCGGTTTTTCAATGCTCTGCATTCGTTGATTATGTCTTTTTATTTTCAAACAGCCCCACGTACGATGCGATTCATTGAAGCATTACATAAATGCTGCATTTTTTTGTCTGGAAGAATGATTTGCTTTTCTTTGAAGACATCGAAACTATCGAAAAATTACGGAATTGGTTCTTCCATGCTGGAGTAAAAGAAAAACATAGAATGTGCCTGCTGCTTCTCTTCCCGGGCATACCGTAAAAGTCAGTTAAGGGACAGAGGTTTTATTGACAGTTTTGCGGGCGATAGGCTGACCCCCTGTCACTGCAATAGTCTCTCTTTATCATTATAATACCTCTAAATTTGTCAAAGATTCAAGATTGTCAAGAAAATTGTCGAGACCTCAGATGGTTTCATAGCCTCTGGTGTTCTGCCAACCCCGTAAGGGATACAGGCGTGAAGTTATGTATGTATGGTTTCACGTGTCGCTTACCACTACATCTGCATTATATCATAAATAGCTAATTTTTATTCCAAATCATATTCATTATTTTTGAACTTTCATATGGTAATTTCTAAAAGTAAATTAGTTCTTAGTAAAGAGTTATGATTCCTTGTAACTCGTAAGTGTGTGTACCAAATATTTTCTCACTTTCAAAAATACAGTACTGTAGGTAACTTTACTTAACACCACCTTTCACAATATTATATAATAATAAATAATAAAAATACTAATTTATCTTTATTTCAAGCATTGAAAGATTTACAGATAGTAATCAATATATTAAAAACAAAAGTTCTGTAAACAAGTCTGAGAGGAATACTCTGGACCTCTGAAATAGGTAAAACCTGTGACACAAAGACCAGATATTGAACGTGTTTTGTACACTACGGTGTACCGGTCATCCTTAAAAGCTATAACATTCAAGCATACCCTAAAAATGAGTCTCTGCCAACGGGCAAGCCTTTGTACAAATCTTATCTGCATTTTTGGTGTCCAAAACAACCATTCTGTTACAGGTGATTGTGATTTCATGCGATTTGCGATGAAATGCGGGCTTACGAATTGCTGGCTAAAATATTATGTGAAATAAACACAAATTAGTTTTGGGTTCTGTAGTAATTTTATGAGAGAATAACTATTTTCAACCGAATTAAAAAGGAGGAGGTTCTTAATTCGTGTGTATGGTTTTTTGTATTTTTTTTTAACAGTTTTGAATCGATTTTGTATATTCTTGTTACATAATATGTAAGAGATTACTTCAGAGTTAGTCCCATATAATATTCTACGAAAATGAATGAGTACATTTAGAAAAAATATATATTTTCGAAAAAAATATGTATGAAATGGAATATTTATGTAGATGACCTTATATTTCACTGCCAGAGTTTTGACATTTTAATGCTCTTCAATGTATCAATAACTTCATGTGTAGAATGAACTCTGACTTTGAGTCTGTACCGCTATGAGAGTTGACCAGAGGTCCTTAACTTTTTCTTCTCAAAATCTTAAAATAATAAAAATCTTAAAATTCTTAAATTTTCTTTACTACGTGGGAAGAAACTCTTATCAATAATAATGTCTGATACTATTAAATACCTCTGAAATAGGTAAAACCTGTGACACAGAGACCAGATATTGAACGTGTTTTGTACACTACGGTGTACCGGTCATCCTTAAAAGCTATAACATTCAAGCATACCCTAAAAATGAGTCTCTGGCAACGGGCAAGCCTTTGTACAAATCTTATCTGCATTTGTGGTGTCCAAACAACCATTCTGTTACAGGTGATTGTGATTTCAGGCGTTTTGCGATGAGATGCGGGCTTACAAATTGCTGGCTAAAATATTATGTGAAATAAATACAAATTAGTTTTGGGTTCTGTAGTAATTTTATGAGAGAATAACTATTTTCAACCGAATTAAAAAGGAGGAGGTTCTTAATTCGTGTGTATGTTTTTTTGTATGTTTGTTAAGCGATTTTTTTAACAGTTATGAATCGATTTTGTAAACTTCAGAGTTAGTCCCATATAATATTCTACGAAATTGAATGAGTACATTTAGAAAAAATATATATTTTCGAAAAAATAGGTATGTATGAAAATGGAATATTTATGTAGATGACCTTATATTTCACTGCCAGAGTTTTGACATTTTAATGCTTTTCAATGTATCAATAACTTCATGTGTGTAGAATGAACTCGTGACTTTGACTTTGTACCGCTATGAGAGTTGACCAGAGGTCCTTAACTTTTTCTTCTTAAAATCTTACAATAATTAAATTTTTAAATTTCTTAAATTTTCTTTACTACGTGGGAAGAAACTCTTATCACTAATAATGTCTGATAATATGAAAATCTTGCGTAAACAAAGCATTGTTTTTGTAAGTAAATCCTTTTTTATTGTTATGCGTGTGACCTCGGTCTCAAGACTTGACAAAGGAACTTAATAAATCTTGCCGGAACACGACAGTAAAATAGTGTGGATTTTTGAAAACAGAATGAAATACAATAAGGAAGTGTCTATGCAATATCATGATGGAACGGAATTAAATATTGTGTAAGGTTAATTACAATATTCTTACATTTTTGCATTTTACTACTAGTGCCTTCCTTCAAAAACTGGACCTTTATTTTAACCAAAACAGGACCAGTTGTATTTCCCAGGAAGCGCGCCTTGCATGTGAAAAGTACTTTTTTCTAAGATTTGGTAAAAAAATATGACTACTATTGTACATTTTTAAAAAGGGCATTAATTGAGCATATTTTTTAAGATTATGTGCACTATTAGTTCCATACATTTTTTTTTCAAAGTACTCTGTTAAACTTCAATCGAGTTTTTCAAAAAGGAATAAATCCAGTATATTTCACTCTTTTTCGTAGCTTTATGTTTTAGTAACTAGCAAAGTTGTTATTGGATTGTCTCAAACAACTAATAAAGAAAAACGTGCGATTAAGAATATTTCTGAGCAGCTGTAGGCAAAAAAGGACCAAAAAGTGGGAACTTCTCAAAAAAATAAAAAAAATATCTCGAAAACCAGATAACTTTTACTAAACCCATTTTGATGTTATCTAATAGGCCTAAGGTGTCACGGATACGTGTCGTTTCTGGGACACCCTGTATAGAGTAATCTAATTTAAGATGATAACATTAAAATGATTAAATATAAGAAGGAAAGTATGAATTGAAATATCATTATTGTTTTCTTTTTGATGTAATTTATATTAAGATACACTTTGCCACTATTGCAATAAAATACTCTGAAAAAAAAGGTTTATCTTATACAGAAAATATTGCTGAAAGCATTCCTTTAGATAAAAAATATATTTTATTTGTAATATTCTTTTTCCTGTACGATGTGCCGTAAACATCGCCATGTACATCTAAAGTAAATACTTAGCTTTTGTTATGGGTTCAAGACAATGATATAAAAATTCATACATTCTTTTTCGTAGATAATACCAATACATGTGTCTAAAACATACAGTATACACCCTGACAAATGTAAAATAACATGTCCAGGTACACAATTGTGTTTGAATAGGGATCGAACCCGTATCCAATGGCCTCTAATGGTGCGTACAGATTGCTGTAATGGAACTTGTAATGTAACATTCTGCGCACCACACGTCCAAATACGTAACGTGCGCAGAATGTTACATTACTAGCAATCTGTACGCACCATAAGCGTGGATCCATCTCTACAGTACGGAGTCGTGCACGGCGCACCGAACAGCGCTTCAAATTTGCTCCTTAAATTATTTCCATCATGGTTCATTATAGAAAAGCATTGATTTGCACAGTACGTACACGACACCGTGGTACGGCGCGGCGCCGTAGAGGTTCATCCACGCCCTAAGGCCGATAATGTTACCTCATCGCCTAGCAGTTGTCATAATCTATCCCAACGGATTTCTTCTTCCTTCCGTGCTTTGGAATGCATGCTAAATAGTTACAGTCGGTCCCGGGGGCTATATAGTCGTAAGGGTTTATCAGAAGCCGATTCAGTAATCTGAATTTTATCTTATCATTATTTTCACTGTAATATCATGACGTATATTGTTTCAGAAAATCATTTTAATTAGAGCATTATAAAAGAAATTCCATCTTTAGTACATAATAAAAATCAATTATTTTTAATTAGACAAACAATAGGAGCGGAATTGGCTGGCGCCTAAGTCATGGCAAAGTCAATAAACATGAAGAAATTCATTCATTTTTTTTATATGTTAGGTTATAATCATCATCATCAAAACTCCGTGTAATGAGCCCACTGCAGGGATATGGGTCTCAACTCTGGGTGACGAGGAAGTTTAGGCCGTAATCCACTGGCCCAGTTCTGGTTTGTGGATGTCAGAATTTTCAGAGTACCGACAGACCCTAAGGACTATTGTAGATAAGTATACAGCATCCGGGACTGACTGCGTAAAGTGCTCTCAAAAGCTCGGAAGTCGCTTGAAAAATAAAAGATCGGCGGTCACCCATCCTAATACGGACCGCGCCGAGCGTGCTTAATCTGCGATATCGTTTGATATGCACAGCAAACACGATGCCACAACGTCTTCGTTATAGTATATTCGAAGCTAACAGCCAGATAAGAAAAAATGTTGCTGTCTTTGATAGTTTAACGCTCGAGAAAGGTAGTTACAGCTTATAATTTACAAATAAGTTCCAAGACGACCATACGTTTCACCGCAACCATAAGTGTAAAACCGCGCAAAGCCAAGTAAATAAAAAAGGTCTTTTAAACTAGAAAAATAAAACGTTTATTACGAAAATGCCTTGACGTATCATAAGGACCATCCTCATAGCAAAATCAATATAGTTTGGCAGAATTCCAACTGGGACAGAGTTAAAATATGTTTTCTATCTCCGTAGTCTATGTTCAGATCATTGTTTTTTGACTTAATAAGATGGAAGTCGGTGAGATAAAGTAAACAAGGGCATGTTGAAAGCAAGGCCAAGTTTCAATGAGAGTATTTTTGTTAGGGAGTAACATATCGTTAATTTTAAGAAAACGTATCAGTTAGGGAAATATTGTTTCAATTAGTAAGAAAGGTTTTGTTGTTGGAGATGATAAAATCTTTTGATAGGATGTAATACGAAATATGTTGAAAGATACTAGTATCAGGGATATCATTCGTATCTATTGCGTATATTTTAGGGTATTAACATTTATTAAATATAACACTTTTTAACCGGATTTATCGCGTATTTTTAATTTAAAATTATACTCGACCTTTCGGTGTCTTCGCAGACCCCGTGTCGCTCGTGACCATATAAATATACGCGATAAATCCGGTTAAAACGTGTTTTATTTAATAGTATGAATCGCGAAAACTTAAGACAATATTATATTTACATTTATCTTTTTACCTTATTCATAATACATTTTTTATCTTATTATATTAATTAATTAAGCTAATAGAAATATTTCTTTATAAAACGCCAGCTGTTTTGCATGGTTTCAAACGCGCAATCATTAATACCGCTGGAACATCGGGATAAAAAGTCCAAGCTGTACACTATCACTATGCCAAATTTCATTCGTTCAAAATTAAATTAATAAATCCGTTGAACCGATCTATCGGAATTGTGGAACAAGCATCCATAAATCCAGACATTCATACGTCCATTCAAACTTACTTTATAATATTCATAAGATTACCACATCACCGCTAAGCCGTTAATATTTTACGGCAGATTTCATGTGAAAAATGTGGTCGCTGGCCAGACAAACCCTTAAAGAGTCCTTCGACCAAATGGATAACCATAGCTGCTACTCAGATAATTCGCTTTTCACGACACGCAAATCAGGGGCGGCTATAGGAATATTCTATGCCAACCCTACATAGCCAAATAAATGAAGGGAATAACCACGTCAAATCAAAAATAACCGGTGGCGATAGTTTTGAATATCTAAAAATCTTTTTCCCATATTTTTCAACAGATGCGTTTTCGATTCGTCAATTATTGTAAAAACCAATATTTTTATACGTTTAGAAAGTTTCTCCATACATAGGCTTTACTTCGCAAATTTAGGTTTACAACTCCAAAACGCCATTTGCAAAGGGGTTTGTGTACATTTTATTGTACACACAGCACTATTTATGTACACAGTTTTGCATTTTTATTGTTTGCGGCGGAAATAATGCGTCTCTATAAAAATGAATCGCTAGGTTTTGCAACAACTCGCTAAGCATTTGATAAATAATAGCCTTTTTCATTTGTTTTCTTGATAGTAAAAACTATGCTCATTATTTTGATTTTGCCGTCATTATAGTTAGTTAATAGCCAGAAATATATACATTAATCTTCCTTATATTATAAATGTGAAAGTTTTGGATTGATGGATGTTTGTTCCTCAATCACGGTAAAACGGCTAAACGGATTTGGATGAAATTTAACGTAGTGATAGTGAACAGTCTAGAACAGAAGATAGGGTACTTTTTATCCCGATATTCGTACAGGAATCAAAATTTCTCGGGTAAAACCGTGCGAGACAGCTAGTAATCTATATCCTTAGTAAAGATTCCTTAATCATTCATTATTGTATCGAGTTAAATATTCTTTTGGAATGTTTATTTTATTATTTTTGATGTGAATGGAATTAAAGAAGAAACTCTTTACAATTCCTATTTGTATTATAAACGTGAGAATTTATGAGGTTGTAACATTTTGATTTTAAGTGAACACTTCTCCTCTCTCTTTCTCAGTAACTTAAGTTATATTATGATCTCATACTTGTTATTTTACTCCAAATGTATAAATTTCTGTTATAAACTTTATATTTTTTAAGCTACAAAAAATAAAATACATATTTTTTAAATTTGTCGTTGATATTTTATTTTAAATGTTGTGTATATCTGTTATTGGTAAACGTACAAGAACATGTATTTTTAAATTTGTTTTCCATGTAATAAATTGTATTTTTATTATGTAAATAAGTGATACAAAGCATAGGACAACATAATATTATAGAATATATTTTAACCTGAAGTTACCAAGGGATTAACCGGGAACGTTGTTGGAACTGGACAGCTAGTACCAATAGCTTATGTATAATAGGTTTGCATAAATATCATTAGGTAAATTGGATGCACAGTATTAGCTTTGTGAGGTAAGTATTATAAGGGAATGCTTACCCTTTGTGCAGTTCTAACCCATACCTCATTGTTTTAAAAATAAGGTCGGGTTTAGAAGGAATCACAGAAAAAAGGTGATGGTAAAGTTCGAAGTTTCAAAAGAAAAGAAAAATTGGGGATTTTAAAGCACCCTTAGAGGATCTAAATTTTTGGTTATAAAGTAAAATAAATAAAATAAAATCCCCAGACAATCACACCAACTACATGGCCCCAAAGTAAGCATAGCTAGTGTTATGGGATACCATGTAGCGAACTAGGGGGGAACCTAGAATATAATTACAAAAATAGATAAACACCCAGACACGGAACATTTTTATTTTCTTGTTCCGTGCGGGAATCGAACTCGCAACCACTGGCGTCTGAGGCAGACAGGTTTACCCCATCGCCAAAGTGGTCGTTATTATTACAAATACTGTCACTTGTGAGTGGTTGGTTCAATTGCACATAGGAGTGTCGGTATAAAAAATATATTTGTAAGTAAATTAAACCCTTAAAGGATTATGCCCTAATACGATAACATAGATAACCCTGTATAGATAAATAGATTTTATGTTAACGGGACATTTGACTTCCATGACACCTGGTGAAATGATAATGAAGACCAGAGTGTTAAACATTTATTTATTTATTTTCTCTTTATTTTACAATAACACAAATGGGAAACAAACGGCGGATTTATCGCTCTATAGCTAAAACATTTATCTACGAGTATGAGGAACCTATTAATTCGATGCTTAAATCTACTAGCACTATCAGGGAAAAGCTTTTAATTTTTCTCCATGTTTTCGTATTCAGAACACGGATTCAAATAACAATCATTGTTATTGTTATTTTCATAATGCCTCGGGATTTTTTTTGGTTTTAAATGCCTTGTCATTCTCGCAGGACTGTTTTGTTTATCGTGTAGGCAGTTTTCGCGCCATATCAGTTATAACAGTTTGGAGAATTTTCGGTTTTTTAAAGTAATTGTCAGTTTTTATGATTTAAAAAAATAGTTAGGGATTATATTTTTTTTAAATTTGGTGGTTTAGATTGTATGTATATTTTAAAAAGCGGGATTTAAATTTAAAGAAAACTAAAACTCAATAAACAAATAATAGAAAATGAGCTTAAAAATGTTGTAAAAAGTAAGATTGCGTAATGTGGGTACTTTAATTAATGTGTAATTTATAATTCGCTACTCTGTCATATCGTTAATTGATTTCTTTTTTTATTGCCTCACTTTATAATGATTGGCTTAAGATAACAGTGGCCATGGCAATTGGACCATCTTAGCATATTTTTAACCGACTTCCAAAAAAGGAGGAGGTTCGCAATTCTTCTGTATGTTTTTTTTTTTGTCTTTGTTACATGATATTTCGGACAATTATGAATTGATTTTGAGAAGTGTTGTTTTATATGATAGAGGATACTTCATACTTGGTCCCTTTTGAAAAATATGTATGATTTCGGGGAATGTTTACGTTGATGACTCTTAAACTCAGCCAAATTTTGACGTGAAGTCGGTTTTTTTAATGCTCTGCATTCGTTGATTATCTAATATATAAAATTCTCGTGTCACAGTTTTCGTTGCCATACTCCTCCGAAACGGCTTGACCGATTTTCATGAAATTTTTTGTGCTTATCCGGTATCTATGAGAATCGGCCAACATCTATTTTTTTTTTATTTATATGGCAAAACAATGTTTGCCGGGTCAGCTAGTTAGCTTATAATTTTAAGCAATATCATAATAACCACGAAGAAGTTCAGTGTGTCAAATGACTAAAACGCATAATATTATCATCATCTCTTTTATTCACAAATAAAGATACACAAACGAATATAATGATGCTTCCCACGCGATTACAGTTGGAGATACGTATCAAAAGGAAACATGACTTTAATGCTTATTTTTAAACTTTTAGAAATGTTATATTTGAATCAGGAACTTGCAGCACTCTGAAAATAAAAAAGTACTATGTTGGTAACTCTGGAAACGTGGCATGTTTTTCAATATTTCGTAATTGGGGTAAAACTTTATACTTTATTTGTGAGTTTTAATAAATCAGGTTTATCGTAAGTATAAAAGTTTAAATAAGAAATTCAGTTGGATTAATTTCGACAAACACTTTGGCGATGGGGTAACACTGTCTGCCTCAGACGCTAGTGGTTGCGGGTTCGGTTCCCGCACGGAACAAGAAAACAAAAAAAAATGTTCCGGGTCTGACCGTTTATCTATATAGGGTTGTTTTTTAGTCACCAGCCAAATTTAAATGTCAGATTCTTTGATACGATATAAACGTACCTTCATATTTATTTTAGCGTCGCTTAGTACAAAGAAATAGAAATGTGGAACCACAAACTTTTTATTTATTTCATTATTTTTATTCATTAATATACTGCATCGAAATAAGGTTATAAATGAAGCTTAAGGCTGCAAACTAAACGGCAGCGACAGCGACAGCAAGAGCGATAGCGGAACGGGAAGCGATTTCCGCGACACGATATAAAGTATTGAGTTTGTATGAAACCGCGACAAATCGCTCGAGCGCCCGCTGGCGTCGAGAACGGCCCAGATTCCCCGCGTCCAGCGTCCCCGCGTCCAGTTTGCAGCCTTACATGCAATGAGGCTTAGTCAATGGAACTATTGATACCAGAACTTTTCAACTGATACTCGTACTTAAGCAACGCACCGGTGGTATTTACTATGATGTATCTCAGCAGTTACAGGTGTTCATAGACGGTGGCCATTGCATCATCATCATCATCAATGCGGTTTGAAATGAGCCCACTGCAGGGTTATGTGTCTCTCCCCTGGGTGATAAGGAGGTTTTAGGTCGTAAAGCACCAAGATGGCCTAGTGCTGGATGATAGCTGTCAGAATATTCAGGCCCCCGAAATGGCTACTGTCTGAGCCCCTAAACCCTAACCACTACTGTTAATAAGTATAAAGCACCTGGGACCGACTGCTTGACGTGCCCTCTAAGACACGGAAGTCGCTATAAGAAATTAATCGTCTTTGGTCACCCATCCTTGTACCGGTCCAGCCGAGTGTTGCTTGACCTATAATATCGATTGATGAAGACAGTAGCCACTGCGCCATGACGATTGGCTCGCATAACACCAGGTAATTCAAATGCCCATTGTCTAGATATTAAGACATAATTTTCTAGATGACGTTTACTTTGAAAACGCAAACCCATAGCAAACTGACAAAGAAATAAGTTGCGGATTTATACAAGAATATGCTTTTCTGCATCAAAACGAGGCTTTACGTGGATCAAACAGTTATACGTACTGGGAGATGCAGCATAGATAGGCCCCACCGACGCAACGTGGACGATCTGGTAAAGTTCGCCGGTAAACGCTAGATGAGGATTGTGCGGGACCGAACGACACGGAGAACCTTGGGGAGGCCAGCTGTGGGCGTCACCAGGCTGATGGGGATGATGATGACAACAAAGTTCAAATCAAGTAGATACACAATTTCATCATGGGTGATGATATATCACAGTAACTGTGGTGTCCATTTTAAATAAATAAACAAATATTTCTGACACTCACACAACATTATCTAGCCCAAATTAAGTTTGTTAAAGAAATTGTGCTATGGATACTAGATAACTGATATACTTAATAAATATTGAATAAATACATATTTTTTAGTAGAATAAACTTAAATAAACATATAAACATCCATGACTTGACGACTAATATCTGTGTTCATCACACCGATATCCGCCGCCGCCGGGATTCGAACCCAGGACGTCTGGCATAGAAGGCAATGTATGTTACCAGTTACCACTACACCAGCCGGTCGTCATTTTCGTTGAAACTTATGGCTGGCTAATAGGTATCAGTTTTTTTTATTTAAATTCCTTAAAAATTACATGTTAGTGTATGTGATGCTTGTTAACACTTGGTGGAATCAGTTGGAAGTTTTCTATCCCTATAAATAAATGTATGTTATTATTTTTATCTAAAGTTTTCTAGATTATATTTCAACTTTAGGTTTTTTAAATACACCGTGATCAAGAGTCACCATTATCCTTATCCTTTATTATCTTAATTCGAGAAACCAACGCATTTCTTTTCTATTGGTGAAATTTTATCCTCAACAAACAATGGCTATTTTATACGACAATGTGTAGAAAATAACAGATTATTTCTCATAACATCCGCTTCGTTTACTTATCCATATATGAATAGAGACCACAAACATTGCAGTAATACCCGATATGGCACAGGGCTGTTTGTTCAAGAGGCAACTAAATTAGCTTGGTACAGTCAGCATCAAAGTTTGTATGGTACAGTCGGCATCTAAACACGCTTTGCTAGTTGAGATTTTACTTGTATATTTTTTATTGTTTTGTTAGTGAAGAGTTATTCAGGCAAGATGTATTCATTTCACAAATTTCCGCAATCATTATGTTCAAACACAAGATCTTTGCCAACAAAAATAATGTTGAAGATAATAAAATAAATAATAAATAAATAAATAATTCTGACACTCACACAGCATTATCTAGCCCAAATTAAGTTTCTTAAAGAACTTGGTGTTATGGATACTAGATAATTGATATACTTAAGAAATATAAAACATACTTATTGAATAAATACATATTTTTTATTGGAATAAACTTAAATAAACATATAAACATCCATGACTTGACGGCTAATATCTGTGTTCATCACACCGATATCCGCCGCCGCCGGGATTCGAACCCAGGACCTCTGGAATAGAAGGAAATGTATGTTACCACTACACCAGCCGGTCGTCTCTGATTTACACCAAAAGAGCCATTAGATAGTTATTTTTTCTTGGACTATGTCGTGACATAGATCTCCTACAGGGACTGCATATCGGTATATTATTTTTAAATAGTACTAGTAAAATTTCAGTACTTACCTTTATTAGTGTACTGGTTAATCAAACCTGTACAAGTTAGTAAAATCTTAATTACATTTTATTAACTTTTTGAAAACTGTTACAACTATCGAACATTGTACAGTTATTTAAAAATAAAAGTTTAATATCAATATTAATTCAGGAAAATTTCAGTTAAGCTACAATAATAAAAAGGTACACGAATTATTTCAGTATGTACTGTTATTTTTAAATACACCTAATTTAACGGTATGACGTCACACAGAAAAAAAATGTACCGAAGTTCATACCGGTATGCAGTCTAATCCGTTCACTGAAATATTAAAAAAAAAATTAAATTCACAACACAATTATTACAAATTCATATAGTGCAAAAGGTCAGTTACAGTTAATCGTTTTTCAATACACTTTTTTATAATTTTACATATCAATTTTTCATTTTATTCAATCAACGAAATTTTAATTGAATTCCTTTTGATATAAACACAATGTAAGGTTCATTCATTTATTACTGCTAGATCATTCCATCCATATTTGTATTGATGGCAATTAACCCCTGTCCTTTTTTGGCAATGAATAGAGCAAAAGGGCACAGTCAGGCCCCAATATTTTGTTTTAATTTTGATGACGAGAAAGTTTTTAAGGGATCCCAGCCCAAAGTGTGTGTACGGGAAAGAACAACTAAGTTAGAATCTTTTTAACTTCATTAATAATAGGTAAAGTCAAAAGCTAAGAATCAAGTAGCAGATCTTCTTCAAAGTGTTTTCTAGTATACTTATTTAAAATTGATATTTTTATTTACTACCAGTCTTACTTATACAAGGTGACAAATTTGAGATATTGAACGAGAGTACTCTGTACTCGACTCTGATCATAAAAATGTAATAAAAGTAGATTTTTTTTTTCTAAAAATACGTTACTACACTTTTTCCGACGCGCCTTCTCAGTCAACACGCACACAGTATTGTTCCCGCCACACGCACATCTCCACCCGCTAAGTATCTGATATATTACGCTTATGAAACCATGCGTTGCGTAATTTTTATTTTTTTATTTTTCGGAGAAGTTAACTCAGTAAATAAATAACACTTATTTTTTCTCTTCATCTATGATCTTAAACTATCACGTCCTGGAATTTTGAAAATGACCCACCAGTCACCCTGTATAAAAAATAATACAAAAAAAAAATCAAATAGAATGTTAGGGTAAAGAAAATTCAGAAATAAGGCCCTGTACGGAATTCTCAGTGCTTCAGTGTATTTTAATATTGTCTTAAAATTTCGCCATTCACCATCAAAATAACACTAGCTCGCTCGGGGTCTGTAAGGGTGCTACGTCGATAAAATTTTTTGGCCCGTAAAAACTATCGATCGACGTCGACTGTTCCATTCGTCCGTCGATAGACGGTTGATCGATTGGTGAAGTAGAACCCTACGAAACTGAGTCGAGTCGAACACTTATACAGGGTTGTTTTTTGGCCACCAGCCGAATTTAAATGTTAGTTTCTTTGATACAATATAAACCTACCTGCATATTTATTTTAGCGTCGCTCAGTACAAAAAAGTAGAAATATGGAACCACAAACGTTTTTGAAAATAGTCGCTGTTGATGAACATAGCTGCTACGACGCGGCATTTCATTGTTTATAGTACGACGTAGTACTACAAGATGTGTAGTAGCGCGTACTCGACTTTATTTCAATGCTAATTTAGAGTGACCATGCTTAGCTCAACATGTTAGCGGATATATTAATTTCCTTGAATACTTTTTTTTTGCAAAAATCGTTTCTATAAATGATACTAATAAAAATATGTGTAAAAAAAATTTGGCCGATGACCACAAATCAACCCTGTATAAAATATTACGTTTAATATACGCGATAAATTTTATTTATTTCAGTATATTTAATTTTATTTTTTATATTTCAGTAGCTTCCATGCTGGACTGGGAGCGAAAGAAAAACATAGAATGTGCCAGCTGCTTCTCTTCCCGGGCATACTGTAAAAGTCAGTTAAGGGACCGAGGTGTTATCGGAGGCTTTTTTGGAGGCGATAGGCTGACCCCCTGTCACTGCAATAGTCTCTCTCCACTATTATAATGCCTCCAAATTTGTCAAACGTGACCTCAGATGGTTTAATTACCTCTGGTGTTCTGCCTACCCCATACGGGATACAGGCGTGAAGTTATGTATGTATGTATTTATATTTTACTAAAATGTTAATACAACATACTTATTATCTAGTACCTAAACTGATACTTTTCAAAGTAGAAATATATTTGACCTAAATTAAACAATTAAACAAATTTAATTCGCTAGCAGATACGACACGTGCCTTCCAAAAGGTCATTACTGTAATTTAACTAATTAATCGTGTTCAGTAGAACCATATATGTATTCCAATTTAAACTGAGTGTATTATTATCAATAAGGTTCCTATCACACACTATTTCACAACTAAGCTGATATCGCTATGATTAACGATTGTGTGATAGGTATATGAGTACAGAGTCATCCGTATTTAATGGATTGACTGGACATATTGTAGCAGAGGAATTTGATTTGATAATAATTTATAATATTAGTTTGCATGTGTGTGATACTGCAGATATTCTAAGACTTCAACAAAAATTAAGGAATAGGACAGACAATTCTAATGAAATAAAACATAGTTATGATTGGCTTAAGAAATTTCAATCTTTACCATTGGATGAGATCCTCTTTTAAGTAACTGGTCATGGTGAGATTCTCAGGGATTTAAAATATTAAAACTGACACTCCAGCTATGCGACATTGTAGAAAATATATGTTTTGAAAGTTATGAATTTTTTGAATACTTTAATTGTATGAGCAAATTGGATTCCTTATGAATACGAAATAATCGTAGACACGAAGAAACCTTAGCATGTTTCATCGTTTGATCCAGTAGAGGCACATAAATAATTAAAAAACGTAAGGACAGTTTAAATATTTCCAAGTGAAGCTTGATACCTTGATACCCTATCGAGTTTACTTATTTAGCGAACACATAAAGGACACAAAATCTGCCTTCAAACATAATAGATCTGACGATGATGTTTTTCGGCAATGCTTTATGAATAGCCAGTTCCTTCCGGTATTCTTGTGCCTTCATCTTTGACCGCATCATCACATAATATCAGGTGAGTCGGGTGTGGTCACCGTTGAAAAAATTTGAATTTGGAAATTGATGGAACTCTGACACATCGTTAAAAATTTTCAGGTCAGCCTTCAAGATCCTTTTATTTAACTATATGTATCACCATTTTGCTTGCCAGCCATTATAACCATCAAATTCGTCAAACGTGGGTTACACAGTTCAAAAATCTGTTTATCGAATCCCATATTATATCATTAAGGCAAACTTTATTTTTGCATTAAACAAAATCCTTGCATACCTTTTGAAACCTGTCAAATTTCCCCAACCAATTTTTAACTTAATCTCGAGGGCATAGAGTTCAGATTTAATTACAACTCTTTGATAGGTTTAGAACGCATGATCTGCTGCCTTCTCTACCACGGTTCATCGTTTTTGCATAAAATGATATCGCTTGAATAATCAAAAACAACATTCTTGTTGGATGTTAACGTAAATAACAGTCATGAAACTAAAACTTTGAGCTTTGCCCTTAATACGCCACAGGCTAAACGATAACGAATTCGGGTCTATGGTAAACATTTAGTAGCACGTTTTTATTACTTACAGTTATGCAAAAGGCCTACGTGGGCAGTAGTCGCTATGAAAACAGAATTTTAATTTAATTTGTATAAGAGAAAAAACATAAAATGTCTAGCCAAACTTTGATTAAAAACTAATTATCAAAATCGATTTTCTAACAATCGCATATTCGAGTATCGTTAAGAAAAAATATAATGAGAATTTGAAAACACGCAATATAATCAGACATACTTTGTAAACTTAAAATTTTAGTGGATTCTTTATTTGTAGCTTCATGAATAGGTATGTTTATTGTTCTAACAAAAAGTTTTATCAGTAGCAGGAACAAAAAAACCATTTTTTCAAATATGGCTTTATACGCCATTTTTATAAGGGTTACTTAATATCATAGTTAAACATTCAAAATTAATCTTTCGTTTTAATTGTACTTAAATATACAGGGTTCATTTTAATTAACGCATCACCTCTTGCGGGCTGCATCTCCACATCAAACCCAAGAACATTTGTTCTACGACTTTTTACAAATCTTGATAAATAACACAAAAAAAAATAAAACAAAAACAGTTTTGCTCCATACATTTTGTAAGAAGTACTTATTATTAATATGAAGCGATATTTTACTGCGCAAGGTGCGTGGTATACCTACGCTCAGAGTAAATAGAGTTATGTCTCTAAACAGAAGCAGTAAATATTTGATGTACCTATGGGAAAACTAAAGTTATAAAAACTACAGTACAGTACAGTACAGAACGTCACGCCTGTATCCCTAATGGGGTAGGCAGAACACCAGACGCTATAAAACCGTCTGATGTCACGTTTGACAAATTTGGAGGTATTGTGATGATGGAGAGAGACTTGCAGTGATAGGGGGTCAGCCTATCGCCCACGAAAACGTCAATAAAACCTCCGTCCCTTAACTGACTTTTACAGTATGCCCGGGAAGAGAAGCAGCTGGCACATTCTAAGCTTTTCTTTCGCTCCCAGTCCAGCATGGAAGTTATAAAAACTATTAATTTTAGAAAAGTTGTAGAACAAATGTTGGAGTGATTGATGTTGAGAGGCTACCTGCAAGAGGTGATCGCTAATTAAAATTAACCCTGTATAAAATTAATCAAGTTTTATGATGGCAAGGATTGGTTATATTCTCAGTACAATTTCACGACCTGGGCCCTATTTCGTAAAACTCATATCGACTGACAATTGTATGTCGACAATTCATTGTAAAATAACAAAAATGCGTTTCATAAAACCCTGACAATTCATCCAAAATTGTCACATAATGCGTTTCATAAAACAATTGTAGCGACAGGTGGTCTACTGGCAAATGTCATACAAATCGCTATGAATTGTCGTTTATGAAACGCCTGTCATGTGTAATATTACCAAGAATTGTCATGTGTATTTTACTGACACTTGTATGTCACCTGTAGAATCGTAGTTTTATGAAACGAAAGTCATGTGAAAATCGCTAACAATTGTCAGTTTACCACGAATTGTAGCTTTATGAAATAGGGCCCTGAATCTTTTCTACAAAACATATTTTTTAAATTTTGCAATGAATTTTTAAACCTTAAAACTATAAGTCCAACTTTCAAACATGTAAACGTCACCTAAAATATTGTCAACGGAACTATAACCGCAAATGCTTACGTAAACAGGAATATAACCTCACAGGAAATTAACCGAGACCCACCATGTGTTGTGCAAATACAAAATGGCGGAATTATGATGTATTTGTTCATACCTAGATATTAGTAGGAAGTGTTATTTTGTGACCGATAGTGATGGATTCGTTTGTGTTGGGTAAACAATTTGGAATCTATTGTGCCAATATATCGACAGGTATATAATATATCTGTTTTTGATAATAAAAGAAAAATGAGGGTTGAAAAGATTGTTGTGTTAGGGTTCGTGCACACTATTAAACTTTTTATTGCAAGGTTTTTCAGTTTTTTTTTAATGATTAGTAACTATTTCAAGGACAAAATTAAAAAAATCTTTATTTCCTAGGTATATAAGAGTACGCTCTAAATATGTTACATTGCTTGCAAATTAAAATAAATCTACCACCAAGGGAGGGTGTAATTGCGTTGAAAGATATGACAAGAAACTCAACAGTGATATTTGAAAAAAATGTAAATAAGAAATTTTATCATTCACAATGTTGATAATAGAAGTAGGTAAAATTTTTTACACAATTTTTGTCTTAAATTATCTTTGAAATTTATCTTAGGGTAAATCTTGAAAACCTACTTTTTATAAAATTTAAAATCCACGGGGTTTCATAAATACTGCTGATCCCACTGATCTCTTTCCAATATATCATCTCTTTGCGTTTTAAAAAATTAAATATTTATTTAATTAATTATTAATAATTTAAAAAAAAATTGTTTCCTGTAAATATACATATAAAAATTTGGATTTCTTTGAACTTAATATGAAACCATTATACCATAAAATACAACATAAAATGACTGTAGAATGCATTTTTTTATATATTCATTATAAATAAAAAGCTTCACATCCTTCATACAATTAAAATGACACTATTGTGATGAGTAATTTTATCCCATAAAAAGTATTCACATGAATGACCCATTCATTTCCCTGAGGCCATTTACTGAACAAAAGAAATATTTCACATTTGCTTTCACCAATCAGTTAGCTTTCCAACGTACACATGGGAAATTGATTTCGTTCATCAAAAATTATGTCGCTTGATGCATTTTCATATGCGAAATTTTTCATTACAAATATCTGGTGTGATTTCAGTTGATACATTTTCATTTGGTACTGAAATAACAATGTAAAGACATTTCTTTATTCCGGTTGTTAACTAGGTATAAAAGTACAACCATGGCACATAAATATGAACCTCCCTAATAAATTCTGATGATTCAAGCCTTTCTTATTAAACTTCTCTTATCACAAACTAGCTATCTTCCCATCATCGTCAAATCATACCGACTCATTGGCCAATATTCAACGTCATTATTGAAAAAGAAACGGTTTATTTTGCCCTTTCAATTGGTTTTTATTTTAATATTACTTTAAAAATACTTGATACTTAATGACTGCAGTAGAACTTCTGCACTAGTAAACTATAGTATATTATGTAACAAGTGAGCTAAGTTGCTAATTACAGTCGAGGTTGTGATTTGAGCCCAAGCCGCAGGCGAGGGCTTAATAATGAGCCGAGACTGTAATTAGCAACGCTCACGAGTTACATACGACGTTTTTCAACACACTTGTGAGTAAAAGACAGACATACGTGGTCATAAAATAACAAACACACTTGATAACAAAGCTGTGAATTGTGATTGAAAAATGGCGCCGAACCTCGCGCATGCGCGTAGGTTTTTTTTTTCCGCCAAATGTGTCAATGTCTGTATAGCATATACAGCCTATTTTAAGTGAAAATGTTTAATTTGGAGTGGTAAATGCAAATATTTTAATATTTTATAACAAATTATTGTAAATTGTGAATACTTTGTTTGATATACAAATTTGTTTTACTAATATAAGGCGCAAACATTTAAAAATGTATATGGATTTGAAGTGGTATAAAATCTCTTTGTTGTTTCTGAAAATATTTAATGTATAACCCGGACCAATAAAATATGCTCTGTTTACTCGCATGTAATTTGCATAAAGGTACAATTCAACTTTATTAATTCAATTCAAATTAACTATACTATGCACTAGGGTATAATATATTATGCACGCGTGACTTATAGCCCAGTTTATAGTTCTAAATTCAATAGAATAACGCTCACTTTACGAGCAAGTGTGTTGAAAAATGTGTTTATTTAATTTATTAACCGTAACTGATATTAACTAAGATTTAATAATAAACTGAAAAAAGGGCAGAAATAATTCCAGAAGACTCCAAATACGAAGTGGATGACATTTGTTTTAATGTACAAGTAGTTCAACTCGAGGATAGAGAGGTCGATACTCTCATTTACTTAAGTAAGATAGCGTTTATGAAGCGAAGGTATTTAAATTCCAAATTTTAACCCAGAACGATCAGTCAAGCAAAGCAGAAGAGAAAAATAATTAATTTGAATAATCTACGTTTTATGGTTCTAAATTTTTCAAGGTCCCAGAATTTGGAAATAAATAATCTGCCATTAAATGATGTCTTGTAAAAAAATTATTTGAATAACTATATTTTTTCTGGGCTTTTTGCATTTCGATTGAATCCGAAATAATATTTTGATAAAGTTTCAGATACTTACAGGATGTTGACTTATTAATTTTTGGAAACAAGATATTCGTTCGCAATCCCCATAAAAGGGCCTACGACCCGACGGTTGTTGTCTTTATGCTAGCAACTATTTTAATTGTGATGTTGTTGTTTCGTCATCGTCGAGATTTGGCAATGGAGCGACGCTAGAGTTACACTCCTCCCCTCCTGTGGACGGAGTTCAATATGAACTAGATTCATCGACGTTCTTGCCTTTTGAAATGCTTGCCAGCTTGCCATTGAGGTGTCAGTTAAATGGAACCGGATGAGGATTAGTTAGTTCGCGGTGAGTCGGAACTGCATGCGGTGACTGTCCTCGGCAATGTCGGGGGAATAGTTCCAGTGAGTCGAGACGAACACCAGTGAGTCGGAGTGCCCTAGTGGGTTGAATAGTACTCTTCTGCAATGGCCTGAGTGAGTCGGGGTGGCTGGCAGCTGTTTCGGGAAGGAGAGAATGACCGGCTGAATTACAGGGTACTACGCCAAGTGGCAGCTAGATGCTGTAGACCAGGGCGCAGTACAGGGTGCGGTAGACCAGGCTTGCAGCTATATAAGCACAGTGGTCCACCATGGTTGACTTAGAGTGCCGGTGGGCGGCTGGTGTGTGGTACTCGCTGCTGGTGAGAGGTGACTGATGATGACGATAACGACAGAAAATAAAAGAAAATACATTAGTTTTGTGAAAAAGCCTGAATGGGTAGAACCCACTGAATACTGGTAGTTTTACGTGATTTATTATACCTCATTTTGGACCGGGATCAAATCGAATTTTCGTCAAAGTTATTGCTTAAAACGACTGTGACAGTGATATTAAATAATTGAATAGTTCACTGAGTTATGCACAAAGAATATCAAATAGTTAAATTGAAAAAGAAAACGAATATTTTATTAAAAAGATAGAGATTTTTTATTGCCTTGCATGCAAATTATTAACCGTATTTGTATTGAAAACTTTTATTCATTTATTGGTTTATTATCGATTGATACTAGTACAAGAATTTTAAAATGCCATAAGTTTTTATAACTGAAAACAAAATTATTAATAAGTTAATAATCATAAGATAGACCCAATCAGTAGGTACGAACGCAAGGATATGTAATGATGATATTTATTTATCGACAATTTATACACAAAGTTCTCTGTCAACAATCAACATCAGTCAATAAAACTTGAAATTACTTATTCAAAGAATAAAGATTAAATCCAATTGTGGTTTCAGTAGCGACCACTTGAAGCACAGAAATTGGAGTTTTGGCAAAGTAGTATTTCACTTCAGTTTGTACTTCCTATTTGAAACCATATTAATGTGTTTATTGTTAAAAAATAAAAAAATAAAACATCTTTACAATACGGAATAGAGAATCAATAGCAGACCATTCCATTTTAACATTCTATTTTTTGAATGAGTCAAACTTTTCCCTTTCATTTTCAGAAAAACAAAGGTTTGGGGTCAAATTATTGTGAAATGCCTCCCCAGCGTCATCGTTAAAGATTCCGTTGACATTAACAATAATCCTCTATATCCTACTGATATTATAATTGTGAAAGCGAGGACGACTAACGGTAGTCTACAAAGTAAATATAGCTAAGTCATTTATAACTCTTCTTGCGCGATTCAATCGACCTACAGCGACATCTATCGAATAAAAGCAAACTAAAATTTTGTATATGTTGTAATTTTTTTGTGAAAGTATGGATGCATGGAGGTATGCATGTCTGGATGTTTGTTCCTATATCATGGCAAAACGGCTTATTATCTTGGTATTTCCGCGGAATGTGTAATGGTGCGGACAAAACCACGCGAAACATCTAGTTTATGTAATAAAATGGTAATAGTATAAGTTTGTATATTATTCCATATTTTATATCTGTAGTTAGATGGCGCTGTATGAATTTGTGTCTAAAATTATTTAGAAAGCTGTCACTTGCACTTTTTTCCCTCGATAAATCTGAAAACCTTCTTACGATGGTTTTTAAAATGTAAAAGCTTGAGAACGATTAAGTTTTTATATACAAAATGAAGGCTATTTGACAACTTAAGTACCCAGACTAGTTTGTACTAAAATAAACTGAAATTTCGACACACTCACATAGTCTTGTTTGGTGGTAATCTCAATTGACAGCGATTGAGGGCCAACTTAAGAAAAATTTTGTATGAAATAAAGTACTTGGATCTGTTTTTTATTGCCATTGATAATTCATTCCATGTTTTAATATCCATTTATAAACCGTGGTCAGGAGTTAATTTAAATCTGTTAATCAAAAAATATCATAAATATGAATGAGCCGTGAAAACTTGGAAGAAGTTGCAGTTACTTTAGAAACACTTCAGAAGCAAAGCATAATCTTTAATGCTACGGATCTTTTTATTAACATTAGAATTATGATTAAAATTAAGAACAGAGTTTTATTATTATTAGAGTTTTTTTATTATTTCTATTACAGTCCATGTAAGGTTGGCAAAAATAGCCTTGAGCCAATGTGAATAGACCTTTGAAGCTAGTTGATACCAAAATAACAAGCATAATTTGTCAGCATTCAATATGTCAATTTCACGGAAAAATGCAAGAGACACATTTTTTGTAGCAAATTGCACGATAAATCGTTTTTGTTTTGACCTAAATTGGCCTATATTGACCATTATTGGCCTATAGATCGCGATATATATTTTGACGACCGGCTAGTGTAGTGGTAACATACATTGCCTGGCGGCGGCGGATATCGGTGTGATGAACACAGATATTAGTCATCAAGTCATGGATGTTTATATGTTTATTTAAGTTTATTCTAATAAAAAATATGTATTTATTCAATATGTATGTTTATAAAGTTCTTAATTATATCAGTTATCTAGTATCCATAGCACAAGTTCTTTAAGAAACTTAATTTGGGCTAGATAATGTTGTGTGATTGTCAAAAAAATATATTGGCGAAAAACTGATTTCTGCGACCTTTTAACCTCTTGACTTTTTTAGCCGGCATGATATCTATGTCAATTTTTGACATCGTGAAAAACATCTGACATTGTTTTAAATCCTCTGGTGTCCTACCTACCCCATAAGGGATACAGGCGTAAAGTTACGTATGTTAGGTAAAAAAATAATCGAAGCATCCATGTTTCGCATTATTGCAATATCCTTCAGCATTACAATCCTTTTTTGTTACCTCACAGAGCCTCTCTTATGATCGATTAGTAGGTTTAGGCCCTAAGTCATAATCAACCCTAAAAAATTACCATGCCAGGCTAGTCCTGCCTAGGGTATATGAGAATCAAAATACCCTCTGAAAAAGTTAAGCAACTTGTGTACACAGTACCCAGGAATAATAGGAGTGCCCTTTGAAGCACGGAAATCATCGTGATAGACGAAAGGTCGGCAGTCATCCATTCTCGTACCGACCCTAAAGAACGATGCATAACCTGCTTTATCGAAAGAGTGCAAAAGAGCCAGTACGACTATTTCGTGCACATTACTATCTTACTTAATATTATAAATGTGAAAGTTTGGATGGATATATGGATGTTTTTTCATCAATCACAGCAGAACGGCTCAACGGATTTGATGAAATTTGGCATAGTGATAGTGTACAGTCTGGAATAGCACATAGGCTTTTCTATTCCAACTGTTGAAAAGTTTAAAAAGTGCAACCTAATTTGAGAGAGATCCGAACCACTGTTCACACATCTGCGGCCAGCACGCATACAATTTATTCTTACATTATTTAAACAAAGATGTACTCACTTATAACTAGTTGCAATTGCGTTTATATGTTACGCATTTTTATGTTATTCCTTACTAACAAAAGGATAACGACGCAAGAAAAATACCTAATTTCTTATATCCCAAATGTTGGTTTGCTCCATTTCTTTAAATGTATACTTTTCTCCGGAGACCTTAGAATTTAAAATTGTATTATATGTTTGCTAAGGTGTATATACAAAGTGTAACGGAGATATAAAACATATATCATACGTAGAATATACAGTAAAATAATAAGCATGATCAGGTTGACACCTAGATATTTTGATCTAAACATGTTTTTCGGCCGAACCATAAGGATATCAAATTTATGTTACCGTTACTTATAAACTACATCACCAAACATACAATCCCATTAAGTATTATCTCTTCATTATTTTACACGTTGTATAAACTTATTTCGAATCTTTTTTTCAATGCATTTTTTCAATGCTATGCAGGCATAGCCAGAACGAGTCACCCTCGTTTCATAAAATCTGTGTGATTGAAAGTCTCTGCTGCATATGCGTACAGGGGAAAAATGTATTTGCTCTTATTTTGGCCACAACAACCATCCGAATAGAGGCTTATTTTGGTAATACCTCGTTCCTGTCCACTCTTAAAGAATTGCAACAAACAACAGCCAACTTCTATGAAACCACGATTTGCAATTTGGTAATGCCACACATAGCAATAACCTTTCTTATGTAGAGCGTCAAAAATGGTAAAATTATAAACTAGGTACTTGCGTTTGTAATGGAAAATGCCTACAGAAGATTGTGGAATACCAAGTACTTTCTGTAAGTCAAAGATAGCAATTGTGCTATCGTTTTTACTTTTTAATATTTTTTTCCTCATTTTTAATCTGCCAAATTCTCTCTTTTCTATTCAAATGCCGCCTATAGCTTTTTTCTAAGGTCTGTTTCTTCAATGGACTGGCTCATATATAAAACATGTGGAACATAAGTCCTTTTAGGTTTAAAAAACGAGTAGTTAAATTTTGTATTGAAAATGGTTTCGTATTGACGCCAACTTAATATTCCCAAATTTTGTTGTGGAAACCAATCTGTATATAAACGATATATTTGTGATATGCTAAGTTGTTGTGACAAGTATTCTCGAGTTGAGCTGATTCTAGTATAATGAGACTCCACTTTAGGAAATAAAGAAACATACTTCTCAATGCATAAATCAGTGCTGGAGCTCATTTTTCGAGGTATATTATTTTGCTGCCCTCTTAAGTCTGTAATACCTTTGTCTGTTTTAAACCTTTCTAATGCTGTATAGTATAGAACATTTGTTCGTTAATGCTTAAAGTGTTAAGTCATCGTGGCGCCGTGGTTACTATGCATATCAAACGATATCGCAGGTTAAGCGCCCTCAGTGCGGCCGGTATTAGGATAGGTGCCCGCCGACTATTAATTTCTCACGACGACTTCCGTGCTTGGGAGGGCACGTTAAGCAGTTGGTCCCGGGTGCTGTATATTTGTATACAGTAGTCGTTAGGGTTTGTCAGAAGCCAGTTCCGTACTCTGAAATATCTGACATCCACCAACCAGCACCGGGCCAGCTTGGTGGATTACGGCCTACACCTCCTCGTCGCCCTGAGGAGAGAATTATAGCCCTGCAGTGAGCTCATTACACGGAGTTGTGATGATGATGATGATGAAAGTGTTAAGGAAAAAATTCTTACAAACTTGAATCTCTACATTATTTGAAGGAAACAAATATTTTGTATAGGGTCTTTCAATAAGGACGGGTCGATTTTAAAAATGGAATAAAACAGGCTGTGTGAGAGATATGAACTAAATTATTTTTCTATTTAAAGACCTATTTATGCCATTTTGTTTTGATTATGACATTTTTCATCTGCCCACCGCGTCGTCGAACAGTGGCACAAATCTGAGAGGTCCAATTTTCAGCAGACAGACAACAATGAACAAGGAGATCCATTTAATCATTTTGTTTAGCCTAAATTGAAGGATATGGTTGTGGATGACGTGTGTTTCCAGCACGACGGGATAAAACAATAGACATTTTGTATGAACGATTTGAAGGTAGCTTTATTTAATGCAGACGTGAGTTGTGAGTTTTTTTTTTATAAACATTTCTGACACTCACACAACATTATCTAGCCCAAATTAAGTTTCTTAAAGAACTTGTGTTATGGATACTAGATAACTGATATACTTAGGAAATATATAAACATACATATTGAATAAATACATATTTTTTATTAGAATAAACTTAAATAAACATATAAACATCCATGACTTGACGACTAATATCTGTGTTTATCACACAAATATTCGCCGCCGCCGGGATTCGAACCCAGGACCTCTGGCATAGAAGGCAATGTATGTTACCACTACACTAGCCGGTCGTCGTTGGTTACCAAGGTTGGGCGATTTGATTCTGCTGAAAATTGGACCTCTCAGATTTGTGCCACTGTTCGAAGACGCGGCGAGCAGTTGAATGATGTCATAATCAAAACAAAATGGCATGAATAAGTCTTTCAAATGCAAGAATAATTTCGTTAATATTCGCACACAGCTTTTTTTACTCAATTTTGTAATCGACCCGTTCTTATTGAAAGACCCTATAGTTTTAATAATGTTTTTAAGTTTTTTTGCTTTTAAAATGCTCAATTATTCTTAAACAAATTTATTTTTCACATTTTTCATTTATTTAAGAATAATTGAGCATTTTAAATGCAAAAACTTAAATACATTATTAAAACATTGCAATGCTTCACTTTAACTGGGATTCACAATTTCTGTAAAGAAATTGGTCTCGGGTGGTCTTAGCTGCAAAGCTATACCATAAGATGGAGCTACGTTAGCAATATAACGTAAAAACAAAAATGTGGTAAGTAATTTCGAGGCGTACCGCCAGGCCCGGTA
The DNA here is from genome assembly GCA_944452665.1 of Stenoptilia bipunctidactyla. Classification (NCBI taxonomy): domain Eukaryota; kingdom Metazoa; phylum Arthropoda; class Insecta; order Lepidoptera; family Pterophoridae; genus Stenoptilia; species Stenoptilia bipunctidactyla. The sequence continues at coordinate 8,451,002 of OX101739.1, forward strand.
GCTCAGTGGAAGAACACTCGTCCGGCAAACGAGAGGTCCCAGGTTCGAATCCTGGTCGGGTAATTTTTATTTATCACATTTTTCATTCGTTTGATATTTTCTGTTTTAGTATGTTTAATTATATATAACCATTGATGTGTTCGATCAGATACATGTAAATCTTGTCTCTGCAGAGAGATGAATTTACTGCCGCAGTTCATTTTACAGGTACACGTCGGCCTTTTGGGAATATTCGAACATTCGCATTTTAAATATTACTAGTTGTTTCGCGCGGTTTTACCCGCGCCATTTTGAATCCCGTGGGACCATCGGGTGACCAAATCCGTTGAGCCATTCTGCCGTGATTGAGGAACAAATATCCATAAATCCATACATTTTTTTTTATTTATTATTTGAACAGAAAAAAAAATACATATCTGAAGTGCTTGCCATCTAAAAACCTCGAGGGTTTGTCTAGATGGACAATTGTATTTTGTAATATTAGGATAATAGAAAGGTTATAAAATTTTGACAGTTAATAGAATAGGTGAAATCGCTAACGATTGAAGGTACTTACATAATAGCTAAGTATTTTAAGTAAAAAATACAATGTAAATAAATTAGATTACTAAAACATTTATTTTGATAGTTACTTGTTTATATTTGTTTTAGTGTGAGTAAAGTGCGTAAACGTGTAGAAACGCGTACTTGATGGGTCGTGCGCGTGTCATTTTACGCTCATACATAGGTATATCAACGAATCGAATGATTACTGTAACAGATATTACCGAAAATGTCCACCCTACAGATCATGAGAATAAACCTGTGATCGCGGTAACCAGAAAAAGTTATATTTTACTGAAATGTTATCACAGAATTAAATTTGCAATATTATATTCCGATATTTTTCCTATAAGTGAAATCTCAAAAAAAAATCCAAAGAACAAAAGTGTTATAAAAATATTCATAGGAAATAACGGCAGAAAAATTCATGGTTGTATGCAGAACCACAGATATCGAAAATGCTATAAAAATAAAAAGTCTGTTATAGTATAATACGGGTTTATTCCTTGGGGACGTCGATACAGAAAGATGGAGTTCTCATGCAGCGAAGATTGACAACTAACAATGATCAATCTTAAAGAATAACTTGTTGTGCTCTTGGTTACCTTTTGTTTACATTGTGGAATCAAATCTAATATATAAAATTCTCATGTTCACAGTTTTCTTTGCCATACTCCTCCGAAACGGCTTGACCGATTTTGATTAAATTTTTTGTGCTTATCCGGTATCTATGAGAATCGGCCAACATCTATTTTTTTTTTCTTTTTGGCAAAACAACGTTTGCCGGGTCAGCTAGTAAGTGTATAAGATACTTTTTTATTCATTTTTCTATTTCACGCACAATATAGTTTGTCAGGAGTTGAAAAAATAAGTAAATAATTATGTTATTGTTTTAAATCAGAAATACTGTACAAAAAAGCGTTATGACGGCCCGAAATGGATTTAAGCATTTCCATATGAATATAGGAAATTAACAAATTGTATTTAATATAAAATTAATTGGCTTATTATCGAAAATGCAATATCCAATTTCGTGTCGTTTTAAAATGATTTTATTTCACATTATGCATTATCAGCAAGGAAGCCATTCTGTGCTGATTTAAATATTTACGGTTAGTTATTTCCCTCATAGTTCATAGAATTTTATTGTAAAAAGTCGGTGCTGTGCTCTTAACCGTAAAATTGCCTTCGCGACTTTTCAAATAGAAATTTCCTGAAATGTTACCAGTTAGAAGTAATGTAAAGTAAAATAAATAAGATATTAAATCAACGTTAACAATTTTACATTCAAATAGCAATTATTCGGTGTATGCTAAATGAGCTTAAAGCATTGCTTTTATTACCATTTACTAATAAATTGGCTTACCTACTAACTGGAGTTCGAACCACTCCAGTATTTGATGGTTTCAAAGTCTCTAACAGACTTAGGCAATTTTTTTTAGTTTTCATGTTAGAAAGAAGTCGTTGTAGCGCCGTGGTTACTGTGCATATCATACGATATCGCAGGTTAAGAGACGTTCGGCGCGCTCGGTAAAAGGATGGGCGACCGCCGATCATTTCTTTCTCACAACGTGCTTGGAGGGCACGTTAAGCAGTCGGTCCCGGGTGCTGTGTACTTATATATAGTAGTCGTTAGGGTTTGCCATAAGCCATTTCGGCACCCTGAAAATTCTGATATCCACCAACCAGCTTGGTGGATTATGGCCCAGAGGACTCATAGCACTGCAGTGGGCTCATTACACGAATTTGTGATGATGATGATGTAAGAAAGATTCAATCTCCTATTTGATATTTATTTTCATTCAAAATATGAGTCTTGTTCGTCATAGCCGTGCTTAATATAGCATCATTTTGAAGTTGTCTGTGAAATTCCTGGTAACATGATATTATCTAGCTATAGCTTGTTTGTTAGAACATTTTAATAAAAAGTAAGACTTTTTAATAGGAAGTTACAAAAGAAGCAGGATTTAATAATAAAAAGATATACTTTACTGCTAATTAAACTACACGTTACTTTTATAAAAATATCCCCGTAAAAGGTCACATAATATGTAATGAATGCCAAAGTTAAAAGTGATATGTAAAAGTTTTATGGCTTTTGAGACTGAAATGTGTAGTCCATATGACGACCACTTTTGCGATGGGGTAAACCTGTCTGCCTCAGACGCCAGTGGTTGCGGGTTCGATACCCGCCCGGAACAAGAAAAAAAAATGTTCCGTGTCATTTATATTCTAGGATCCCTCCTAGTTCGCTACATGGTATCCCATAACACAAGCTATGATTACTTTGGGGCAATGTAGTTGGTGTGGTTGTCTGGGGATTTTATTTATTTATTTATATTGAGCTGAAATCTCTGACATAGGTAAAGCTTTTTATCAAGACGTTTACGGTTACAAGCTGGTTACAAGCCTGTACTCGTAATGTTGTTGCGGCTAGGCACAACAACATTACGAGCAGTAGCATCGTAAAATTTAAAGTTGGTGAGGAGTAATTTTACCGTAATGTCGAGTTAATATGTTAAATGTTTAAAATTTATTTATTTAAAATTATGAATAGTGACAACTTAAGACAATATTTTAAGAGAATATTTTAATGGATTTAATTTACAATACGGCCACTCAGGTAGACCGTGTAAATAATTATATGCTTATTATTCCTTTAATCACATTAGATAATGCATCTCAATGCAGGCGAATGCGGGTAGCCTTTAGGGTGTTACAATATCAATTGATGGAAGTCAATCGACGGTCGACCGAATTTCTTGGCATAGTAAAAACTATCGATTGACGTCGACTGTTCCATTCGTCCGTCGATCTAAACAATTTTTTTATATAATACTAGCTTTATCCCGCAACTTCGTATGCGCTTAACTACCCTTCTCGTGGAAATTTCAGAAACTATACAACCTGACACCAACTGAAAGAACCTTTATACCAAGTATCACACCCATGCACTCAAGGAATAATTTTTTTTCATACAAACTAAAAATCATATATTTCCCGTGCCCGAGGGAATTTTGGGAACTTTTTTCTTAGCACAACCAGTCACTCTTTGAATAACCTTCATGCCAAGTATCACATCCGTACACTCAAGGAATAAGATTTTTCATACAAACTAAAAAGTTCAACCCCTTCCCGTGGGAATTTCGGGAATTCCTTCCATAATACAAACAGACATTTATTGAGGAACCTTTATATCAAGTATCACATCCGTGCACTCAAGGGATGGGATTTTTTTATAGAAACTAAAACATCATATATTTCCCGTTCCCGTGGGAATTTCGGGAATTCCTTTCATAACACAACCAGACACACATTGAACCACCTTTACACCAAGTTTCACATCGGTGCACTCAAGGAATAAGATTTTTCATACAAACTAAAATGTCCTTTATTTCCCGTTCCCGTGGGAATTTCGGGAATTCCTTCCTTAGTGCACCCCTACATCCCCTAAAAAATGTATGTTCCAAATTTCAGCTCTCTACGCCTAGTAGTTACGGCTGTACGTTTTCTGTCAGTCACTCAGTCACTCAGTACCTCAGTCACTCAGTACCTCAGTCACTCAGTCAGTAACGGAACAGTTTTATATATATTGATTGATGATATAAAATATGAAGAATGCATGAATGTTTAATTCTCTCTTTTTTACTGCAACCGCTTAACAAATTTGACTAAAATTTCACTCGCCTAGCTATTTTAAATCTTGCTACAATAACATGCTATATTTTCTCATATTTTCATGAGATTGAGATGAATCTGGTTTACCCATAGGATCAACTCGTATACATTATATTGAATAATAAGACTTATGATAAATATGTAAAAAGAGTAGCATTTATATACAACGTTAGTTTTGGTTCATGCGAAACCTGAGAACAGTTTGTTCAGAATCGGTTACAGAATCGGTTGAAATAGTTTTTATAGCATCATATATTTTTACTCGAAAGTCTCTGCAGAAACTTAAGTAATGTGCACACTCATCGTACGCGATCCCAGGATGCAAGCAGGTACGTACGTCGCATGGTAGCGATCTAGGTGTCCTCGCGCGACTAAAACCAAACCCCACAAGAGGCTCGAAACTTGCTAAGTTTTTAAGATAAGATAATTTTTTGTACACCGATTTTTAACGAAAATATTTGACGAAATTTTTTTAACGAACATATTTTACGCGAAACCCAGTGCTCGGGGTTTATAGTGTTTTTCAAATGCGAGAAGTCCGGTGACACATTGAAATTTTCCGATTTACGCATACCACTTTTGTAAATGATTTTTAAAATGTCATTGATTATTTGTCGCGATGTAATTAAAAAATAAAATAATACTTATTCAATTAAATCTGTGTCTACTGATTACATTTTATCTGAATCCGATAAAATATAATTTAAATTTTAAATTACGCAATGTATGAAACGGAACAGATTAAAGGAGAGAAATATCATAATAGGCTCTTAAACTATCAGACTTGAAATTGCAAACTCCTTGTATTTGAAAAACACTATAGGTTTCACGTGAACAAAAATTGACGTTGTATATTTTATAGAGCAGATTTTTTTATTGTGGCCACAAGAAACTTGTATAAAATTTGGAAATAAATCACAAAATGACGTGAAACACAAAAGCTTGTAACAAGGCAATTTGAAAGTTGTCCTCTTTAGGAAATAATTCATAGTAAGGTACACAATACTTTGCTTGTTTATGGCTCCCTAGTCGTCTTCCATTGGGCTTGAGAAACTTATATACGCTGTGGAGAAATTTATTATATTACACCTTTTAATAAAAACTATATGAATAACTTTTTATTGGGATTATTTCGTACCAAATTTTAAGTAACATCATCATTAATTTACTTATTTAAATAAAGAAAAGAAAAACTTGTCAAAAATACAGAATTAAGAAATAACAATAACAATTGCTTCCATGCTGGACTGGGAGCGAAAGAAATACATAGAATGTGCCAGCTGCTGCTCTTCCCGGGCATACTGTAAAAGTCAGTTAAGGGACAAAGGTTTTATTGGCATTTTTGCGGGCGATAGGCTGACTCCCTGTCACTGCAATAGTCTCTCTCCATCATTATAATATCTCGAAATTTGTCAAACGTGACATCAGATGGTTTGATGACCTCTGGTGTTCTGCCTACCTCATAACAGATTCAGGCGTGAAGTTATGTATATGTATGTAAGAAATAACAACAGGTATAAAAGCGTAGTTTTCTCTACGGAATCTCGTAGTTACGGTTTTGATATCCATGTACCATAACCGTAGCTTGTTAATGATTTAACAGTTTATGAAGAATGATGAGGTTGTCTGAAAATTACAATAAGTATTAAAAAAAATAGAGGATACCTCATAGTTGGTCCCTAAATGGGGGAAATTCATCGAAATCGGTTGAGCACTTCATTGAAAATTCCAAACTTTTGAAAAAATATGTATGATTTCGGAGTATGTTTACGTTGATGACATTCTCAACTCAGCCAAAGTTTTGACGTGAAATCGGTTTTTTTAATGCTCTGCATACGTTAATTATTTTGTCTAAGTGTAAAACAAAGTTTAAATAACTAAGAGTTTACTTTTAAATATTATTTCAAACATAAATGGCCAATATTACTTCCAAATTAAATTTATATTTTAAAACCAATTTAACTTTAATGTTATAATAACAGGAAAAATCGACTTATCCAGGTCAAGCCTAGGATCAGCGACGCATCAGTTATAAATCATATCATATCTCATTTACTGATTGTCGTAACATTGAAAAAACAAAGCTCCCAAACTTTCTTCATTCTGAAACAATTATTTCTCATGTTTTTGCATAAAACCTTCTCTGAGTTTCACAAACATATTTTTTATGCCAATAGCCACTGACGCAGCCAACTAGCAAAGAAAGCCTTTCATTGTGTCTTACGTCTTTTGACTTATGAGCCCGTTTTGTAGCATTCTTCAATGGGTTTTGTTACATTGTCTTTTGTGACTTTGCACAAAGTGCAACGTAAAAGAAAAGACCTAAGAAAACTGTGTTTCTTTTTGCAAGCCTGTTTCTTTTTAATTTCCTTCTTTAGAGATCAAGTAATTATTGTTACGATTCGTAAATGTAATTGTTAGTTAATTGAGTTTTATTTTAAACTAGCTTGAGCCGTCTACAGAGGATTAATATTTTTAGTAGGTTTTTTCTTCTCCAAGGTCTTATCTCATGTTTAACTAATGAGTGCAATAACTACCGTTCTTGTCGGAATTTAAAAAATACCTTTCTAAACGTTATTTTTATTAAATAGACTTTCGTTTTAAAATAGCTATTGCCTGTGACTTCATCTGCACAGGATTAATAATAATTATTATTATTACGGTATTGCTGGATACTGCCCGAATCGTTCGCCGGTTTCGTTTGTCGCTTGCCCTGATACCCGACCGACTGGTCTTATTGTCAGGTCTTTTTCGCCGAAAGCCGTGTTGATTTTTATTTTAATATTATTCCTTTCGGCCGAATAATAATTAAATCCCCAGACATTCACGCCAACTACATGGCCCCAAAGTAAGCATAGCTTGTGTTATGGGATACCATGTCCCGAACTAGGGGAGAACCTATAATATAAATACATAAAAAGATAAAATCCCAGACACCCGCATCTACAGGCGTCTGAGGCAGACAGGTTTACCCCATCGCCAAAGTGGTGGTCAGAACCACAGTTCCATTACTGGCTCAGTCACTCAATCACTAAGTCAGTAACGGAACTGTTTTATTTATAATGATTACATTGTAGGCTTCCATTGGCTTTTTGGTGAAGAGTTAAGTAAGTAATCCTGCCGTCTATGTCGAACGTCCATGTCCCTGGTTTCAATACTGGTTTGGACGGAAATTTATGTGATGAACAAAAGCAGGCTGTTCGTTCTGAAGCCATGGACAAAAGGATGGTTAAGTAAATTATAGGTACTTTGATAGCTGATTGAAGTTCATATTTTCAATAGTGCCTACTATGTGGATAAGTTTTAGTAATTTATGTTTCTTTTTATTTTACCTATGTTAAAAGGTAGTAGTTTAAAAAACTTTAAAATATCAAAAAGAAATTAAAAGGCGTCAGAAAACAAAATTATTCATATAAGAGCTCCCAGGTAAGTAATCAGTATTATTTATAATAAATTACATATTAAGGACCGATCGGTGTGGAGAACCATGCTTTGCGTTATGAATTCTTTAACATTCGAGTAAGTTTACTCAGTAAATAATCAATATTTATTTTTACTATATTTTTTTCTCTTCATGTATGATCTTAAACTATCACGTCCTCGAATTACGAAAGTGACCCACCAGTCACCCTGTATTTAAAAAATAGTCTTCGTCACCGCGGTTTGCCATTTTACACAAAACAGCTAAATTTTTCAATGTTTAACTTCTGCGATTAAGGTCAAATGCAACTTAGGTCAAACATCAAAAAACGGTCATTTACATCACTGTCTTTTACATTATACTCGTAACTTGGCTGTCATAAGTTGGCACGAGTCAAACATTTTATTATTTTCTGAGTATTTATGTCCAACTTCTTAGAGTGCAATGTGAACCTATGTATCAGTGTCTTTAAGTTTTGTTGGCATATTTGGCGATAAAAGATCTAAACTCTGGAACTCGCGATCGTAAAGCTTGTGAAGTGTATATATTTGAGTACGTTTGCCAAAATATCCTTTGCGGTTTTCCACAAGAAATAGTAATGGTATAGAAATGGTATCGAGGCGCTTCGGAATTTAGATTTCTCGAAATCTAAGGTGAGACTCAAGTATTTGCGAACGAAAATATATCATGATTATTTTCGCATGAACCTAAATCATGGTTTAGAGTATATTAATTTGTGCGCCAGAAGTACCTATAATCGGTTATTACAATTTGTTTAAATATATAATAAAGATAAATCGTAATTAAAATCGTATCAAAGTTAGTAATATTGAGATTCAAGTGAATTTTCACGGTATTCATTCATCAAATTAAAAATGAAATGAACGTAATATTAAATAAATCGTTCATAAATGGTTTTTCAAAATTTTTATTTTGTTTTTTATTTTACTATTTAATTTAATTTTACTAGTTATTACTAATATTTTTCTTGTAAGACAAGTTTGAAATAGACTCATCACCAGTCAAGTCAATTGTGACTGTTGGTGAGTCCGACGTGGAACAAGTGTTAGGTACTAATTCTTTAAGAAGTGTTTGCGTTTGGTTTGAGTGTACTTTAAGGGCGGGTTGTATCACAACTACTTTACGTGTCTGTCAACGTTAAAAATGGCGTTAACCACTGTCAAGCTAGAAAACGGGTTCTTTCACCTATAACGGACTTCAAAAATTAACGATTACGTTGACCGTCCATCCACCCACTGGTTAACGTAACTTTCTAGTGAAAACTGAGTTGACAGGCAGGACATCTTTGGTTGAAAGCTTTAACATTATGGATTCTGTTTTATTTTCATATATTTTAAATGAGAGTGATGATGATTCAATTGTGGAAAGGAAGAGAAAAGACATTGACGAACAGTTTTTTTTGTGATGAAACAACGCTTTGTATTTGACGTACGTTAAACATCTGATGTAATCGCCAAAAAGTTACGTCCGTATGATACGATAACCAACCGTTTGATACAACCCGCCCTAAGTGCCTCTTTTTCAAGTTTGTTTATGCGTAGTTGGGCACTTGAAAGTTGAGATTTTGGAGAGAGAGTATTGCAGTGACAGCGGGTAAGAGAAGCAGCTGGTACATTGCTTTTTTTCACTCTCAGTCTTTTTTGACTGTACCTTTGTCAAATATTTGATGAAAATGTTGTGTACAACTTTACATGACTGGTTAAAACTGATGAAAATGTTGAATGATGTCAATGTAATTTGTAAGATATTAGTTTCTTAGCTGCTCCTGTTTCTAAATAAATATGATAAAACAATACGCTCGAGAGTTTGTTTTTTTTTTATTTGGATGTGTGAAATTTCAAAAAATATTTTTTTTTTTATTTATGAAAACTTTATAACATTTGAAACTTTATAAAAACAATATTTTTTGGTTTTTGCTTAATTGCCCTTAAAGAATTGAAAAAAAAAATTAAATGAATGAAATTATTGAATTGAAAGCGGGAATCCCAGGTTCGAATTCTTGTCGGCTGATTCCAGATTTGTATAAAAACAATCAACTTATATCATTCAACAATGATCTTCAATCAAATAAGTTCTTAATTTAGTACAGGTACCTGCCATCATTTACCTACGTAAAAAACATGCAAAATATACTTTCCTAAATAGGAGAAAAATCAAAAACTGGACTTCAGGGCGACTGGTACAATTTCCTATTTAGGTGTTCGAGCCTAACGGCTTGACCCACCTTGAGATTACACCTTACATTCTGTCATCAACAACATGAAGTTCGTTCGATTCAAGCTTCAAATGCGTTGTCACTTGCGTCAACTTCACAGCGTATTGGTTTGGTGTTCGGCGCGGGCTGTTTGTCTCTTCAGTACGCTTTAATATTCTGTCAAGTGAACACGTATCTACAGTAAGGTAATTACTTACTTATATTGGAGTATCGAATTGATACGACTTGTTTCAATTGACGCGTTCAAGTACCGTCAATTGTCGTATGGTTGAAACGACAGAATAGTTGGTGCGTTCATACCGCCACATGTCGTATGGCCCATACGACATAATATAACCCTATGTGGGTAGTTTGAAACCTATTGAGTTCATACGACATGTCGTTTAGAAAATTTGATACGACCGTCATACGACGTCGCATCACTATTATCTACTTAACAAAATTATTTTTCCGAAACGACAGTCGATACGACAGCCTGTCGCATCAACCATACGACGACGTATCAATCTTCTTATACAAAACTATTGTGATACTAAGGTCGCTTCTTATCTTACAGAAAATCATGTCCTACACTACCATGGGGGAACTGGCTGAAAGGCCGTTGTCAACGAACAAAGACTTCTACGAGCGAGTTTTGGATATCATTCGTAAACATTATCCACCCAGTTGGGAATCGTGGGTTGTGAAAGACATTCACATCCAAGAACTTTTCGGGGATACTATCGATCCTGAAATAGAGAAAAAACTCAGGTTTGGGTTACCGACTGTCGACCTCACGTTAGCACATAACCCGCAGAGTAATCGACTCTCAGAACGAACTTATCGCCTCTTGAAACGGCAGCTACTAGACTGGCCTCTTGGAAGAGCCTTAATATACTCTCCACATGTCATCATGGAGAAGATTCACGATAATGCTTACTCTTATAACACTTTCATGGAGACTGTGAAGAGCATAAAACATCTCATTATTTCGAGGCGAGCTGCATCAGGCACTTTAGGTGGCCAAGACGATGAAGAGAGCTGTAGATCACTAAGTGTATCTGTTTCTACACGCCATGATACCCCAACCGAGCGATCTAAACGGCCTAGAGAAGAATCGCCTCAACCAGGTCCTAGCAAGGAACCGCCACAAAAAAGATCTTGTGATGACTGGGCAGAAAAAATAATGACCCAACAACAAACGATGTTTAAGACGATGCTTGAAATTTCCAATCGTCAGGGAGAATCTATTAAATCCTTACAAGAACAATTGTTCAACACACAAAGTTCTCGAAATCAAGAACCAGAATCATTCAATAACTCATTCGCAGACAGTACATCTCAAGAAGATGAAGAAAATCAAACGATTGACACCGAAAAGTCGACCGGTGGGTGGCAACCTCTACCAATGGGAGAACCAAGTGAAGAGGAACTTAAGGAAAGGATTGCAGAGGCTCAGAGGCTTCTCTCACAACTTCAACAACAACCTAGCAATACAACAGTGGAGTTTCAGCCTAATATAACGGAGTCAGAAGCAAAAGTATCTAAAGCTTGCCCAGAGTTAGCCAAATTAGGTGCAGAATGCCAAAGGCTCGGCTCAGAAGCATGGAAAAACATTAAATACAAGGACGTACAGAAAAACTTTCAAGCGACCCCCGCCTTTTGTGCATTAAAAGTTAACCCTCAGCTAGCCCTAGCCACACCTTTCTGGCACAGCGTATCAATGTTGGAAAAATTCGAAAGCACACTGGCAGCCATTAGTCACGGACTCTTACAACAACGCAAAGCATTTCAAGAAGCCTGCCAGAACCTTAACGTAGAAGTCCGAGATCAGCTGAATAAGACCGTACTGGGACACGATACACAGTTTAGGAAAGTATCTGAAAATTTGCTTCAATATACATGTGGAAAGAGAGCTGAAATAATTCAACAAAGAAGAGATCTTTATAAAGCTCCGAACAAAGTAATAAATGAAATATTGCACGATATACCACCCTCTGAAACATATCTCTTTTCAGAGACGAAGCTAGCAGAGGTTGTTAAAGATACTGGAGGTCCACATAAGGTTTTCCCACCCAAAATTAGACGCCCAAATAATAAGTCAAAAACCTCAACAAAGAAGTTTCAAACGAAAAATAGGGACGGAAGAGAAGGATATAATACAAACAGAAGAGACTATAGACGCGAAGAAAAACCTAATTTTCAAAAACATAGAGGATCAAACTTTCATCAAAATAAAAACAAACAAGGAGAAAAGAAAAAAATGACTACTTTCAAGCAGGTCAACTACGCAAAAAGGTTCAGCTGTGGCAACAATTGGGTGCCCCCGAAACTATCTTATCAGTCCTGTCAGGATACCGTATACCCTTTGTAAGCAAGCCTCCGATAAGTATATTGAACAACAGAACACAAAGTCTAGTCTGCAAAGAATCCATAGCGATGGACGAACAAATAGAAAAACTGAAATCGTCAGGGGCAATCATAGAACAGAAATTCGAGAGAGGCTTCATTTCACCCATGTTCCTAAGGAAAAAACCAGACGGAACCCACAGACTGATATTCAACCTGAAACGCCTGAATTTTTTTGTCGACACACCAAAGTTTCACCTTATCAACCTATACAAGATTCCAGGAATCTTAAAGAAACAAGACTACATGTTCAAAATAGATATTTCGCAAGCATATTACCATCTCCCTGTTACAGAAACACATCAACGATCCTCACTCTGTTACACAAGCAGAAATTCTACCATATGACGTGTCTTCCCTTTGGACTGGCAAGCGCACCGTCAATCTTTGCCAAAATAACAGGCTGGGTAGCGCAGTTTCTCAGACAGAAAAATATCAGAACTCTCGTGTACCTAGACGATTTTCTAATCATGCACGAAAATAAATAAATAATAAATAAATAAAATCCCCAGACAATCACACCAACTACATGGCCCCAAAGTAAGCATAGCTTGTGTTATGGGATACCATATAGCGAACTAGGGGGGAACCTAGAATATAAATACATAAATAGATAAACACCCAGACACGGAACATTTTTTTTTTCTAGTTCCGTGCGGGGATCGAACCCGCAACCACTGGCGTCTGAGGCAGATAGGTTTACCTCATCGCCAAAGTGGTCGTCATAATCGAGACATACTACAACAGCAAGGAAAATACGCAATACAAACTTTGGAAGAATTGGGCTGGTGTATCAATTACCAGAAAACCAGCACTACTCCGGAAAAATGCGTGGAATACCTCGGGATTGTATGGGATACAGAAAGAAACGAAAAACGTCTATCAAATGCAAAGATTATGCTGTATCAAAAGTATCTAAAAAGTCTTCAACGAAAAGGTTTTTGGAGCTGGATGGACGCAAAAATACTCCTGGGAAAATTAAACTTTGCCGCCGAGGCTATACCTCTAGGACGGCTGCATTGTCGAGCAATTCAACGGTCGGCAAACAATCTACCCTCATCAGATCGTCACCGGAAAATCCGAATACCAGAACCGGTAATAGAGGAAATATCCTGGTGGACAAAGAATATTCAAAGGAGCTCACAAATTCACTACAAACAACCGTCAATATACATAACAACAGATGCCGCAGATCACGGATGGGGAGCGATTATAAACGATCAGAAGCTATCAGGAACCTGGAACAGCAAGCAAATCAGCTGGCACAGCAATCGCAAAGAATTATGGGCACTATACGAAGTCTTAATGAGGACCACCACAGACTTACAGGGGAAATCGGTAATTTTCCAATCAGACAACAAGACGACTGTCGCTTATATAAACAAAGAGGGGGGGACGAAATCGGCCGCCCTCCTGGGCATCGCCTCAAAAATCCTGCTACTCGCCAACGACTGGAAAATTCACCTGAAAGGGAGGTACTTACCTGGAAAATTCAACGGGATCGCGGACAGTCTCTCCCGGGGCAACGCTCTTCCGGAATGGCAACTGTCAAAGCATGCCCTGAACCAAATCTTTCGCGAATGGGGCACACCTCACGTCGACCTTTTTGCCTCAAAAAGTTCAGCAGTGATTCATCCTTATGTAAGCGAAGATGTGCGAGATCGTCAAAGCCTATTCACGGACGCCTTCAGTCGGCCTTGGAACTTCCAACTAGGTTGGATGTTCCCACCACCAGCACTCATCCCCAGGGTAATTCAACATCTAAAGAGCAGCACAGGCTACTACCTACTGATCGCCCCCAATTGGGAGAAAGCTCACTGGCGACCAGAATTGGAGCCAATAGCAGTATACCCTCCTGCCCAGATTCACAACCTCAGGGAAAATCTAACAGATCTGAGAACAGGCAAACCACCTCCGGAAGTAGACAGCATGACATTGGAGGTTTGGAAGGTTCGTGCTGGAATGACTTACTACAAGGATGGTCAGAAGAACACGTAAATCTAGTACAAGCATCGTGGAGAGCTTCAACTCTTAAAACATATAGACCTGCCTGGAAGAAATGGGTAACTTGGAGCGAGAAAAACCAGACTTCAATTAAAAAACCAAGTCCTAGCACTTTAGCAAAATTCCTGTGCTACTTGTACACGGACAAAAACCTAGCACTAAGTACAATTCTTGTCCACAAATCCGTAGTGTGCACCCTCTGTGACCCTGAGATAAGTGAACACCTAGCAGGTCACCCGCTTATCAAGCATGTACTTAAAGGTATCGCAGCAAAGAAACCACCGCAACGCACACGCTTACCCATCTGGAGTGTAAGCGACCTACTATCATGGATAAATGGCAGTGAAATTAACTATGAAAGCCTATTTCAAATTTCTAGACACGTGGCGATTCTCCTTCTGCTAGCTACTGGTAGAAGAATTCATGATTTAACTCTTTTAGACATAAGAGAAGAATATTATGAGGACAACGACGACACTATGAGATTCTGGCCAATACATGGCAGCAAAACTGATTCTTCAACTTATATCCAAAGTGGCTGGGAAATCAAATCATACCCGAATCAAAAACTTGATATAATATACTGGACTAGACGACTCATCGAGGTTTCAGAAACCAGAAGAGGTAATCTCACGAGATTATTTTTGACAACCCGGGGTACAGCCAAACCTGCATCGAGGACCGTCATCGGGGGCTGGATACGCACATTATTTAAAGAAGCTAAGATTATTGCGCCACCAGGTAGTTGCCGCGCAGCTGTTGCCTCAGATAATTTCATCAACCAACGAATGGATCTAGATGATGTCTTAAAAAAGGGAAATTGGAAGAGAAGTGAGACATTCCAAAAATTTTATTGCAAGGAAATTAATCCTCGCCCTAAAAATGAGACCATTTCCATATCAAAAAATTTTAGTCCATGTTGATTGTTCAAATTCTGTTGATTATTGTTTAATTAGCTATTTAGGTACCCACTTATGTTTTCGTTTTGAGAAGTTTATATATTTGTTTTGATTGAAACCTTTAATCAATATACTATTTGTTTTTCATCATATCAGAATCTTTTAGTCCATACAAAACCTATGTCACAGTACACTATAGCTTGGTGTTCAACGCCGGCAGATAATAAACACGTCTCAAGGTGGGTCAAGCCGTTAGGCTCGAACACCTAAATAGCGGCGTTTTCCCCCCGAAGGGAAGAAAACGCTTATTTAGGTTTCAGCCGTTAGGCTTGACCCACCCAAAATATCATGCCTTGCCGGCTCAAATTTTCGTACTGAAGAGACAAACAGCCCGCGCCGAACACCAAACCAATACGCTGTGAAGTTGACGCAAGTGACAACGCATTTGAAGCTTGAATCGAACGAACTTCATGTTGTTGATGACAGAATGTAAGGTGTAATCTCAAGGTGGGTCAAGCCTAACGGCTGAAACCTAAATAAGCGTTTTCTTCCCTTCGGGGGGAAAACGCCGCTATTTAAACGTTAAACTGTTCGTATTTCAAAAGTACTGTTTCCTCGTTTTTGTTAGTTTTTAAGTCAAAGACTCGAGCGCTGGAATGTCTAAAATCGCCCTCAGGAGTTTTGAAAATTGTCATGTTTTGAGAAACTAATGCTCGTATTACAGAACGAGACTTAATACTCGTTTCACGTAAGCGTTGTTCACCAGCTGATTCTTGACTTGAGCTTTAGTCTTATTACAAAACAATTATCAAAACCAGATTACCTGAAACTAGTTTCAAATATCTGACTCAGTTGATACTGGGTTTTCTTTGAAAAAAATTTGTTTCCCATTACATTTAAAAACAAAAACTAATGGTCTGTTACGTTATACGCAACGTTTAGATTATAATGTCTTATAAATTGCGTTAAATTCTATATGATATATGACAAAATTGCCAATGTTTTGAATTATTTATCTGTTTTACGATAGAAGCAGTACCGTTAAATTATAACTGTCGCTTCTTTTTACTATGAAAATATATTTATATTTATCACTCAAAAATAATACGAAACGTAAAAGCTAAATGTAATGTTACCAACTACTAAGTAAAGTCACTTAAAATTATAAATTCCAATATAGTTTTTATTTACGAAAAGCAAGTTCAAACTTGTTTTAAAAAGTTCAAAGTTGTTATAAAAATATTATCGTAATGATCAATATCACTGAAAGGATCTATTGTAGTTAATACAGATCACTATTAAAGAAGGCACGAATCGCGTACCTATCTAGTTTTTCTCTAAGCCACAGTTCACAACATCAAAAACTTATTTTGAAGTACGCTCAAGTATGGTAGACAGCACACTCAAGTGAATACAGTTGTGAAACTAGTTTCAATCATTGGCATATGCTTAAGTAAAGTTCTATAATAAGCGTGAACACAGTTCAAATCATTTAGTACTCAAGTGATATCTGATCATTGAATCTAGTATTAGGCAACGTTTTGTAATAAAGAAAGTACTGTTCTGTAATACGACCATAACTCTTCAGTCTAGACTACTGACGGTCATAAAGTGCCTACTTTGAAATGAAAAACAAAACATCTCCACTAAAGCAAGGCATCAACAACTGAAGGTAATATTTCATATAAAATGGAAGGAAATGTACTTCTATTTACTAGCACCTATATTGTTCGACGTTATGTATTAGATTATTCTATGTACTTAGTGTTAGACGCTAACAGTTATCTAGATAATTATGTTATTTTTTAATCTTGAATCCTATACTTGGCTTACTGGTTATTTCTTGTTTCTATGATTTGTAACAAAGCATTATAAGGTTTTCAAGTTTTTCTTTTCATTTCAAGGTTTGATGGAAAATTGTATACAACATTCTATTACACATAATAATTTAGGAATTATTTCATATTGTATGATATTTTAAAGACTTTAACTTATACTTTACGATATTGTTAAGTTCAAATATTAAAGTTAAAGCAAAATAAATCAATAGTGTAGATAAAAATACTTATAAGAACGTATTTTTGTCAATCAATTAACCTTAACGCCCAATGGTTATGTATTGCTAACTATGTCCGGAATGTATGCGCGGCTGTTATTAACAGCCATTACATTTTACGAGATTGCATAGCATGTTTCTCATAAGAAAGTAAACATGTAAGGGTAATGCCTTGATCGAAGATGCATAAGATGAATATGTCTCCGTAAATCTATAAATTTACTTGGAAATTTATAAACTTCCGTAGGATTCGGAGACGGGAGTCAATTTGTATAGGTAGGTTGCATATAGACCTCATGTGCGCGAGCCGAGCGAGCGAAGCAAGCGGTGCCGCGGCAGCGGCCGGTGAAGCGCCATAAACCATTAGTGTTGACAAACCAATTTTTGTAATTGTTTTTCTACTTAACCAATCAGCGAGCAGTGTATTATTTTCCGTATTAAAAACAACGTAAAATAAAAATATCTGCTCCGATCGTTCGAACCGTTTAAAATCCTACGAATGGATATCCGTAAGTTTATAAATTTACCACGAGACGTCGCAAATTGATAAATTTGCGAAAATATGAGCGTAAATAATAAAATTTATCTCTCATTCAGAATCTTACGGAAGTTTATAAATTTATAAACTTACGATCCTTATTATTTTCCGGGAACAAATACATAACACCTTACAAATAAGGATAAAATTATGATCTTACCCATATTTGGCCAAGATTTTGATGTAATGAATGGAAATATATCGATTTTGTTAGTTTATTTTCAGAAATTATAATCATGGACGAAATTACCATCATTCAAAAGTCAAATATATCATAGAAGTAGCCAAAACTTATAGTTAAGTTTCTTTGCTAATTCTGGGACTCAAAACGTATGGGATATAGGACTATCATGTGTCCTACTGTCACCGCCCTTCCTTCCAGAACGAAACCCTTACTCATAACTTAACCACAAAACATTTTGCCAATAAAAAGTCGAACTAAGCGCTTTGACAGTTCCTTTTTGATACGGGTCGCCAAGGTTTGGAATGAACTGCCTGCGTCTATCTTCCCTGACCAGTATAGTCCTAGTACTTTTAAGCGTCGAGTGAATAGGTTTCTCGTGGATGGACGTGTACCACCTTAGTCTTCATGTTCACTTAACATCAGGTGTCATGGAAGACAAACGTCCCATCCAAATTTTATATAAAAAAAAAACACCTGATTCTATCAATTGTAAACTTTGTCACTGCCACAACTTAAACGATTCAAATGTCACACCATATCAAGGATTTGCTGCAAATACCGGCTCAATATTATAAACCTAGTTCTGAGGCCAGACTTAAAAGCCTGCATTTTATAATTAAACCTACAATATAACCACAACACAGGGAATATTAGTGTGGGGGCTAGTGTGCTCAAATAGTTCAAAAACATTACTTATTTTATTGTAACTAGTTATTTGAATTAATTGAAACATCAATCCTTCCTGGAGAAGTTGTTTTAAGCTAAAATCTCTCTGGAGTCTATTCAGGTATTACACGGATGCCAATAGCTTCATCCAGTGATACTAGATCTTTTCTAGCAGGCCTTTGTTCTCACTTAAATCGGATTACGTTAATAATAAGATGTGATTATAATATAATTACTACAGTAATCACGCAATATTATATATTATATTGTGGAAGTATTAATTAAACATTACATCATAAATATATGGTAATAATATAGACGATATAACAAGACGACGAAGGCCACTGTTTCAATGTCTTTATTTGCGGCTATCTAATTTTTTTTAAATTTATTATTTCCCCAGACAATCACAAAAACTACATGGCCTCAAAGTAAGCATAGCTTGTGTTATGGGATACCATGTAGCGAACTAGGGGGGGACCTAGAATATAAATACATATATAAATAAACACCCAGACACGAAACATTTTTTTTTCTTGTTCCGTGCGGGAATTGAACCCGCAACAACTGGCGTCTGAGGCAGATAGGTTCACCCCATTGCCAAAGCCTTCGTCTTTCTATATTCTAATTGAATCGGGAAGACCCTAAGATAAAGCTGTGGTTTAACGTCATCGTTTCTCAGTTGTTTCTAAAGCACAGAAGATTGTTTCTTCCCTCACTTCTAAATATAAGACTTGAAAACTTCACTTCAAATAGAGACATCACGGATAAAGACCGCCATTTCAAAAGCGCACAAAACGGTTTACCAAAAAAAAATGTCTGCTAAAACTCTTTTAAGCTAGCTGCAAATAAAAGTTAAGCTGCAAAAGTTGTTAAATTCAAATAATTTTTAAACTGTTACGTAAAAATTTCCTTCGTTTTAAATACTTTGTATGCCGCGGATTGCTGCAAGTTTAGACTCAGACCCATTTGGCATAGCGACTTGATGTTTATTTTATTGTGCCATTAAGAGACGTAACGATGGCAACAGATGGAAAAGATATTGTGTGCAATAAAAAATATGGCATTTTTTATTTTTTTTAAGAAAGTACCCACGCACTTTATGGTTCTTCTGCTGTAAGTAGGTACGTGGTTAAATCAAGTGGTTGCTAGGTGATGTATGTTCTTAACATGCTGCCTTTTACCCGAGTGCGGAAAAAAGGAAAAAGGAAAAAGCAAAAAAGAGGTTTATGATTTTGACCTGTATGTATGTATGGAAGTTCATCTTTTCCCTCAGAAATTCTAAACTAGTTATCATAATTGGACAAATGATGTGTCGTTGGAAGCCTCTTTACTGTCCGCTGGTTATAGGCTATATAGAATTACGTTCAGTTGACTACAGCGCCCTCGAGGAGACGTAAAGTGAAGCACTAAAAAAAAATCTTTATGGTTTCGTGTGGGGTATCAAATGAAAGAACATTGTGAGCACAGCTCAAATACATAAAAATATTACTCAAAAATAAGTAAAATAATTGTTACTTATAGTATAGAATTAAAAAAAAATTTGGATTGTTTCGTGTGGGGTACCAAATAAAAGAACTTCCTTAGCACATTTCAAATATGTAAACACTATTACTCCAATATAAGTAAAAAAAAACAAAGTTTAAAAACTAAAACCCGACTACTAAAGACACGCTCTAAAAAGTATGAAACAAGAATATAGTATCCGCTGAAATATTAATGTATTCACGTCATATTCATAGATATATGTTCAAAGGATAGCCGTGGTCGTATGCTACCTTTTATTCAAAACAGATTCATTTTAATTATAAAAAAAATTTAATCGATCACGGCTGCCCTTTGAACATATCCCTATCAAAATAACGTAAATACATAAACATTTCAGCGGACCTTATATTCTTGTTTCATACCCGACTACTGTAGAGCGTGTCTACAGTAGTCGGGTTTTAGTTCTTAAACTTTATTTTAGGTATTAGCCATCATAAGAATCAGAAATTAACATAGGAAATGTTGTCGTTATGAGAATTACTAGTGCTAATCTAGAATATCGTTGAAACCTAATTTCATCCTAGTTTGGCATTTTTTATAACAAATGTTCAAGACATTCATCATTCGTACCACATTTTCTAATGTATGATATTGAACATAATTCAAAGAAACAAATGCAGTGTAACTACCAAACTAATAACCCGATTTGAATGCGGCTTATATTCAAAGCCCTGTCTATCAACGTTTAAAAAAATGAACTTAAATAGGTTCAAAAGTTTAGGAGCAACGATGCAGCAGACAGATTCAAGACATCCATTACATCCATAGTGGTTTAAAATATTGCTGATACATGCGTTTCTCTGTTTAAATGTTTACCGGTGACATCGAACAGACCCGATAAATGGGACCACCAAATTGCCACATCTGGGCATTTAGTTCCTCCATTTCAAAACGCAATCATTCACTCACACATAGTCGATACAACTAGTGCACTAAAGAACAAATACATCATAAGTTGATTAGTAACTTACCTGTAACTTCACACGCACTTCACAATCACTGCTTGTATATTCACGAAAATATGATCAAGACTACCAAAGAAATCATATAACTTCAAATTGCGCAAACCTACAGTCACAAGTATTTGTTTACAGGCACCTCTGAGCGGCTTGTGCGCACGAAAGCTGGGTTGTTAGCGAAAATAGATACGCTACACGGTTTAACGCAGGTATACGGTT
Organism: Stenoptilia bipunctidactyla; assembly: GCA_944452665.1. Taxonomy (NCBI): domain Eukaryota; kingdom Metazoa; phylum Arthropoda; class Insecta; order Lepidoptera; family Pterophoridae; genus Stenoptilia; species Stenoptilia bipunctidactyla. The sequence continues at coordinate 8,472,341 of OX101739.1, forward strand.
TAACACAGGTTTCCCTACTTTCATTTTATGAAACTTCAAATTTTACTTTCACCTTTGATTTAATTTTAACCTTTGAATATACTATGATGTTTTTAAATAAATGAAAAATGTGATAAATAAAAATTACCTATAAAAGCTATACCATACGATGGAGCTCCGTTAGCAATATAACGTAAAAACAAAAATGTGGTAAGTAATTTCGAGGCGTACCGCCAGGTCCGGTAGCTCAGTGGAAGAGCACTCGTCCGGCAAACGAGAGGTCCCAGGTTCGAATCCTGGTCGGGTAATTTTTATTTATCACATTTTTCATTTATTTAAGAATAATTGAGCATTTTAAATGCAAAAACTTAAAAACATTATACTATGATGTTATTACAATTTCTATGCCTTGTTTATGTTCGGTGTAAGCTTTAATTGTCTGAAATAAATAATTTTTATTTTATATTTATTTGTTACTGCCCCGACGGTATTTCGGTTTGCGTACAAATGTTTTCATCAACTGCATTGGACAGAAAAGCTCTGAAATCAAGCTAAGAAGCTTTCTTTGTGATTTTAAGCATTTTCAAAATCTCTTGATACGCAACCTCATATATATGGTAATGAAATCGCTAACAAATCACATACTTAAAAATTTTTGACCATCGAATCATTCAAACTAAGTAATTTTGTTCCCTTTTAGAGTTGTTCCTAATTAGAGTGACCTTTAGAATCTTTATAATCTCATACTACGCAACCACGAATCTACGGTAATATGATCATTATGAACAATATTTTTCAACCGACTTCCATAAAAAGAGTAGGTTCTCAATTCGTCTGTATGTTTTTTTTGTGTCTTTGTTACACGATATTTCGAACAATTATGAATTGATTTTGAAAATTTTCATATGATAGAGGATACTTCATAGTTGGTCCCATTTAAATTTCATCGAAATCGGTTGAGTACTTCATTGAAAATTTCAAACTTTTGAAAAAATATGTATGATTTCGGAGAATGTTTACATTGATGACATTCTCATTATTTCTGTTGTCTTATTTATGTAATCAACGAATGCAGAGCACTAAAAAACCGACTTCACGTCAAAACTTTGGCTGAAGTCGTCAAGGTAAACGATCTCCGAATTCATACATATATGAAAAAAAAAAACAAATTTTTCATGTAGTACGCAATTGATTTTGATGAAAATATGGGACTTCACATTTCCTCTATCATATTAAAGAATCATCAAAATCAGTTCACCCAGTCAAAAGTTATGAGGTAACAAACTTAAAAAAAAAACATACAGACGAAGACGAAAAGAGGTCGGAAAGAAAAGTTATTCTATCGCCACTTTTGCTGTTTTGAAAACGTTTGTTTAAAGTCTAAGCATTTTTTAATCTGTTCATACAAAAGATTGTATTTAAAATATCCTTCATTGCCACTATTTTGTGCTTGTTTTAAGATCAAAGTCTTTCCCGTCAGAGTTCTGTTAAATATATTAAATTATTAACTAAACTTTTGCTAGACAATGGAAAGTTTTAATTTAGAAAGTGTCACGGAATATTTAAATATCCATGATTAAAAAGTCAAAAATTTATGTTAACATATTTTAATGAAAGTTTCATGTTCTTGATGATTGTATATTTTTCCTGAATAATCTTGATAGATAATTTAGTTTAAGCCCTGAAGACTTATGACATCACCATTCTAAGTAAACATAATTAAGTTTCTTTGCCTGAAATAGGTTTTAATTTTATTAGTAGCTTTCTGTTCATGTAATTATAATCAATGTCAAAATATAATTCGTTTCTCATATACCTACTTGAAATAAGACACAATATCTACAAATTGAAATTAATTTATAAATATACAGGGTTACTTTAATATTCTTAGATAACTTTTTTTTTCTTTGTCCTCAATTTTATTTAAGTTACGTAAGTAAGTGAAAGATTCTCAAACTCAAACTCAAATATTGTTTATTTCGTAAGTATTTAAATACATTTGAAATAAGTCAAACAATTTACAAATTGATCTGAATCTACCACCACTTCGGAAAGTTGATCTGTTGAGAAGAAGTGACAAGAAACTCTAAAGCTTTTAAAAATAAGAGAGAAAAATAAAGTCAAAAGTGCAAGCACACTGGTTTAGGAAAAAGCTGTCTCTTCATAAAATCCTACTGAAATACGCTGATTCGCCGTCTGACCGGTAGTTTTCGGCGACAGTGTGATAAGTACGGGGTGGTATTTGGCGGCAGGGTGGTATTTGACGGCAGATTAGTCGCCGGGGCTAAAGGGCTGTTCGAAGTCGACTTAAGGATGATCAATCATGCATGAATTCCGACAGCTTTTGTGTGGCCTATTTTTGTTTAAAACACCTATTCCTATTCAAAAAAGCATACTATTTAATATTATATTTGAATAAATGTTAATATCGAAGGCCTAAAATGTCGCTAAAACTAATTTGCTGAACTTTTTTTTTTTTTTTTTATAAGTGACTAAACCCGCGTTTGACCTCAATCGCACCTGATGGTAAGTGACGATGAGGCTTAAAACTAAAAAAAACTTAAAACTACATACATACATACATAACTTCACGCCTGTATCCCTTATGGGGTAGGCAGAACACCAGAGCTCATAAGACCATCTGATGTCACGTTTGACTTAGGAGGTATTATAATGATGGATAGAGACTATTGCAGTGACAGGGGGTCAGCCTATCGCCCGCAAAACACGCCAATAAAACCTCTGTCCATTAACTGACTTTTACAGTATGCCCGGGAAGAGAAGCAGCTGGTACATTCTATGTTTTTCTTTCGCTCCCAGACCAGCGTGGAAGTTTAAAACTATTATTTCTATTAAAAAGAGCCCTGTCAATATTTTATTTATAATTTCATCGCATTGAAGTTTCTGAAATATCCGTTTAAATTGGAAATCCTATAATGAATTTTCAGGAAACTACGTATTCAACATGAATATGTAGTTTTTTATTCTATAGATATTTCTGGTAAATTTCTGTACTAATAATTTTTTCGCTTCTTTGTGGTGTAATTTCCCGAGTAATTAGCTTTTTAATTATTTTATTTTAATAAATTATTATTTATTATATTATATTTTTGTTATTTTACTCTACTCCGGAACAAGAATTTACTACGGCGGCGAAGTGTTTGTTTGTTTTTGAATAATATCTAAAGTATAATGTTGTCCTGAGTTTTTGAGTTTTTTCAGTATATTGAATGGGTACAATACGTTTTTACTCGGATTTTACCGCATTTGAAACGGGTAACCAAAGCGTGCAATGAACCTGCATTTATTTAATGGTCCTGGTATATAAGAGTTTCAAATGTATGTCTGTTGAGTAAGTCTGCATGATTACTTTCCACCAATCCTTTTTAAATAAAAAAATATTCATTGAAACCGCCTTAGGCGAACGTATGCCAATCAAATTGGCGACATTCTTCCCTAGTGAAAACTACCCATAGTGAAAAGATGAAAGGCGGTCATGTATGAAAAGATTGATGAACGTGGAAGTAACGAAACAGGTATGTCTGGATCGTATCAATTGGTGTTCCCTTGTCTCTGCCTACCCAAAGGGAGACAGGCATGAGGTTATGTATGTACAGTCACGTGCAATAAGATGTATACATTTTCATTTGAATTTGAACCTTATCACAACCGAATAAGTTACGAAGTGTGCAAATCTTAGCGCACATGACTGTACGTACTATACTATACTTTAACTTAAGCCTAATAAAATTGGCTTAGAACGGCCCTAACATCTCTGGATACGCGTGTCATAAAACGCGTCGGTTCTATCCGAGTCACCCTAGCTTGGTGATAGGACTTTCAGGACATTCAGGGTCCGTCTGGCTAACGAGCATCCTTCATCTTAAATCTGCCGTGACATAACACGGCCGGCTGGTGTAGCGGTAACATACATTGCCTTCTATGCCAGAGGTCCTGGGTTCGAATCCCGGCGGCGGTGGATATTTGTGTGATACAGAGATATTAGCCGTCAAGTCATGGATGTTTATATGTTTATTTAAGTTTATTCTAATAAAAAATATGTATTTATTGAATATGTATGTGTATATATTTCTTAAGTATATCAGTTATCCAGTTTCCATAGCACAAGTTCTTTAAGAAACTTAATTTGGGCTAGATAATGTTGTGTGAGTGTTAGAAATATTTATATTTATAACACCACTCTGGCGGTGCTGTTGTCCAGTTGTGTTGTCCAGTTATGCTATCTAGTTATTTTGTCCAGTTATGTTGTCCAGTTAGGGACTTTTGACAGATTCCGTGGTGTATTGGTCTAGACGCTACTACGCCAATCGTGTGGTCGCGGGTTCGATTCCCGCACTGTACAAGAAAAAAAATCCGTGTCTGAGCATTATAGTAAAAAACGAACGTGCTGGTTAAAGTTCGGCCTTCTTGAATTTTTGAGTAAAATTTTTTCAAAGCCCAAAAACTTTTTTAACTTTCGTGAAAAATCTCATCTCTTAAACTAGAGAAACTCTTAAACGTAGAGCCACGGGTAAGACCTTTTGACGCAGGATTTTTTCTGATTCTCAATATGAAATAAATAAAAATATATGATTTGTAGGTTCGCTTTTTACCGTCAATATGTGTACTTATATTCTATGCTTCCCATAGTTTGCTACATGGCATTTCATAACACAAGCTTTGGTTACTTTGAGACCGTGCAGTTGGTGTGATTTTCTGGGTTTTTTTTATATATTGGTGGTTTGTGAAGAACCAGTTTCTTCCCTATTATGTGTCAACCTCACCTCACTTTCACCTACCATCAGGTCAGATAAAATTCAAAGGCTGATTTAGCCACTGACAAAAACAACTTTATATGGCAGACAACTGAACGGAAAATTGCAAATCACATTCATTGAAAGGATGATAATGGCTGTTACTCATTCACGATAACAAAATGACTTTGAAGTTTCCACAAAGACTCTGAACACTAGTATGTCACAGTATGAAAAAACATAGACTACGTGCAGTTATTATTTTAATATCAGGTTGTTTTTTTTATAACTTTTGAGATTCAAACAAATGCTCAATTAAAGATTTAGCGAAAAGTAGGCTTTGTCTCAACGCGATTAAATTTCAAATTCATTTTGAATTTTTTTATCTCAGACCTTTTTCAATTCAAAGTTAACTCATGTAATATCTTAATATTTTTTAAGTTTTTGCATTTAAAATGCTCAATTATTCTTAAATAAATGAAAATGTGATAAATAAAAATTAACTGACCATGATTCGAACCTGGGGCCTCTCGTTTGCTGGACGAGTGCTCTTCCACTGAACTACTGGGGCCTGGTGGTACGCCTCGTAATTACTAACCACATTTTTGTTTTTACGTTAGATTCCTAACGTAGTTTCATCTTATGTTATAGCTTTGCAGCTAAGACCACCTGAGACCAATTTCTTTACAGAAATTGTGAATCCCAGTTAAAGTGAAGCATTGCATTTTTTATTTATCACACTTTTCATTTATTCATGTAATATCTTTTTCAACAAATAATCCAAAATACTTTTAAAATTGATCCCAGATTAGGAGTTTATTTAAATAATCCCTTCAGCTTTTGATATTAGCAAGGATTAATTTAAACGCCGCTTTAACATAAAATCAAAATGTAAACCTGCACCCGTAGCGTCTAATATTACACAGATTTATTGGTTCGGACATTGACAAATACATACATTGGTCAAAGCGGAATGTGGCCAATTTGTTACAGCCTAGTGTAATATATCGTGCGTGGGACTAACGATTTGCATATTTACATAAGCGGAGATAAAACGATAAGGTTGCATGAAGATAGTAGTTTTATTATGATTTGATTAATGTTGGGTTTTGGAGATAAATGTAAAAGCTTTCGGGATGGTTTTTGGTCATTAAAGTCACCATTTAGTGTGGATATGAAACAAATTACTATTATTATTTTCGAAATACGATTTTATATTGTTGGGGCTCTGATAGCTGATTATTTTCTACGATCCAGACAACATTGATTAATCTTTTCATACATGATTTCCGGTTACGGGTACTTTAAACTAGGCCCTATTTAGTCGTCGTGGCGCCATGGTTACTGTGTGTATCAAACGATATCACAGGTTAAGCAACGTTCGGCGCGGCCGGTACTTGGATGGGTGACCGCCAACCATTCATTTCTCACGGCGACTTCCATGCTTCGGAGGGCACATTAAGCGGTCGGTCCCGGGTGCTGTATACTTGAATACAGCAGTCATTAGGGTATGTCAGAAGCCATTTTCGGCACCCTGAAAATTCTGACATCCACCACCCAGCACTGAGCAAGCTTGGTGGATTATGGCCTATCTATACCTCCTCGTCACCCAGGGGAGAGTTTGAAATGAGCTCACTGCGAGAGTTGTGATGATGATGATGATTTAAGAACGTCGCCAAATTGATCGGCATACGTTCGCCTAGGGCAGCCACTTCCGAAAACATCATCCATTCTTGCTCTGTGCCCATCTTTCGTAAATCTACTTTTACTCATCCTTTCCAAATGTCTGAACCATACCCCTTTCAATCATAATTTTCTGAAAGATGAAAAAAAGAACTAAGCACACAATGTTGTATAAAAATATTAATGTGGAATAATGTATGAACAACCACGGTAATGTCGAGGTTCTACATTCAAAGTCTGTTATGTATAATTATTCATCTAAAATTATACATAACAGACTTGAACTCTCTCTACAGCAGATCAATAATATGGTCAATATGATGGTACGATTTTTATTTGAAAAATCAAAGGACTGACATCTCTCGTCAGAAAACTGTGATCCTGGATACCAACGACATTATTGGCGGTAATTTTTTTGGTTCCTAATTCAAATTTATACAAATTCCTGCAAAGTATTATAGTATCTATATATTTCGTTCAAGAATCTCCGAATGAATGCAAATACAATGGGGTTATAACGTAAGAAGGTTGAGGCCAAGCCTTTTTCGGTATTTTGGTATAATCTGCCTACAAAGCGTAACTTTTTTTGGAAAATATTCAAAGAGACTTGTTTGAAGGTTACGTGTTTCAGAGAACCATCGCTTTTTGTAGTTTTTTTATATTCAAAGTAAGCAAACCTAGATGAAACTTAAGTTCTTTTTTATTGAAGTATTTCATGTGACCTGTTTAAGAATAATCGAGTTATCTAATTATTTAACATACATAACTTCACGCCTGTATCCCTTACGGGGTAGGTAGAACACCAGAGGTTATAAAACCATGTGATGTCACGTTTGACAAATTGGGAGGTGTTGTAATGGTGGATAGAGACTATAGAGGGTCAGCCTATCACCCACAAAAAACCTCCAATGAAACCTCTGCCCCTAACTGACTTTTATAGTTTGCCCGGGAAGAGAAGCAGCTGGCACATTCTATGTTTTTCCTTTGCTCCCAGTCCAGCATGGAAGATTTATCTAATTATTTCATGCTTGTAAAACAAAAACAATTGATCCTCTTCCTGGGCGATGAGGAGGTTTCGACCGTAAATCAATGAGCTAGGCTAGTGCTGGGTAGTGGACGTCAAAACTTTGCAGGGCGCTGAAAGGACTTCCAACATTTATATGCGAAAATGTTTAAATGGTGTGTAGTTTTATTGTTATGATTTTTAGATTTAATTCACTGTATGTTTTCCAAATAAAATAAAATAAAACATACTGTGACTTAGTAGTTACTTAGGTGCAATATGGTGAAAAACGATTTTGAAAATGTCAATGTGTTAAACAACTTTTGTAGCTGACTGTACCTATTATGCATAATGTCCTGCACAAATACATAAAACTGTTTCGTTTTTAAACTTTTATTATCTAAACAGTACCGGTTTTTATACATGATTAAAATGAATTGAAATATAATTAACACTAAATTAGCTTTACTTTTATTGCAATCTATATCTATGAATCGCATTCAACGCATGCACATTTATTGAAACGATTTTTTTTTCACTTAATATAAAGAAAAAACTTATTCCTTTACAAAACAGGAAAACCAGACTACAAAATAAATAAATTTAACCTCGAAACAATTACATTGATATTATTTGTTTACAATACAGAAGTAGCTCTCCAATTTCAGATTTAACATATTTCAATGATTTACCAACCGCTATCAGCGAATAAAATCAAAAGTAAATTGTGTGGAAAGATACAATCTCATCGTGTTGCAATGTAACTACCAAAACTGTTCGCTATTTGAACATAATATTTTTAAAAAGAGAACACCAAAAGTTATTGTTGCGTTCAAAATGGGAATAAATGTGTTGTTTTTTTTTATTCTACTTTTGAATATTGTGAGTGGACTCGATACAGGTATGTTTTTATTTAATTTTTTTAGATTTAGTTATTATGGTTTAAAATCTTATTTGATGGTTCGAAATAATCTGATAATAGAGTGGATAAAATTGTATCCCCTATTGCATGATATGTTTAAAAATCTTTTAGCTCAAACTAAATTTTACTGAGAACTTATATTGCAAAGATCACGTATAAATAACTTTTAGAAAGAAATAAAATTAAAATCAGATTTTAAACAGAAATATTTGAAGAAGACCAAAATAATAAAAGGAAACTTATGAATTTAGAATGAAAATTCTACTTTCTGGGGATTTTATTTATTATTTAATTTAAATATAGTTGCCAGTACTATGATCCGAACCCGAGAAGTCTGATTTAAAAGGAAGCGTAAAAATCATTTACCAAACCTATAAATTATCTGACTAGAATCAGAATTAAATCCGTTTTCGAATTGCGCTAAAATACAACGTAAGTCTGGACTTTGATATATAAACAAAAAAATACTATAAAGATGTAGAAGAATATGATAAACATTAAATATAATTAAAAAAATAAACTTTAACAAAACCAACCATCGACGCTTTTGAAATAACATTTTTATAAAGCAATCAACAGTTAACAAATCAAAACAATATCGCGGAATATACAAAAAAAAAAAACGAAATAAAAACTCTTTCCATTTTTGAACTTTTTAAAATGAAATAAAACAATAAATGCCAGCTTCTAAATTCAAAACGGTAAGGTCGTCCGAGTGAAATCCATCGGCTCTTTAGTAAATCCTACTTAACAGGACACTCTAAACAAAAATGAATTAAAGGACCAAAGGACCAAAGAATTGCAAATTCGATTTGCTTCTCTAATACCTTATTCAGTGAAGGCAGTGCTATTTGTTGACTCGATTTTTTTCCCGCCTTTTAAATCCCTGTGGAAAAGTGCAATTGCTAGTGTGAAAGATTTAGTTCTAAATTCAATTTTGTGTTATTTTTAAAGTTTAAATAAGGAACGTGAAAAGAGTTGGCAGTACTTTGACAGTCTTTTTTGGATTTTTGTTTGGAATCTTTTTATTATTTTTGGTGAAGAAAAACAAGTCAATTTAAACTGAAAGCTCGTGATTTATTTGTGTAGGTACAAATATTTTATAAAAGAGAAAATTTACTTCAAGCGAAGTTACTTTCAAGATACATAATAGAAAACAATCAAACTCTTTTATTATTATCTTATTTTATTGGGACAAAACATTCGATATTTTGCTCATTTACGTAGTTAATTGAAACTTTAAGAGTATATAAGTCACCGTCGTTTTGTCCGAAATTTATAAAAAGCTACTGTCCTAATATCCTTATTTGGTTAGACTTCTAATAAAATAACTCAGTTAACTAAGTCTTATTGAATTTCGTATTAGCGCGGTTTCACCCATAAAACTTAAAAGCCTGTATGCGTATATGAATCAAATAAACAGTATAAACTCACTTTAAATAAAACACTTTTTAACCGGATTTATCGCGTATATTTAAATTTTAAATTTTGACTCGACGTTTCGGTGTCTTTGCAGACCCCGTGGTCACGAGCGACTGAAGTGTTTTAAAAAGTGTTTTATTTAATAGTATGAATCGCGAAAACTTAAGATAATATTATAAACTCACTTCCCCAAAAATGAGGCGAAAATAGAAAAGCAAGCGAGTGTGATGTTGTAAATGTTAATTTTTTTTATTTTATGACTAGATATTATTATTTTCTAATATCATACAGTCTAATATTATTGTTGACGGCCTCTGTACTCCTGCCCTAGTGCATCAACGTCGAGTTTTCGGCTACGGCACAAGAGGTCCCGCTGCCTTATCACGTAACTTGCAAGAGCAAAGCGATGGCATGAATTGAGCAAGATTCGCTAAAAAAAACTAATTCGTATTACGTTATAGCAAAAACAAAGCCATAGCAATCCGACGACTGTGCTGCCTCTATCGTACAATCGTTGTACTAAAAGTGCATATAATCCCTTTGACTTTCATACTTTTCGTGTGTACTTTTCTGCGAAATTTTAAAAGCAAACATTTTTAAAAGTTTCACATTTTTCCACTATCAATTTTGACACCTCATTCGCTCGTGATCACGGGGTCTGCAAAGATACCGAAACGTCGAGTTAAAGTGTAAAATATAAATTATACGCGATTAATCCAGTTAAAATAGTAGTTTATGAAACCGTCACATAATACCTAGTTATGTGCAGTTTCATACACTACTTTATCTAATCTCATACACTGAAGATATTTATTCCCACCATTATCGCACATGCGCCAAAACGCGCCGCGCGGCCACAGAATGTAACGTAGGGCGGCGCTCGCAGGACACAGATAAAAAAAATGAAATCTATGGTCTGTTATCTGTATCGAAATGAAAAAAAAAATATATTATAACATTGTATTGTTCGAGGTAGTGTGTTATAATTTAATTTTTTAATTTAATTTCGTTATACTATTTTAAAAAAGTATGTCAATATAAATTCGTTCTGAGTTTTATATTTTGAATATTATGATATGAGAGTAGATAAAGAAGTTTTATTTACACATTTTATTAATTTCTTTTTTAGCTACCAATTTGATTTTGGCGCTAGTATCTTAGCAATAAATGCATTCGGCGATCAACGAACGATTGAACAGCTATCGCTTACATAATACGATGTAAAGCAATGGATCGCGCGTCCATGGCATGATGACTGCGCCATTATAGCTGATCGCCAATCAAGTATCAAGTAGTAAGTAGCGTTCAAACATAAAGGCGGTAAGTAGTCAAGTAGCTGCCTTTTCAACAAGAAGACTAGTCGCGTTAACGGTAGCTTCACCCGACTCAAAGAGATTCTTCTCTGAAAAAGTTGTTTTAATCTACAAAATGGACGTTGAATTACTTAATACCAATTTGCGTGCTATAATAACAGAAATAGTATCTATACTTGTAGAACACATTGAAAATGAAATATTAATAGAAATGAATAGACCCTAACGCATATAGAACGAAGCTGAATTGCTAGAAGAAATGAACGTAATAATAAGCTGCATCTCTAGCTGGTTTATTGCGGTAATCACTGCATTTTAAATTAAACAAACATTCATGTTTGAGGTATTCTTGAACAAATGAAAAGGTAGTATTATCAGACCACTTCATTTTTCGCAAAAAAATAACACGTGTCCGCGGCCGCTGTGTGCATACTTATGATATGAACTGTAATAAACTCGCCCGTCTACATGCCGGTCAGTTAAGTTGGCAGGGTGCGGGAGACGCAGGAGAGGGGAGCTACTGCCTACTAAACTAGCCGAAAAATAGGATCGCATTCTATTCGACTAAACTTAATTAACAACTTACTACTTAACTCGCGTTTGCCGTTCAAACGACAATAATTACTTAACTCGCCGATGACGCAAGTTAACTCACTACTGTACTTATTGAAATGTAAATCGGGCATAATATTTACGTGATAAGGCAGCCGGGGTTGAGTCGTAGCTGGGCCAGTTAAGGTAACATTTTTCTATACTGGCTTGGGTTGGGGTGCTTCCTAAGAAACCCCTAGTTCCACTGTGTGGTTTCTATAACACAAGCTAATATAAATTGATTTTGTATGTATGTTTATTAAAGACTACGACCGTGTTTGACCTCAACCTAAACTGATGGTAAGTGAAGATGAGGTTTTATCTTTTTATCTTTTACCACCAAGCTACTTTTGTTTGTGGTCACATAGATGGAGTATCAGTATGGATAGGTATTTCATTTTTCTACGAATTAAAGATATAAACACCATCTGCGCATTATTATCAAAATCAAAATCAAATCAAAAAAGTTTTATTCATCTTAGGAATTTCACAAAACACTTGATGAAATCAGTCATCACATACTTCGGCTTTAACTAGTTGTTAAATAAGATATTACAGTAGACCAAGAGACAAAAAATCCGGCGGAAAAAAACTCTTGGCACTCTTTTACAGTCAGAATTATCAAATTAATACAAATAGGTACAGTACAAATTGACCGGTAACCATCCTCCAGGTAACCATCAGTTCGCCGAAGTCGTCCACAAAATGCTCTCAGCAACCGCTCGGAGCTGCATGTCTGCTAACAGCGCTACGGAGGTAGACCTGGAGAGTCTTCGACGTGATCCACCATTCCCTGAAAAAGGAGCTTGCATTGTCAAATGTTTGCTTGAAAAGGTAGTTTAATGTCAAGTTTTCTTGATTCAATGTATTAAATAATAATAATTTTCGTTTATTGTGGTAATTTGGCCCATTTGATTGTAACAAAATTTTGAAACTATAGGTATTAGCAGGTATTAGTAATACAAGAAGTTTAGAAAAGGTATAAGAATAACACAGACATAAAGTGGTTCCATATTTGATTCTCCAGCTTATTAGCAAATATTCTCAAATCCTGTTGGTGCTACTGACCTTGATTTTATCTCTACTTAATTCGAAGTTTTGGTAACTATGATCACGAATTATTGAACCCGCATAACGTGATAAAATCAATTTTTTTGGTAGTTTTAACTACGTATA